>CM035298.1:43835513-43846462 GCA_020226075.1 Hydropotes inermis
CGGAGCTCGGCAAGAAGTACTGCGTGTACTGCCTGGCCGAGGTGAGCCCGCTGCGCTTCCGCTGCACCGAGTGCCAGGACATTGAGCTGTGCCCCGAGTGCTTCTCCGCCGGCGCCGAGATCGGCCACCACCGCCGCTACCACGGCTACCAGCTGGTGGACGGCGGGCGCTTCACGCTCTGGGGGCCCGAAGCCGAGGGCGGCTGGACCAGCCGCGAGGAGCAGCTGCTGCTGGATGCCATCGAGCAGTTCGGCTTCGGGAACTGGGTGAGCGGCGGGGCCCCGGGCGCACCTGCGGGGGTGCGGGCGCCGCGAGGGCGCGGGGGGTGGGGGCCCGCGCCCGCCTCCCGGGGCAGGGCCAGGCGCACAGAGAGGGTGAGCCAGCCGCCCGAGGTCACACAGCAGGAAGTAGCGGGGCGGGGGGGCGAGAATCGGGCTGACTGCCCCCCGCCCCCGGGCCGTTCTCCCAGCCTTTTGGGGTGACCTCTGCGGGCGTCTGCCTAGTGCACCCCTTGGGCGAAGCCCGGCGCCTCGCCGGGGACTCCCCAGAATGGAGTCGGGGGGACACGGGCGGCTCTGAGCCTTGACAGCAGGAGGGCGGCCCAGGAAGGAGTGGGTTTTGCCTGGAGGACAGTGTGCTGAAGGCCAGAGCAGCTCCTCTCCACGCCTCTGCCCTGCAGGCAGGCGCTCCTGGTCCTCCCGGCCACCCTCACCGCTGCGGCCACCACTCATTTTGTGGCCTTGTGGCCCCTGCCAGACGCTTGTTGACCCTTGCGTCCCCGTGACACCACGGGCTTCCTGTGACCTGGGCCGAGTGGGTTCTGTCACAGAGCGCGTGGACTGGGCCATGCCTGACCTTTTGCATTTGGGTCTCTCCACTGGGGGCCCAGTTGGTAAAGAGTGCCCCAGCAGTGCGGGATACCCCAGGGTTTGACCCCTGGGTGGGGAAGATCCCCTGGAGAAGGGGAATGGCAACCCACTCCAGTATTCTTGCCTGGAGGATCCCCATGGACAGGGGAGCCTGGTGGGCTACCATCCACGGGGTCGCAGAGTCGGGCACGACTGAACGACTTCACGTTCTCTCAGAAGGTTTCTTTGGGGACGTTTATCCAAGGGAGAACACAGCTGGACTGCACTCGTCCACATCGGGCTCTGGAGAGAGAGGCACGTGGTGGCTCTTCCCTAGGTGGTCTCTGAGTGTTCTTTGCACTCTGCAAGAGGAGGCTTTCGTCTGTGTTAGGAGAAGGCCTGGCTGGCTTTTGGCCCATAACCACCAGGGATGTGTGGCCACTTCCAGGCGTTGTGAGAAGTGCGGGGGGAGAGATGGGAGTCCACTCCCTCCTCTTTCCAGACCCTTAGACGTGGTGGTCCCCCAGCTCCCCAACCACTTCTCCAGCAGCACAGCCGTCCCTCGCTATCCATGAGGGGGAGATTGTTCCAGAATCCTCCAAGGCCACCAGAATCATCCCATACTCTGTCCCTTGTCTAAAATGTCGGAGCAGGGTTGAGCCCACAGATGCTGGGGCCCAACCGCTGGCCCCTTCTCCTGGGCTTGCCGTTGGAGACGTTCCACGCTTCTCCCCGAGTCCCCAAACCTGCCCTGCCTGTATTTAGGTTAGCTTTTTTCTGTCGGTCAAGCGAGCCCGTCTTCGGGGACCCGTGCGCATTCCACAGCCCTGGAATCTTGAGCCTCTCCCAGCTCCTTAGAAACACTGCTCCCGGTTCTCAGCTGAGTTCCAGCATCACAGAGGCCTCCTCCGGACCCCCCTCACTTGGTCCTAAAGTGCGGTCCATGGATGTGTGTGGAGCCTCTGCTCCACACGTGTCCTGCGACAGTGAAGGAGTCTGGAAGGAACGGTGTCAGCCTGGCCTTCATGGGCGTTACAGGGTTGTGGCGGGCTGGTCCTGAGGTCCAGCCTCCGGTTGCAAACCCATCCCTGCCGTCCGGTGTGTATTCCCTGGACTCCTCCACTTCCCTTGACCCAAATCTCACACCTTGACCGGTCGGCTCCTTGGGCTGCAAATGAAGTACCATCCTCAGGGCCTTCTTCCAGGTCCAGTTCAGCGGCAGCCCTGTCTTCAGAATCTTCCAGAAGCTAGCCTCTTCTCACAGCCTCAGCACAGGCTGGTGTCCATCTCTTGCCTGACAGCTCCTGGAGCCTCCGGACTGGCCTCTCTGCTTGGTCCCTGGGCCCTGCAGCCAGCTCCAGGCAGCAGGATCGGAGCCGTCTCTCTGAGGACAGGTCACCTCCCATCAGCATGCAGCGGCTTCCAGTTCTCCGGAGATGACACTTGAGGGCCTGCAGGGCCTTTCAGCGTCTACCTATCCCGGGATCCTTTTGATCATTTGTTATTTGTTCTGTTGAGAGTGCTCCCCACTCCCCGACCCCCCCAATCATGGTTTGTGACTGGTCTTTCTGCTCCCATATCAGTGCTTCAGAGAGACTTCCCTTCCCCGCTTCATTTTTGCAGCTCTTATCTCTGCAGTTGCTGCTAAAAATAGCTGGCATGGACGGAGAGGCTCGCTGGGTGCCGGGCACTGTGCTGAGCTCGAGGGGTTCCTTGTGAGAGCCTCCCAGCACAGGTCTGTGCCTCAGACTTCGGACCGAATCGTTTGGTGTCCGAATCTGTGCTCCGAGCCGCCCCGTCAGCACTGCCTTTCTCTGCAGCTCTGCGGAAAATACTTGAAAAGTGAGCCCGGGACTAAAAGATGTATTGTAGATGCCGAGGGAGGCCGGGAGGGTGCTCTGAGAGCAGTACTACTTGAACTTGCATGCGAACCATCAGGAGAGTGTGCTGAAAGGCAGATTCCGACTCGGGGCTGGCAGCAGGCTCAGCTGCTCCAAGAGACAAAGCCGGGGGCTTCTCCCTGCTCAGCAAGCGTTGGGGTCTGGGCTCGGAGGCCCACGGGCCAGGCCGGGGCGCGGCTCTCCCATCTCTCCCTCTGCTCTCTGGGGCGCCTTTGCCCTGAGCTTCGCTGCGCTTCCTCAGAGGCTCCTCTGCAGTGCTGAGATGCGGGCTGTTTCCAGGCGTGAGCCCCAAGCCGCGTGCCCCATGCAGGCCGCCCTCAGCAGGTGCGGGCTCTGGGTGAGGCGCTTTGCACGCGTGCCTGCGTGCTCCTCTCAGCAGGCTGTGGGCTGGTTCTTGGTTGAAGAGCAGCGATCCTGAGAATGGAAGGCCCTGGTACAGACCCCGGCTTCCACGCAGTGAGGCCAGAGCTGGGGCTTAACCTCCTGGTGCGGCAGCAGCGCCTGCTGTGGCTGGGGGGCTTCGTGCTCCTGGCCGGGGCTGGGTCTTGACCCGACTGGGTAGGGGGTGAATAAGGGGGCTGGGGCTGAGGGACAGGGACCGGGTCCCACGGGTGGGTGTGCGTGTGGGGACAGTGATGCAGCGGCAGGTGAGACCGTTGTGATTTCTCTGGTGGTACACGTGGGCGTGGGGTTGTGGGGACTCCGTGGGGACAGGCCCTGCTGAAGTCTGGGCCGTTTGCTCACAGCGTGTCCCAGGGTCTGGGCCTGGCTGAGGGGTGCTGGCCGCAAGGCCAGGAGGGTTTGGGACGAGCAGCAGAGAGGACGGGGGTGAGCAGCTGACACCCGTGACGGTAGACCAGGAAAGAGCTCAGACTTCACTGGGCCCACCGCGGCCCAGCACCATGGGTTCTGAGCTGCCTCGTCCTAGGCCGCTGGTTGCGTGCTAGGCGCTGTGCAGGTTCAGGGTTGGTGGACAGTGACCCTGGGGGACGCAAGCACGGATGTGAATGCCAGGCTGCACTTTCCCATGGCGCCACGCATTCGTTGGTTGGTTGCTGAAGCATCGACCAGTTTCAGGGAGGCCTGGGCCCCCCACCACCGGTGGTCAGGAGGACTCCAGGGGCAGGTGGGGTTTACGTGGCCCCGAAGCTCAATTTCAGGTTGAAAAAGGATGTGGAGTGGTCTGTGGACTCTGTGAGGCCTTGTGCTGTGAATGTATGTTCAGGCTGATTACCGGAGGCAGGCGGAACGTCATGAAGGGCTCTCCTTGCGTGATGACAGTGGGGCCTGGCAGGCTGGGTGACGCGGACACGCTGTGTGCTTTCATCGTCCGGCACTCGCTCAGGACCCACATTGCGCTGGACCCCATGCTACACGCAGAATCTCCGCGGGTGAGGCCTGGATGCGGCGGTTACAGAGTCCAGGGCTCTGATGCAGTGAGTTCTCAGCGCGCTTCTCCTCCGCGGCGGGGCGGAGGCCTTCTGTATGTTGGTGGGAAACGGGTCAGCTTCCTGAGAGTGGGGGTCTTAATCGCCATCAAGGAGGGGCAGGGAAGAACTTGGGTGGAGAAGCCAGCCAGAGTTCAGAGAGTTATGCAGAGCGGGGCCTTTGTTGTTTGGGGGGCTGGTCCTGTGAGCCCTAGTTCCCTGGCTCGGGGCTGAACCCGCAGCCCTGCAGAGGGAGCGTGGTCACTAGAGCTCCAGGGAAAGCCAGTCCCTGAGCAAGCGGTTCTTAAACTCTCAGAGCGATTGAGGAAACCCTGGAGGCTCCTTAAGCACAGTCCTGTCCTCCTCCCCCGCCACCCCACCCTTCTGAAGTCAGCAGGGCAGGGGGCGGCCTGAGAGGCCGCAGTTCCAACAGGTTCCCAGGTGACGCTGCTGCTGTCCCGGGGACCCTTTACTTTAAGAAGCACCGGTGTAGCTAGAGTAAGGCATGCGACTTGTAAAATGTTTCCTATTTGAAAAACTGTATATATTTTTATTGTGGTAAAGTATATATTATGTATACATAATGTATACATAAAATATATATTTACATGGATACATGTATCCAGTGTATACTTTATGTATATATTAGATACATGTACCCATCTATACATGTACTTTATGTATATGTAGTGTACACTTTATTTATACATTAGACATACAGTGGACTCCAAGGAGATCAAACCAGTCAATCCTAAAGGAAATCAGGCTTGAATATTCATTGGAAGGCCTGATGCTGAATCTCCAATACTTTGGCCACCTGATGTGAAGGACTAACTCATTGGACAGGACCCTGATGCTGGGAAAGGTTGAAGGCAAGAGAAGGGGACGACAGAGGATGAGATGGTTGGATGGCACCACCGACTTGAGGGAACTGAGTCTGTGCAAGCCCCGGCAGTTGGTGATGGACAGGGAGGCCTGGTGTGCAGCCGTCCACGGGGTCGCAAGGAGTCGCATGTGACCGAGTGACCGAGCTGACACATGATGTAAAGCTCGCCATCTGAACCACTTGTGAGTGCCCGGTTCAGTGGCATGAAGTACAGTGCTGTGGGGAGCCGTCACCACTGGCCAGAGCCTCTTGTCTTCACAAACAGAGTCAGTCCTCCGTAGCCACTGAGCCCCCGCTCCGTCTCCCGCAGCCCGTCTCAGCTGCTGTTCTCCTCGGTGTCGCCGCGGGCTCGCCTGTTTTCGGGACCTCACCTGCGCGGGTTCACACACTGTCTGAACTCTGACTGCCTTGCTTCTCAGTCCCCGGGTTGGCCAGTGTTGTAGCGGGTGTCAGAACCTCCTTCGTGTTTAAGGCTGAGTAACAGTCCGCGGTGTGGACGGACCACACTTGGTGTATCTGGTCGTCTGGATGGGCCCTGGCTCTCGGGGATGCTTCTGCGGTGAACACAAGTATCCAGATAGCGCTGGAGTCCTTGTTAGTTCGGGTAAACATCAGGAGGTGGAATTGCTGGATGGTAAGGTAATCGTGTGTGTTCCTGGAGGACCCACCATGCGGTTTTTGCACAGGAGCCTGTGGCTTTGTAAAGCTGCCTCACAAGTGTAGCCTGATTTGACCTGAGAGGCTTTAGTCCCCCCCTGAGGGGCGGTCACAGGTCTGAGCGGGTGAATCCTGAGTTCAGGGAAGAGGACAGGGACCCTGGGACAGAGCAGAGGCTTATGGAGCTTTCTAGCTTTAAAAAAAAATGAGACCCTTCAAACGGAAGCGGTGGCCCGGGGACACAGGGCACCTGGGGTGGCCGCTGGCCTGGAAGGATGCATGGGAGACCGGTTATCGTGGCAGCTGGCCTTCACCCGCCAGCATGGAGCGGGGCGGGTTGGGCTGGAGGGCAGGGGAGGGTCTGGAGATGCAGGCGGCCGGCCCAGGGCGTCCTCCCAGTGCTCGAGAGGCCGACGGGCATTCTCTTCACTGTAAAAGGTGACCAGCTGGGCTGGAGAGGGAAGCGACCACATCCAGGGCCCTGTGTGGGTGTGCTGGGCTGGAGCCCTAGCTGCGGGGAGGTGCATGCACACTGGAGTACGTGGGCGGCAGGTAGGGCTGCAGGCCCGGGTCCGAGTCCAGAGCCCAGGTTGGGTCCTCGGGGGCAGCCAGCCTGAAACACCCTCCTGGGCCCACAGCTCTGACCTCACCCGGTCCTGCGGGCCCACTGCCCCCTCCTCGGCCTTGCACCCCACGCTCTCCTGGCCCGGCAGGCGGCTCTTTCTGTGCCCCCCCCAACGAGGCCCTGCAGCGTGCTGGCTGCCCCCTGGGGTCTCTACCCCAGCTGCCCACACAGTGGGCCCTCTGGTTGCTTCTGCCTTCTTGAGGCTTCTTCCTTTAAAGAACGAGGAAGCGGGAGCCATGTCTCCCTGGGGGGATGTGGCATGCGTGCCCCTCCCAGGCCTGGCCCTGGAGCCTCGGGAATGAAGCCAGCCTCCCGACCTCCACTCCCCAGGCAGACACAAGGCTGGTCAGGAAAGGGCGTGCTCCCTTCAGGGTGCTCCAGAGCAGCCCCGCCGACCAACCCGCATGGGAAGGCTGCTCTGTGACATGAATGAGTCGTCCTGGTAAAGGCTCTGGTTCGCACAGAGACGGGACTGGATGCTCTGCACCGGCAGGAAGTGGGTCCTGCAGTGCCCCCCAAACGTCCCAGGAGTCAGAGAGGGCACCGAGGCTGCACGCCTGTGAGCTGGTACGTCCGGAAAGGGGGGTGCTGGCACGGCTCTGCCTGCGGGTGGGCTGTGCCCCCTGCGTTGGGGTGGGCGAGAGCTGGCCTGTGTCCTGGGGGTGGCCACGCCTGAGGTGGTCCTCACGACCTGGGAGGCGGGGGACACTGCTCGGAGGATGAGATGAGATGAAACCCGTAAATGTCCGTACACGTTAACTGTGGCTGTTCACGATGGTGTGTTTTATCCTGAGAAAACACTTAAGAGGAGCAATTACAGATTGTAAGCAGGAGCCGAGACAATACACGTCTCATGGCAGTAAGTAATGGAGCCAGGATGAGAGCCTCACTCTGGGCATCACGGAAGCCTCCCTGGAGGAGGTGACCTTGGTGAACACAGGCCGTGGAAGCGACACTAACAGCTTCGTAGTAGGAATAACAAAGCCAGCGTCCATGGGCCAAACCGTGCCCAGCACCGGACCAAGAACGTGCATTACCTCATTTAATCTCCGACCGCCCTGTGAAGGTGGTAGGTAGTAGCACCCCCGTAATCCCGACCAGGAAGCGCAGAGAAGTTAGTGACGTGTCCAGGTCACTCAGCAGTGAAGGGCTGGGGCCTGAGCAGGGCCCGAGGCCCGGTCCCAGGCTCTGCGCAGAGAGGGCAGCTGGCGTTTGTGGGCAGAGGCCGGGTCACAGGGTGGGGGCGGCCTCGCCGGAGGGGAGAGCCCCCGAGGCAGCCCCCGGGAGCTGGCCAGCCCACCGTGGGACTGTCATATGTCTTTTCCCTTCGTGACCTCACGGGCCCAGTGCAGCGTCTCAGAGATGTGTTTTCTTTCTTTTTCATATGACTCCAGGAATCAGCACACAGAACTCTCCTCAGCTTGTTCTAAAGACGGGAGTCTTTTTTTTTTAAGTTCGCGTATAGGGAAACAAGCCTCCAGACTTCGGGCTGCTCCCCGGGTGTTACCGCGCTGGGTGGGCGGGCCCCTTCAGCTACAGCTCTGTGCCTTGTTCATTTCACTTGTACTTGAACTTTCCCTTCAAGTCTCTTTCCCCGAAACTTAGCTGCTCATTGCTCGCCCAGCAGTCCCGTCTGTCCATCCACCCATCTGGATGAAGCAAAAAAACTTGGACCTCGAACACACAAGGGACAGGACCTCCCCACTGCCCATGCCCCCCTCCCCCCCGCTGTCACGGGATGCTGTGAGGCATGGACGGGACCGTCCCCCCTGGTGTGACCCGCTGACACATGGGGACCGGAGACGCGTGAGATGAGAGGAGTGGGATGTCGGGCCAGTGGCTGGCGTGAACCGTCCTCGTCGGGCTGTGTCCGTCACTGCTTCCCGGAACCTGTGTGTCCTCCCTGGACTCTTAGGGTCAGAGCCGGGCTGTCCCCTTCTGTCACGGCCTGCAGTCTCAGAGCCCGTGAAGTCAGGCTCCTGGGCCTTTCCCAGGCCTTTCTCACCGGCGCCGAGCTGACGTGGCAGTCCCCGGGGTCGATTCTCAGCAGTCACTGCCCGGCGCCTCCCCGAGTAGCGGCCTCCCCCTAGGCAGTGGCTAAGGTGGTTGGCGATGTGGGGTCCTGGGGACCTGGGTACAGGGCACCAGCCACTGATGTGGCTTCATGAACGGCCACCGCCCAGGTCCCTCAGGAGCCAGAAATCCCTTGTGTTAATGGAAAAGGAGCTGGCTCACCGAGGTGTCGGCGCAGGGCCCACGGCCATCCAGCCCCTTGCTTGGCAGGGCTGGAGAAACCCAGCCTTTGTGTCTGGAGACAGCCTGGCTTCTTATCCCAGGCCGTCCGCCTCCACAGGCGGAGGCCCCAGGAGTGCGGACATTTGTGGAGCAAGATGCAGAATGGTGGGCAACCTGCCTGTGAGCCCCGAGTAACTGCCCTGTGCGCTGCCGGGGGGCAGGGACTGCCTCCAGGAATAGAGGTCCTCTCTTTTAAGGACGCTGTGTTTTATATGTATATGTATACATACATGTGTGTGTGTGTGTATATATACATATATATATATATATATTTGATGCAAGGAGATCCAGCCAGTCAATCCTAAAGGACATCAATCCTGAATATTCATTGGAAGGACTGATGCCGAAGCTGAAGCTCCAATCTTTTGGCCAACTGATGTGAAGAACTGACTCACTGGGAAAGACCCGGATGCTGGGAAAGACTGAAGGCAGGAGGAGAAGGGGACAGCAGGATGAGGTGGTTGGATGGCATCACTGACTCAATGGACGTGAGTTTGAGCAAGTTTCAGGTGATGGACAGGGAGGCCTGGCGTGTTGCAGTGCATGGGGTCACAGAGTCGACACGCTGAGCAACTGAACTAATTTTTGGTGAAAATCTTAGACCGGTTTAAACAGAGAATTGAGGCAGAATTTAACTTTAAAAAGGTCCCTTTTAGGTTTACTGATAAAAGTGAAAAACTAGTGCACAGAATCTCCACCTCCCTTCCCTGTTCCATCTCAGAACGTGAGCAGCTTGCATCTCCCGGGGCAGGAAGTTCAGTGTCTGCCCAGAAACTAACTCCTGCCGTGAGGCAGCTGCCCCGGCGCACACTTCTCCCGTCTCCGGGGCCCGTGGGAGTGCTGGCGGGGCGTGCGGGGCGCCTGTGGTGGGGCCAGCTGCTGCGTCCCCGGCGAGGTTGGCCCCGCACCCTGCCCCCAGCGGCCCCAGTGCCTCCTCCTGCTTCTCTCATGCTCGGGGCTGCCCTTCGTTTTCAGAACGGGCAGTACCTGTGTCCAGCGGAAAGCGCCAAGTCCTCGGAAGGCAGACGGCGGAGGGCCTCCCTCCCAGCACCCCCAGCCACCCAGCTCCGTGCCCTGGGCACCGGGCTGCAGTCCCGGGCCCTTAGGGAGTGTCTGACAGCGCAGACGGGCCGCGCCGCCCGCGCCTCCTGGCCCCTCGGGTGCGGGGCCTCACGGGGCTGGCAGCCTTGCTGGAGAACGGCTGCACAGCCCCTGCCTGCTCCATCCGCATGGCGGGAGCTGACAGAGAGGCCCCCAGACATGTCACAGGGACACCTCGGTTCGCTCAGATGCTGGATTACTGCTCAACCTCCTGCCGCGCCCTCGGGCTGAGTCTACCCCTCGCCGAGCACCCGAGGGGCGCCGGGGGCAGCGGCCTCTCGGAGGGCAGAGCTCTCCTGCAGGGCCGCACTGGACGAGGCCTGGGGCCCCTGCGCTGAGCCGAGCCGCGCTGGGGGGGCCCTGGCAAGAGTCAGACGCGGCTCCCTTGCCCCCGGCTGCCTGCCTGGCGCGGGCAGCGCGGCTCAGGCCGGTGCCGCCCCGCCCCCGGCTCCCTGGCGAGCACAGCCTTTCCTGCTGGAAAGGACGTGTGTCCCGGAGGCTCCTTGGAACCAGCTGGGGTGGGCTGAGCTGCGGGAGAGCGTTACTGATCCAGGGGCTTCCTGACACCTTCCTCAGCTCTGTGCCCGGTTGGTCGGCAGGGTCAGCCCCCCAGGGGACCGGCTGGTTTCCTGGGCTCCCGTTCTGCCTGTGGGGGTACAGGGGCCATCCTGACCGTGGGGGGGGGGGGGGGGGGCGCGCGCTGAGCGTCTCTGGGCAGAGCCGGGGCAGTGAGGCCGGCGGGGCGCGGAGTGGCTGCTGGGAGCCAGTGCACACAGCAGGCGGCTGCTTTCTCAAGTGGCTTTAGCGGTTCCCTTTAAGGAAGAGGCCTCTTGGCAGAAGGAAAAGATTGAGGGACTTGTACAATTTCCTCCCATTAATAACCCTGTGCGTGCAGGGCGGGTCCCTTCTGGAGGCGTGACCCCTGCCTGCATCCCGGGCCGGTCTCCTGCTGCTTGCTGGACCTGAGGGGCCCGCAGAAGCGGTGGCCCGATTCCCGGGTCACCTGACCGCCAGCCGGGGAAGGGACACAGTGGCCCGGGGCCGGGGCGTCAGAGACAGAGCCTGGCGCTTTGCGTTGGGATGCAGGCGGCGCAGTGAGCCAGCCTCCCTCCCTGGTCGGGAGGCCCCAGGCCGCCTCTATTCTCCTAGTTCAGAGTGGAGAGGTCACTGGGGCCAGCAGGAACCCCCCCCCCCCCCCCCCCCCCCCCC
>CM035298.1:43846562-43870586 GCA_020226075.1 Hydropotes inermis
GGCTGCCCACCCAGGCCTGTCAGCCTCGCAGCCAGACTGCTGGGAGGCAGGACGGCCCCAGCCCGGGTGGCCTCTGCTTGTCCTCTTAAGAGAACCAGGAGAAGAGGTGGGGTCTGGGATGTGGATTTCAGCTCTGCCCTCGGAGCGGATCGGCGCCTTTCTGGGCTCCTGACTTTCTCTGGGGGTGGATTCCCCAAAGGTTCTCCCTCCATGCAGGGGATCGGCCCAGCCGGAGTGGCCGTGGCGGGCAGACATCACGGTGCCCGCGGGCCACGGGGTGGAGGTGCCCAGGGAGCCCCGCGCGCAGCTGGCGCCTGACGCTCTGACCGCTCCTTGTCTCTGCAGGAGGACATGGCAGCACACGTCGGCGCCTCCCGGACCCCGCAGGAAGTGATGGAGCACTACGTAAGCATGTACATCCACGGGAACCTGGGGAAGGCCTGCATCCCCGACAGCATCCCCAACCGGGTGACCGACCACACCTGCCCCAGCGGGGGCCCCCTCTCCCCCAGCCTGACCACGCCGCTGCCGCCCCTGGACATCTCGGCGGCGGAGCAGCAGCAGCTGGGCTACATGCCGCTGCGGGACGACTACGAGGTCGAGTACGACCAGGACGCCGAGGCGCTCATCAGCGGGCTCTCGGTCAACTACGACGACGACGACGTGGAGGTCGAGCTGAAGCGCGCGCACGTGGACATGTACGTGCGCAAGCTCCGCGAGCGGCAGCGGCGCAAGAACATCGCGCGCGACTACAACCTGGTGCCCGCCTTCCTGGGCAAGGACAAGAAGGAGAAGGAGCGCGCGGCGCGGCGCAAGGTCAGCAAGGAGGAGAAGGAGCTGCGGCTGAAGCTGCGGCCGCTCTACCAGTTCATGTCGTGCAAGGAGTTCGACGACCTCTTCGAGAGCATGCACAAGGAGAAGATGCTGCGCGCCAAGATCCGCGAGCTGCAGCGCTACCGCCGCAACGGCATCACCAAGATGGAGGAGTCGGCCGAGTACGAGGCGGCCCGGCACAAGCGCGAGAAGCGCAAGGAGAACAAGGCGGCGGCGGCCGCCGCGGCGGGGGGCGCCAAGCGCGGCAAGGAGGAGGCCCGGGACGGCGAGTTCGCGGCCATCGAGCACCTGCCGGGCTTCGAGCTCCTGTCCGACCGCGAGAAGGTGCTGTGCAGCTCGCTCAACCTGAGCCCCGCGCGCTACGTGACGGCGAAGACCATCCTCATCAAGGACCACCTGCAGAGGCGCCAGGGCATCCCCTCCAAGAGCCGCCTGCCCGGCTACCTGGACAAGGTCCTCAAGAAGAGGATCCTGAACTTCCTCACCGAGAGCGGGTGGATATCCAGGGACGCCGCCTGAACCCCGCCGCCCGGGGCGCCCGGGGCGGACGCACGGGGGACGGCCGCCGCGAGAGCCACACCGACGGCGGAGGGGGAAGGAGAGAAATCCTCGTGAGCCAAACGAAACGGGGTGGGCGGGAGGCGGAGAGGAAACGCTTTCCCGCCCCCCACCCCACCCGCATTGTTGCTCTTTTTTTAAAAACAAATCAAGTTTTTTTTAGGGTATCAGTTCTTTTTACTGTCCTCTGAAGATCAAGGGGAAGACAAAACGCGTGTGTATTTTAACTGAATCCCTATGGAGTACTTTAAGACGGGGATTTGCTTTGACTGTTCAGTGTGGATACATGATGATGGGATCGGGAAATTTACCTTTTTGTTGCTTCCCAGTGGCGCAGGACTGTGAGGTGGGCAGAGGGGAGCCCTTCCTTGCAGGCCGCCGGCTCACCCCCGTGACCTGCGCTCTGCGCGGCTGCCCTCGGTGGCGGGCAGGCGGCACTTCGGGCGGAGGGTGCGGGCCGAGCAGAGGAGGCTGGCGAAGGGTGCGATGGGCATACCTAGGGACTGCCCTGGAGGAATCTGGTGGTGAACGGTTTGGCCAAACTGAGCTTCCTCACGACGGCTGGCGGTGGCGCTTTGAGGGAGCTCACCACAGTGTCTGGCGGGGACGCGGGGCCTCCTACCCTGGAGGTGCTTCTTGCTGCGCTTAGAACTTGGCCATGTGTTTTACTTGGAAGAACTCATTTTAAATGAAGCTCACCGAGAGTTGGGAGTTCTGGGTTTTGGGTCAGCTCCTTCCAGGGTTCTCACCCCAGTGGCAAGCCCCTCTTTCTCTGAGACTGGCCATGGGTCTTGTCTTGTGTGGTGTCAGGCACTGGGCTAGGTGAGATGGAGGGACCCCTGTGGCCTGGAGGCCTGGGCACTGCTTCTCGGGGGCCATCGCCTGGAGCCAGACTCTGGCGTGGCTCTGCCCAGCCGGGTTCAGAGAGGCTCTCGGGGGTGCCCTTCCGTGACGGGCACGGCGCCTTCCGCGGGAACCTGGGGAGCGTGTCCTCCAGCTGCCCGGGGCTCTCGTGTCCAAGGCCCTGCTGTAGGGTCAGGAGAGTGGCCAGACCCCAGTGCTGCTCCGGTCATCCTGGACGCATACTGCCTCACCCCTCATAGCTGCCAGACTGTTTACCTCCCAGAATGCTTGGGCTTGAAGTTACACTGAAGTGAAGGGATTTGAGAAGGAAAAAAAAAAAACCTCATCATTTCCAAGGACGGCTTAATCATGGTGCCTTTTCCTTTCACATCCTTCTGTCTGTCCCCTAGGGTGAACTTCCAGCATTAAATATACACTTCAAGTATATTGGGGGCTTCCCTGGTGACTCAGATGGTAAAGAACCCAGCTGCAATGCAGGAGACCTGGGTTCAGTCCCTGGGTCGGGAAGATCTGGAGAAGGGAATGGCACCCCGTTCCAGTATTCTTGCCTTGGAGAACCCCCATGGACAGAGGAGCCTTGGCGGGCCGCCGTCCACGGAGTTGCAGAGAGTCGGATGCGACTGAGTGTCTGATGCTCAAACATGTCGTCCGTGGCTACAGGTGTAAACCGCGTCGCATGCTGGCAGAGCAGCGCTCCCCGCGACCTGACTGCTAGCCCGGGACCTCTCTGACCGTAAAGCAGCGGGCGGTGGCGTCACTGGAGCGCTGTCACCGCAGGGTAACCGCGGCTGATGAGAGTGTGGACATGGTCTGCGCCGAGCAGAGGCCGAGACAGTGCTGCGCCCCTCCAGGGGTTCTCGGCCAGGGTTCCTGGAGCAGCAGCGCAGCGCCCCCCGGGGAGTCCGCTAGTGCTTCAGGGACTTGGGCCCCCCAGGCCTCCGACACGCGGGGCGGGGCCTCGCAGGTCACTGGGACTCGGGCTTAAGTCTGAGAACTGTGGGCTTTAGCCACTCCAGTGTGACCGATTTTCTACATCAGATTCCTAGTTTGGTGAGGTTTTAAATTTAAGTCTTATTTTTATACAAAATGATTGCCAGACTTTCACTAAGCTTGAGAAGCAAAAGCTCCCTGTAAAATGTGCGTGGCCCCGGCCCAGAGCTGTCAAACGAGAAGTTCTGTGCTTAAGCAGGTTTCCAGTGTGTGTGTTTTTTCTCGATGGTATGAAGAATTTATTTAGGCTTGACTGTTTTTAAACACCATAATGAATGTATAATTTATGTTAAAAGTGTGAACCCTTTGTTACAAGGGAAAAGTAATTTTATGATTGGTTGCCTCTTGTCCCATCAACTCCAGCTATTACTGTTGCATTAGTCCCACCCCTGCTGTTTGCTCGGAGCCTTTAAATTTCTGTATTTAATTCTTATGATAAATGAGTCACCATGATCCCATGGAATTAGGTCTTTTCAAAACTAAAACTTTCGAGTCAGAAGATAATCAGCTGTTCAGAACGATGCTCTGGATGGCCAGCATTCCGAGAATGTATTCAGACCGAAACTCTGCCTACCCGCCTTTTTCCCTTTTACACATTAAACAGGTTGAGAACCAAACAGTGTCACCGCTTGCTCTTTACTGCCCACCCCTGGACCCACAGCGTTTCAGTCTCGTGGCTGGTGTGAATCAGTCCTCAGAATCAGGATGGGGAACAGCCTGTGACACGTCTTACGGTGGCTCTTGGTCATCGCGCCCGTTTTCCCTCCAAACTGTTCAGCAGAAAAGCCCTTCAGGCCAGTGCTCCTTCCCAGAAAGGAACGAAACACCCAGAGCTTCCGTGGAGCCAGGCTGCGGAAGTCTGTGGTGAGTATACAGTGCCAGCTCCGTAACCTACATGGAGCAACGAATCCAGGCCACAGTCGGAAAAGCCGGGAACCCAACTCAAGTGCAGCCCGCGGGCCTCTAACTGCGGTGTCAGCATGGACACAGTTCATGTTTTCCTGTTAGTGGTGACTGGGGATGAGTGAAACAGGAAACAGTTCCCGTTCAGGCCAGACCACCTCTGGGTTTAGCACCTTTTAGCAGCTGCAGCTGAGAAGGGATGAGAGGGGACACTCACAGAAACTAGTGTGAGAATTACTCACGCTCAGCTCAGCATACAGATGCATCCAGAGGCAAAACCATATGCCCACAGCCGCGGTGTAAAAGCAAGTGTGACTCCTGGTGTGATTTCCTCAGGGCACTCTACCGCCTTTAGTTCTGGACTAGGCCTTTTTATATGTATCTATATGTATGTATTTTAACATTTATTTATTTGGCTGCTTCAGGCTGTAGCTGCAGCACGCGGGATGTTTCCCTGCAGAGCACGGATTCTCTAGTTGTGGCTTAGTTGCCCTGTGGCATGTGGGATCTTAGTTCCCCAACTAGGGATCAAACCTGAGTCCCATGTATTGGGAGGTGGATTCTTAACCACTGGACCACCAGGGAAATCCCGGGGCTATGCTTTTGACCAAATAATTTAGAGCAACTTAAAAAGGGGAAATTTCTTTGCAATTTTAATGATGGGATTATTACCTATACCTTTTAAACTTGAGTGCCCCCCACCTTTATGCACTGATCTTCAGTCCCTAAAGTACCCCTCAGAAGCAAAGCGAGCGGAAGGTTACGTTTTCTCTGGTACCTTTAACAGAACCTCAGTCATTCAGTTTTTCCCTTACGTGAGGGAAGGGGGGTCCTAAGGCGAGTGTCACAGGGTCAGCGGTTGCCGGTCACATGTCCCTGAAGGTGCTGCTCCTGCGCGTCCGTGGTCGTCTCACGGGCGGGGGCGGACCCAGGCCTGCCCCAAGCACTGGCCGCCAGCACCAGCAGGGGGAGCCCAGGAGGAAGCCACTCGCCCTTCCGGAACACGAGCCAACACGTCTGGGCATCAGGCACACAGCCGCAGGGTCTGAGCAGAGACCCGGAAAGCCACGTCACACTGCCCTTCCATGAGGATCTCCGCCGTCAAAGCACACAGAACAGCTACCAGGACTTAGGAAAATAACATCAGGGCTTTAATCCTCTTAAATAAAATGTAACATTTAAAATATACCAAGCACACAGTCCTCAGGTTTCTCTAGGAAAGTCCATCTTACTAGGGGAAACACCTTTAGGTCACTGGTCACTAGCTGGGTACAGATTTAAACATTTCCAGAGGCAAATGAAACAGGACAGTGGTAACTGATTCCGTCACCTTCCAAAATGGGGCAAAATACAGAGGTGTGACTGTGCTCGGCAGGCAGGCAGTTACTGATGATAAAGGAACTCAAATCACGTTTGTCACCAAGGGCCTCATAAACCTCCCCCGGCAATCCCTTCCACTGCCCGAGTCAAAGCCAAGCATGCTGGGAGCGGGCAGGCCAGTGAGACGCGCAGGACGCACAGCAGCCGGCTCGGCCAGCCAGCAGACGCGGTTCCTGAAGGCCTTTTATTTACTTGAAACACTCTGACGTCGCCAGAGTCTGAGCAGAGACAGTGTTTTTCGTGATACCCCAGAGTCCAGCAGTGTCCCTTCAGCCTGTTCCGTAAGCACGTGGAACGTGTGTTTAAAAATCAACGGACAGACAGACTCCCATGTTCCAGTTTGTTAACGCAGCTGTGCAAGTGGCTGGCTTTTCTGTGGAGCCACCGGTTACCAAAGCCTTGCAGCAAGGTTTAGGAAAAGGTCAAGAGTATTCACAGGTGAGAAAAGACGAACCCTCCCTGGAGGAGTCAGCGGGTGAGACAGTGCTGGGACCCGCGGCCGCTAGGCCTCCTTCACCACCCCCACCAGGGCAGGTCTCAGGGTGCGCCCGTGCAGCTTGTAGCCCACTTTGCTAACCAGCGCCACCGTGCCCGGCTCCTGCCCCTCGACCGGCGTGTGGAACAGCGCCTCATGCTCGTATGGGTCGAACTTGGCGCCCAGGGGGTTCAGCCGGAGCAGGCCGTGCTTGGTGAACACCTTCTGGATCTGGACTTCGGTCATCACGAGCCCCTCGTAGAGGTTCTTCAGGTGGGGGTTGTCGTCTCGAATCTCCTCCTTCGGGACGCACTGTGTGGCCTTCTCCAAGATGTCTGCCACCTCCAGCAAGTCCTTGCAGAAGCCCTGGATGCCTGCACCAGGTTAAGGGAGACCGTCACTGCATTCTGCATCAACTGCACGGCCGCTCAAAACCACAAGCCCTCCTTGTGTGACGTGTGCGTGCTCACAGTCGTGTCCTACTCTGGTGACCCCGGGGACTGCAGCCCACCAGGCGCCTCTGTCCGAGGGAGTCTCCAGACAAGAAGACTGGAGGGGACTGCCATTCCCTTCTCCCCGCGATCTTCCCGACCCAGAGACTCAACCCGCGTCTCCTGCACTGGCAGGTCAATTCCCTACCACTGAGCCACCTGGGAAGTCCTTCTGTCACACACCTGTTTTCAAATCAGATCCTAGAATTTCAATGGGCTGGATTAAACAAAAAACTTTTCCGAGGTTTAGACAAAAACCAATGAGGTGTAAAGACAGGCAGCTGAAAACCTGCAGAGCCAGACTGAAAACCCCCAGTCCTGCTCCAGACCGAGAGGACACACAGACTCCCGAGCACCTCCCCACCACCTCAGCTGCCACCCGCAGCCACGCCCCCGCTGTCACCGGACAGCCCTGTGACCGTGCTGAACCCCTCTGGGTTGAAGCTGCTCTGGTTATAGAACAGGGACAACAGTACCTGACACACAGCGAGCTTATGAGGACAGGAAGTCACATCACAGCGCCTAGAACACTGTAAGTGCTCAATAAACATTAGCCATTACTTGGCACCATGAGGTCAAAGCAGGACACACCCCAAGCCTTAATCTAACAGAAAAAACAACAGTTAAAAAAATTTTATATAAACACAAACAACTGTGGTTTCAAGACAACCCTTCAGATGCTGAATGCAGGAAGCTGGGGCTGAGGAGAGGCACCCCCTCCCCCGCAGTGCAGCAACCTCGAGTCTCCAGCACAACCGGCTCAAGTCTTCTCAAGTTGCAAAGGTTCTATGCTTTGAAGGAAGCAACGTTTGTTTACAGCTTCTCTTTTTTACACAGTATTTTCACCCAGTTGCTGTAAAGTGAAATTAAAAAGTCTACCCATCCAATAAAAACTTGAGCATCTATTAAGGACTAACCCCTCGTTCGAGCTGCTGGGGAAACGTCTGCCCACGTGGACTGTTGGTCTGAGACACGCAGGGCACGATAGCCACAGTGAGACACAATTACCAATTATACCTCCAGGAAGGAGCCCTCCTGAGTGCTGAGGACCATTAACCGCAAGGACATGGCTTTCTGAGCCTGTGGTGCGGACTGAGAGTCGGGAGTGAGCCATGCATCCCAGGAGCCCAGGGCGCCCGTCCAAGACAACACAAACCCAGAGGAGCTGACAGCTCTCGGGGGTGGTGGACTGGGCGGAGGGGAGCTGACGCCACTCTGCCAAGGGTGTGGAGCCAACGCGGGCGCTGAAGCTGGCCTGGGCAAAGTGCAACAGGCGGCAGAGGGGGGTGCGCACAGGCCAGCCGTCCCCACCCCCCGGGGTGAGAGGGGAGCGGGCGTGGGAGGAGAGTGTAGTCTCAGATGAATGACCTGAACACCTGTGCAGGCAACGGTATCATTTACTC
Organism: Hydropotes inermis; assembly: GCA_020226075.1. NCBI lineage: Eukaryota > Metazoa > Chordata > Mammalia > Artiodactyla > Cervidae > Hydropotes > Hydropotes inermis. The sequence continues at coordinate 43,854,461 of CM035298.1, forward strand.
AAACGAGGAAGAAAAGCACAGAGGGGAGAATTCAGTTTAAAATACCTCTGAGACATCCAGGTAAAGACAGCCAGGACTAGAATGGAGAAGAAACATCTGAACTGGCAGCTCACCTGTATGTGGACACCACTCAGCCCTGTGGGAGGGCAAGTCAGTGGGGGAGGTGATGAAAGGAGGGGAGGCCTTGAAGAACGTGGACATTTAGAGAGCAGCAGGCACACAGCCAGGGCAGGGGATGACCAAAGCGAGGAAGGAAAACAGGAGTGGAGCTGACGGCACCGAGAGCAAAGTGCATCTGCAGAAGGCGCGTTGGTCAGAGGGCCCGTGGAGGGAGGGGGGCCCGCCCCGGCAGCCTCCTGCAGAGCACGGCCTCTCGGAGCCCTGGGAGCCTGCCAGTGCCGGCCGATCAGCCCCACGCAGGCGCAGCTCTAAAACCAGGCCACTGCCACCAGCTCTGCAAGCTCAGCGGCATCTGCAGGACATCCGAGGGGCCTGCTGCTCCTGGCTGGGACGGTCCCGGCCTACTAAGGCCTGAATCTGTGTGCTTGGTGGGCGTGCCCATGAAGGCAAGGCTAGGTCTGGGCTCCAGGAGGTCTGCATTGGGAGCTCTGGGAACACAGCCATGGGGCAGGCCAGGGCTGATTGCCTGCGTTCCCACGGTGGAGGTGGGGCTGAGGGCAGCGTGACAACAGCATACTCTGTGAGCACGGGGAACGGGAGGGCTTCCCTGGTGGCTCAGCAGTGAAGAACCCGCCTGTTGAGGCAGGAGACGCAAGTTCGATCCCTGGATCAGGAGGGTCCCCTAAAGGAGAGCATGGCAACCCACTCCAGTATTCCTGCCTGGGGAATCCCATGGACAGAGGAGCCTGGTGGGCTGCAGTCAGTCCACGGGGCCGCGGAGTTGGACACGACTGAGCATGCACAATAGGTGGCAGCACACAGGACGCTCCACGGTGGACAGCTGCAGTGGAGGGGTGTTCAGTGGCTCCCCTCCCAGAGGGAGCGCCCACTCCTGCCCACCTCACTCTGCAGCTCAGAAACAGACCTGGGGGTGTCCACTCTGGCCAGGAGGGAGCAGACCCTTCCCGACAGGGCCGGGACAACCATGGAGCAGAGGGGAGGCCCTGCTCAACCAGTCACACCCCCCATCAGTGGGACAGTGGCCAGGACACCCAGCAGCACCTATACTATAAAAGCAGTGACACAGGAGTTCTTTAAGAAACGAGAAGGATCTCAAAACAACCCAACCTACTACCTAAAAGAATTAGAAAAATAGGAACAAACAAAACCTGAAGTCAACAGAAGCGAGGAAATAAAGATCAGAGAGAAACTAGAGATTAAAAAACAACAAAAATTGGTTCACCAAGAAAAGGGAGAGGATCCAAATAAAGAAAATAAGAAATGAAAGAGAAATCACAACAGATACCACAGAAATAAAAATCATTAAGAGAATATTATGAACAATTAATTATATGCCAACAAACCTGACAATCTAGAAGACACAAACAAGTTCCTACAAAGATGCAGCCCACCAAAACTGAATCAAGAAGATACAGATAATCTGAACTGATAACTAGATGTGCAATAGATTCTGTAATTAAAAGAAATTTCCTACAAACAGAAGTCCAGGACCAGATGGCTTCACAGGTGAATTCTATCAAACAGAGAAAGAACTTCTACCAATTCTTCTCAAACTCTTTGAAAAGAATGAAGAGGAAGGAACACTCCCAAAGACATTCTATGAAGCCACCATTACCCTGATACAAAAATCAAAGAAAAGACACTACTGAAAAAAATAATAAATTACAGACCAATATCCTTGATGAATATAGATGAAAAAATTCTCAACAAAATATCAGCAAATGGAAATTAGCAATACATAAAAAAGATCATACACCGTGACCAAGATGGATTCATCCCAGGGTCATAATGATAGTTCAACATATCCAAATCAATCAATGAGATACACCACGTCAACAAGAAAAAAGACAAAAACCACACGATCACCTCAACAGATGAAGAAAAACCATATGATCCAACATTCATTCACAAGGATGCCCACTGTTACCACTTTAGTCAACATAGTACTGGGAAGTCTCAGCAATAAGAGGTAAAACTGTCAGTATATACAGATGACACGACATAATACATATTGAAAGCCCTGAGACTCCACACAAAAACTACTAGAATAAATGAATTCAGCAAGATATCAGGATATAAGATTAATATACAGAAATTGGCCGAATTTTTTTTACACTAACAATGAAATATCAGAAGGAGAGTGTAAAGAGCAATATCCTTTAAAATCACATCAAGTAATAAAAAACTTAGGAATAAACCTGACAAGGTGAAAGACTTATATGCTGAGAACTATAAACCATGAGTGAAGGAAATCGAAAATGATTCAAAGAAATGGAAAGATATTCCATGCTCTTCTTGGAAGAATTAACATTGTTAAAATGGCCACAATGCCCAAAACAATCTACAGATTTAATATGATCACGATCAAATTGACAGGGTTTCCCAGGTGGCTCGGTGGTAAAGAACCTGCCTGCCAATGCAGGAGACACAGGAATCTTAGGTGCGATCCATCAGCTGGCAAGATTCTCTGGAGGAGGAAATGGCAACCTATTCCAGTATTCTTTCCAAGATGCTCCCACATGAGCTAAGGTCCATGGGGTCACAGAATTGGACACGACTGAGTGACTGAGCATGCACGCTATCAAATTACCCGTGACATCTTCTATAGAAGATGAGCACGTGCAAACTATTACATACAGAATGAACAGGTCACCACTGTGTAGCATGGGGAACTACGGTTCACATCCTGTGATAGGGAATAATGGAAAAGGATGTAAAAAGATGTATAACTGAGTCACTTGCTGTAGAGCAAAAATTAACACATTATACATCAACTATATACTTCAATAAAATTAGAAAAAGAGGTTTGTTCTCTGTGCTGAACTTGCAAGCACTCAAGGTCTGTCCTTGGGCAGAGGGTTTAACCTCTTACTGGTTCTGCATCCAGAACAGGGAGACTGAAAGCTGTGTCCCCTAAGCACTCAGATGGCCTTCTGTGTGATCAGCACAACACACATGGGGTAGGGAGATGGGCCTTGGTGCCACGGCCCTTTCAGTGGCAAATCACTTCGGCCTCGCCGACCTCAACTGTAAGGTGGGAAGCGTGACGACAGAGGGTCCATCAGTGTCAATGCAGACAGCGGCTGACGGGGTCTCAAGTGAGCCCGGCGTCAGGGCTGTCCCGGCTGAGGGCCCCAGGCTCCCAGGGCACCTCTGCAGGTACCCGCTGGCTCACACTGAGGTCCCTGTGCGGGAGCGAGAAGGATCCTCTCCTAGTGAAGGAATTACGCTCACCACTGCGAGGGTGCGTCACAAGCCAGCTCTACTCCTGCTAGGCAACAGCTGACTCATCTCAACAACTGGAGGGAGTGCAACCAGCAGCCACCCGACCTCCCCACCTGATCAATCATGTTGTCTGAGACCACACACCCCCACTTCCTTGTCCATATTTCCCAGGATCAATATCATATAGTGCTTAAAGTTACCATATAGTTTTGCCTCCTCCACCAATTTTTGGCTCCTCTGCCGCAAGTTCTCAGTATCTGCTAGAGCTCGCTTATATTTTTCCTTTAAAAAAAAAAAAGGGAAGAAAAATTCACATGAAATAAATCTGGAACAAATTCATAGGTAAACACATCTGATATAACAAACCGCAAGTCAAAATACAAACAGCAGCGACCAGTACTTTGGAGACTGGGTCACAAAGAGCTGCTGCATCATAAACAGAAGTAGACTAACCCATACCCCTATTCCAGCACGTGGGGAGTAAGACGGCCAGGCATCACATATGCATAACCCCGCCCCCCCGGTCGTTCTCACTGTGTACAGCTGCGGAAAGCACAAGAGAAGCTGCTAGTGTCCCCTGGTTCTGATGGCTCCTCTCAAGGAAGGACCATTCATTCCTCTGCAGAATTCCCAGCTCAAGGGAACCCTAGAACTCAGGGTACGGGCTGACCTGGCTTGGGTCTCATACCCTGAGGAGAGGGTCAGGAGAACAACCCTGAGCGGACAGCTTTGGCCTCTACCCCACAGAAGAGGAAAAACCTCAGGAATGAACCTGTGGTATTTTTAACATTGCCCCGGTACAGTTCAGTTGGAACACTTATTGTGTAATAATCATCAGAATTCTGCTATCTTCCTCATTTTGCACCAACTCTTCCTGTAATTGTATCCATCTCCTGGCATTTCTCTTTTTCTTCTGGGCACTACGTTACTGCCTTCAGCTTTCTGAGGGCTCCAGTGCTGCGGTTAAGACCAAGGTCTCAGAGGCTCAGACAGTGGGCCTGCCCCTGGGCAGCAAGGTGACCTTGGGAAGTTTTACCAAACAGTCCTGGACCTCAGTTTCCTCATCTGTAAACAGGGGTATTAACGGCTGACTCACAGGGCTGCTGTGAGGATTCACACAAAGGGGTTATCAAAGCCCTAGCACAGTGATTCATTGCAAATAGATGGGGATATGATGGAAACAGTGACAGACTATTTTCTTGTGCTCCAAAATGGACGGTGCTCCACTGAGGATGGTGACTGCAGCCATGAAGTTAAAAGATGCTTGCTCCTTGGAAATAAAGCTACGACAAATCTGAACAGCTTATTGAAAAGCAGAGACACTACTTTGCTGACAAAGGTCCGTCTAGTCAAAGCTATGGTTTTTCCAGCAGTCACATGTAGATGTGAGAGCTGGACAATAAAAACGGCTGAATGCCAAAGAACTGATACTGTCGAACTGCGGTGCTGGAGAAGACTCTTGAGAGTTCCTTGGGCTGCAAAGTGATCAAAGCAGTCCATCCTAAAGGAAATCAAACCTGAATATTCAATGGAAGGACTGATGCTGAAGCTCCAATACTTTGGCCACCTGATGCGAAGAACTGACTCACTGGAAAAGACCCTGATGCTGGGAAGGATTGAAGGCAGGAGGTGGTGATGAAGACAGAGGAAGAGATGGCCGGATGGCATCACCGACTTGGGGGACATGAATTTGGGCAGACTCCAGGAGATGGTAAGGGACAAGGAGGCCTGGAGTGCTTCAGTCCATGGGGTCGCAAGGAGTCGGACATGACTGAGCAACTGAACAACGCTTTTCCGCATGAGGTCATAATCTGTATTACTAATTAGTTCATAAAACTCCAACATCCCGAGGAGAGCATCACGTGACTTTACCTTTGGCTCCCACCTTCGTCCCCCCAAAGACCCAGCCTTAAGGGCCCTACTGAATATTCATCACTTGTAAAGACCATTTTCAGTCTTAATTCAATATAATCTATGCACACATGAAGATAAGTCTCATGACAACCAGAGTCATAGCGGATTTGCGTTCTAGCCCTTCTTCAGCGGTAACTTGCTGCAGAACCCGACAGGGACGGAAGTCGTCTGGCTTCCGCCTCTGTTGTCAAGTAGGCCATCTTGACATCCCCGGAAGACGGACCTGGATTTCCACAGACCACGTTCCTCACGAGAGCCCACAGCCTTACCATGGTCTCCTTCAGCTGCTCTTCCAGCTTGACCTTCTCCTCTATGAGTGTCTTCTCCGTGGAGGGAAGATCTGTCTTCTGTTCATTCTGACCTGCGTCCTCTTCCAGGTTCTGGCCATTGTTTTTCTGCTTTGCAGCTGTGCAGAGCAGCCGAGGAGACCTGAAGGCAAGTCCACAGGACAGAAATTAAGATCACGATTCTTCTGCTTGTTAAAGTCAGGTGGACGACTTTGGAAATCAAAGGTCATTTAAAACTACTTGCTACATGGGGGAGAAAGGATTTGTCTTAGGTACAATAAAGGCAAACTGCATATGATGTGTGGAAGCTATTTGCTTATGTAAGTCTTCTTGCAATACACGCCTAAACTAAAACGTCAGCGCACCAAGGCTACAGTACTAATCTCCCCTTCTCCTCACTCTCAGAACTCCTGATCATCCAGACCCCACCACATGCTGAAGAAAGAGCTACTACTGGAGGTGAGGTCCAGTGCTGCTGTCCATTACAAAGCCTCGTGGGCAGACATCTTGCCCATAGGGTACTTATGGTCATGCAAAAAGGTATCTATATACATAGAACTATAACTTGGGTTTGAAAGTAATAAAAGAGGAACCAAATGCTTTGGGAGGCTCAGAGTAGAGTATTTCTAGCTTTCGAGAAATGGAAGTCTGGGAAAGGATTTGGGCAGAGGGACTTTGAAGAACAGGCAAGAGTTCACATACAAAACCACAGAGAGACAAGACAGACCCACTTCAGGAAGGGCGTGAACAAAGGTGTGGAGGCAGGAAAGCATGGGGTGGTATGTACAGGGGAAAACACACAAGCTCTAGAACTAATGCTGGAAGTGACTTGGGATATTACCCAATCTGATCCCCATGTGGAAAAGGTTAAGTAATAAGCTCAAGGCCACAGCGCCATTAATGAATAATACGGATCTGTTCAACAGGTCCAGTGGAGCTCTAAAGTATGCCACAGACCACTCTGAAAATCCAGTGGAGCTCTAAAGTATGCCACAGACCACTCTGAAAATAAACTACATTCAATTTCCGTCCCAGATTAAAGAAAGCTACCTCAAGGGCACATAGAATATGTGCACAAGGGTGTTTAAGGCAGCATGTACAGATGTTTTACAGGATGAAAAGCTGGAAACAGAATACTGCTCAGAAAGACACGGCTGAATGAACTGTTGCTTCCATGGTCTGGAAGACTGAGCAGCCACCAAATAGAGGGCAGTGTTAACCTGCCATCTTTTGGCTACACCATGGCGCTACTGTGCAGGAAGACATGCAACTTAGAGAAATACACAAAACATGATTCCAGTTTTATAAACACAAACCAGAAGTCCTATTTTGAGGAGAATAAAAGGATACACTAGTCTGTTATCAATACTTATGTGAAGAGCTGACTCACTGGAAAAGACCCCGATGTTGGGAAGGATGGAGGGCAGAAGGAGAAGGGGAGGAGGACAGACGAAAAGAAGGTTGGATGGCATCACCAACTCAATGGACGTGAGTGTGAGCAAACTCTGGGAGACAGTGAAGGCAAGGAAGCCTGGCAGGCTCCAGTGCATGCAGTGGCAAAGAGCTGGACACAGCTGAGCTGAACAACATGGGGGTGAAGACCAACAACCTTTATACTGCTATTTTTACTTCTGCGATTAAAAAACTAATCATCTAAAAATGGAGTGTGCTGTTGTGACCTGCCTTAGTTTCTAGCTGTCCTGACCTCCAGGTGTAACAGTCACAGCCTTTGGGTCCGCTTCACTCAGCAGACCCCCTCCTGCAGCGCTGGGGACTCCTGCAGCAGCCAGTCTGGGTTTGCAGGGAGGCTCCCAGAACTCAGTTACTCCCAGAGCTCTGCACACAATTCAATTTGCTCTCTCCCCTACTTGAGCCTCCTTACACAAAAGGCAGAAATGCAAGCACTCCTGGCAATCAACTGGATTTCCCAGGTGGCGCTGGTGGTAAATAACCCAGTTGCCAATGCAGGAGACATAAGAGAAGCCGGTTCAATCCCTGGATCAGGAAGATCCCCTGGAGTAGGGCATAACAACCCACTCCAGTATTCCTGTCTGGAAAATCCCTATGGACAAAGGAGCTTGACTGGCTACAATCCAAATGACCGCAAAGAGTCGGACCCGACTGAAGGGACTGAGCCCGCACACACGTCCAGGCAATCAATACCAGTTACAAAAATCGCAAATTGAGCCAACAGTCTCTCCTCACTCATGACTCCCCAGGTAGGTTTGTTCCCACTCTGTCTACACAATGGATCAGGCTAGAATCGTAGCTTGAACCCCTCGCCCTGTCCTCGTCCCCGTTTACCGTCTCACCATCACTAAATAAAGCTCCCTGAACGCAAAGTCCAGGTCCTGCTCCGCGCAGCTTCTACCCCGTGTTCGGCCCAGAGCAGCTTTTTTAACAGATAACCTGGTTCTCCAAAGCTACCCCCAACGTGGAAGGTGCTAGTTCAGATCAGTCGCTCAGTCATGTCCTCCTCTTTGCGACCCCATGGACTGCAGCAAGCCAGGCCTCCCTGTCCATCTCCAACTCCCGGAGTTTACTCAAACTCATGTCCACTGAGTCGGTGATGCCATCCAACCATCTCATCCTCTGACCTCCCCTTCTCCCGCCTTCAATCTTTCTCAGCATCAGGGTCTTTTCTAATGAGTCAGTTCTTCGCATCAGGTGGCCAAAGTATTGGGAGTTTCCGCTTCAGGATGAGTCCGCTACGCACGGGCTAAACTAAGTTAGGAGACCGGACTTTGAAACGGCAGAAACCGCAGGTTTAAAAAAAAAAAAAAGGCAAAAGAAAAGCCAAGGAGAGGGCAGGGCCTCGTGACCTCTGCCGCAGCGTCACTGCTCTAAGTCAGCGGCTCTCCCCACGGCGGCTTAGGTAGGAGCTGCGGCCCTTCTGTGCTCCGACTCCGCAGCACGCGGAGGTGGAGGAGGCTCGGGCTGGGCGGAATGAGGCCGCTCGCCACCGCCGCCTCGCGCGGGGCGCCGTCCAGTCCGCCCCGCGGGCAGCACCGACAGAGGGGGTGGCCGGGCAGGCCTCCCCGGAGGGCCCAGCGGAGCCCGCGCCCCGCGTCTGGAAGCCCCGCCACGACGCCCGGGCCGGATCCGGTCAGGGTTCGCTTCCGAGCCAGCGGGGGCACCGCGCCCCTCCTAAGCCTGGCAATCGGCGCCCCTTACCTGAGAGACAACGCGAAAGCCGGGAAGCTGCGCCGCGCCAGCCGCACGCACCGAGCCGCCATGACTGCTGCCGGCACTGCGCGCGCGCACCAGGCATGCGCGAGGCTCTTTTCATGCTTATCCCGCCCAATTGCTTCCCCTCAGCCAATGCCCCACCGTTCTTCCTTTGATGAACAGGCCATGTTCACCAATAATTGCCGGTCTGGGCGATGGGCGGGGTTTGAGGCCTGGAGAGGTCCCAGAAAGAGAAGCTGAGGTGAAAGGTGAAGGAAACAGACTCCTCCGTGGAGGGGCGTGGTCAAGGAAAGAACCAATAGAGAGAGAGCATGGGGGAGGGCGCCGGAAGTGCGGACTGAGGGGGCGTGGAGACTCTCGAGCGCGGTTTCCACTTAGGCCTCACCTTTCCGTACGTGTGCCTCTTGCTTCGGGGCGCTTCTTGCTGTGGGAGGTGGCGAGGCGCCAGGGCTTTTGTCCTTCGCGCCCTCACAGCCCGAGCTCCTGGGACCGAGCCAGACTCTGGGTGCTCAGTGTAGGCTAAAGGCAAATAGGTCAAGGACAAAAACTCGTGTACGGGCGACCGCAGGGCTCCAGGAAAGTCTGTTAAAACAGCGTTAGGCGGTCACCGCCCGTCCTGCCGGCGACTTCGCGGCGCAAGAGGGTGGACTGGTGGCCGGAGGGGGCCTCCGTCGGTACTGTGGGTTTTATTAACTTAAAAACCGGGAAGCGTGTGTGGCCCAGCGCGGAGGCGTCGGTTGCTGGGTGAGGAGACGGGTTGTGTGTTGGTTTGCACGCTTCTTCCACCTTCCGTTTTCCAGTGTGTTAGTCTCAGTCGTGCCCGACTCTTTGCGACCCCATGGACTGCAGCCCACCAGGCTCCTGTGTGTATGAGATTCTCCAGGCAAAGATACTGGAGTGGGTTCCCATCTCCTCCAGGGGATCTTACCTACCCAGGGATTAAGCCGGGGTCTCTGGCACGGAAGGCAGATTGTTTACCCACTGAGCTACAAGGGAAGCCCAGTTTTCTTCGTGTCAGAAACAAAGCCTACCAAAACAGCATCGAGGCCAACTTCTGGGGACACAACCAAAGCTCATAAAATCCAAGTGTTTTCCTTACTCTTAGCAAATGACAGTGCTCCTCTGTCTCGGGCCACGAAGGAGCCCAGGTGGTGTTTGTACTTGTGTCTCGCAGCTGCTGTCCCCTCTGCCAGAGTCGCAGAGCCTGTGGTGTCCCCGACAGAGTGCTGCCTGCGTGTCCCATCTGTGAGGACCAAACCTCTGTTGTCCTGCTTTGTTCCCATTGAGAGCATTCATCACGTTGAATGTCAGGCCCTGCACAACTCGCAGGAGGAGGCAAAAAGTCAAACCAGAATGTAAGACGTTCTGTTGGGCAAGTGACCCAGTTTATTAGTTAAGGGTCTAGGGGAAAAAAAGGAAGTAAGAATTAGAGCGCATAAAAGATGGAATGTGTGGACCTTATTTGAATCATGATTGAACAAACCAACTATGAAAAAAGACATCTGTAAGATAAAGGGGAAAGTCAAATATAAACTGCTAGATGACAGGAGTTACTGATATTTTTGTTAAAGTGAGGTAGCCTGGAGTTTAGATAAAAATAATGTAATTGTTCTGAGATGCCAATGGAAGTATTTAAATTGCCACAGAATTTGGAATTTGCTTTATGATTATGCAGGCTGGAAAAAAAAATGAGGATGGAAGAAACACAAGAGGCAAATGTTGATAATGGTGGTGGCTGGATGATAAATAGTGTGGGAGTTAGGATCATTTTCTTCTCTGTGTGAACTTTTCTATAGTAAAGTTAAATACACGTCATGGGGAAGGGACAAATTAGGAGCTTGGAAGTAACATACACGCCGTATGTAAGATAGATAACCGGCAAGGACCTACCGTGTGGCACAGGGATCGCTACTCAATATTCTGTTGTCACCTATATGGGAAAGCAATCTGAAAAAGAAGGAATATATGTGTATATTTAACTGAATCACTTTGCTGTTTACCTGAAATAACACAGCATTGTAAATCAGTACACTCTGCTGGTTCACTTTGTGAACTAACAGCATTATGAAGCAATTATACTCCAACAGAAAACAAAAAGCTATACGCTGATAAAATTTAAAACATGTTTCTCATTGGCTGTGACCTTGGGAAGCATCATTTAATTGCTCTCAGCATTGATCCGCTCACCCATAAAACTTGGACTATATCATTTATTTTGAGGATTAAAAGAGGTGCAAATCCTCATTTCCTATCTCTTCTTAGGACTCAAGGGAATCAGATGGGAAGCCTGCTGTAAAGAGCTCACAATACAGCATGGGGACTATCAACAGTGATGGCTTCTGTGTCTTGAAACAGACAATGGATGGCTGTGGCCATCGTGATGTGTCTGCTGTCACTGAACACTGGTCCAGGACAGCCAAGAGGCCATGCCCTGGATCTACATCCAGAACGGTCGACTTTCCTGAGTGGAGGCCTGTCTGTGCTGCCGCTTTGTGGCCACATTGGGAACGGCACCCTTGACAGCCTGCTGAGGTCTGGAAGTTCACCCCAGTGCAAGTCATCAGCACTTGCACGTGAAGCTGCCAGCATGGGAAGACTCCTGCATCAGCCCTTGGAACTCATTTCCAGCAAATCAAGTGGGTGGCCCAGGCAAGGGGTGCAGGAAGAGCAAGCTGAACAGCCCACGGTGCCCCCAACAAGGATGGAAAGGAGTGAAAGTTGCTCAGCCGTGTCCGACTCTTTGCGACCCCATGGACTATACAGTCCTTGGAATTCTCCAGGCCAGAATACTGGAGTGGGTAGCCTTTCCCTTCACAGGGGATCTTCCCAACCTAGGGGTCAAGCCCAGGTCTCTCGCATTGCAGGCAGATTCTTTACCAGCTGAGCCACAAGGGAAGCCCAAGAATACTAGAGTGGGTAGCCTTTCCCTTTTCCAGTGGATCTTCCTGACCCGGGAATCAAACCGGAGTCTCCTGCATTGCAGGCAGATTCCTTACCAACTGAGCTATCAGGGAAGCCCAACGAGGATGGAGTCATGTGTGAAAAAATGTCCTCAGGAGAAGGTCATGCGGAAGACACGACAGCATGTGGGACATGGGTGTGATGTTTGTGACAGCTGAACGCCTGCAAGTGCCAGGCTTTGTGCAGGTGTCTCCTCCTGGACCAGCCCACCCTGCAGTGATGCGGGGATGGGAGATGGGCCAGATTCATCACACACTCGGAAAAAGGCAGAACTTTTGCCTGTTTTTCCCAACCAACCCGAGCTCACATAACTATCACAGTTGAAGCCAGAACCGTCATCAGAGTGTTGGCTGCTGCCACAAGCTGCGTTATCCTCTTTATTATTACTATCCCTCAGCAGGGGCATGGATTTTCATCTTTTATCCAACTCTGAAATACACACAAAAAAATATGGTTATGATGGGTACAGCGTACAGAATTCTAAAAACGGACTAAAGCTACCCACCCCTGGTTTTTCAATCAAACGCTAGGTGCCGCTGTGAAAGGACTTTGCAGATGTAGCTGGAGTCCTAAGCCAGTGACCTTTTGTAGAGAGTATCTGGTAGGCTCAGTCTTGTTGAGCTGTTTAAAAGCAGAAAGTTTCCTCCTTCAGGCAAAGTCAGAATGCTTCACAGCATGAGAAGGACTCAGATCTCTGCAGCTGGTGTGAAGCTGGGGGGTCCATTGAGAAGGTGGCCTCAGAGCAGAGAGCAGCCCCCATCTGGCCACCAGCAAGGACACGAGGGCCTCAGATCTGCTGTCTCAAGGAGCTGGACTCCATGGACCATCTGAGCAGGTCCCCCAGACCAGAGCCCAGCCTTGTGTGATGTGGCACCATGGAAACCCCACCTGGCTCACTAAGCCATGTCTCCATCCTAGGATAAGTCCACCCTCTCCACTTTATCTGGGCTCCCAGTACTCAGAATGGATTAACCATACACCTTGTTCCGATTCCCATTGTGGTGTCTCATTCTTGGCCCACTTTTGTTTGTTCAGCTGTTTCAGTGCTACAGGAGACCCCCCCACCAGCCACCACCAAAAAACACCCTGCAGCTGGGGGAGACAGGGGTGCCCTGGTTAAGAGATATTCCTGGCAGAGGGGTCTGACAACCAGCAGCAAGTTGCACTGCCATTCCTCTGGAGCACACGGACTCCAAACTGAAGTGTATGTTCTTGGTAAGAAAATGCCACCGGAAGGGGCCACAGACGTTCAGGCTGAAATAACCTTCTGCAAAAAGAGCCAGATCAGTTGCATGAGGAATGAAGAAACACATGAACCAACAGTCAAGAGCATCTGAGGGCCGGCGGCAGCCCCCCAGAACCAGTGGTCTCCAGGTGTGGCTTGGGTGCAGGGTGGGCACCATCGCCTCCTCCTGCAGAGACACCTGAAGGACCGGAAAGGAGGGGGTGGTGGCAAACTCCTGAGCCCCGAGAGAAGTGTCTTACAAAGCCTGTGGACATGGGAGAGGATTTGAATCCGAGGCTGATTAAATTGTTCATCACTGAACTGCACTGCAATTGGAACACTCCTGGGCATCAACAGAATCAGCCATTAGAAGAAAAGCGAGCTGCGTGAAGCATGAGGGTTGGCAGGAGGGGCAGCTTCTCGTTATGAAAACAGTGGGCGCTCTTTATGCGACCGTTAGAAACGTAACCGGCAGGGTGATGCTGTCACTGAGTCGCTAAGTTGTGTCCAGCTCTGCAACCCCATGCACTATACACGCCAGGGTCCTCTGTCCTTCACCATCTCCTGCAGTTTGCTCAAACTCATGTCCGTTGAGTCGGTGATGCCATCCAGCCATCTCATCCTCTGTCATCCCCTTCTCCCCCACCTCAGTCTTTCCCAGCATCAGGGTCTTGTCCAATGAGTCAGTTCTTCGCATCAGGTGGCCAAAGTATTGGAGCTTCAGCTTCAGCATCAGTCCTTCCAGTGAATATTCAGGATTTTACAATTGACTGGTTTGATCACCTTGCAGTCCAAGGGACTCTCAAGAGTCTTCTCCAATACCACAGTTAGAAAACATCAATTCTTCAGCGCTCAGTCTTCTTTATGGTCCAGACTCTCACATCCACACATGTACTGGGAAAACCATAGCTTTGACTGTACAGACCTTTGTCAGTGAAATGGTAGGATAATAGGAATAGTAACATCTCCTCCTCCCAAGTTCCTTTTTCTCTTGTCGCTGTTAGGACCTTGGGCACCTGCACTCTTGGTCTTCCCCTGAACCCTTGACTCTGTCCTTGGATTGATCACAAACCCAAAGCTGGAGCCATAGGCATCTTGAGGTAACAGCTGGGACCCTGTGATGAGCAGAGGTGAGCTGTACCTCTTGCCTATTTCACAAGGCCAAAAACACATGTTATTGTGAAAAGCCTGGACTTCCCACGAGCAGGGCACAAGGGCAGAGGGGCTCTCTGGAGCTGTGGCTGAACCCAGAGTGCCTCAGAACCTCCTTCCCACCACTGGTGGCCTGTGAGAAAACATGGCCATGGATGCAGGGCCCATGGAAGCAGTGGGCACACCTGCCTCTGCCCTCCTCCTTACACCCTCTTGGACTAGGATCCAAAGCAACAGTAACTTAAGCCAGAGAAGTTTAATTCCCCATCTGCCAAAGTCTGGGTGACTCTGTGGCCCCAGGTCTTCAGGGGCCCCAACTCCTTCCTGCTCACAGCTCTGCCTTCCCCAGGGTGTGGCCCTTGCCCTCACCATGGTTCTCACAGCAACATCCCAAAAAGCAGGCTGGCAGAAGTGGGGGAAGGGAAAGACAACACTGCAAGAGTCTTCTGAGGAGGTGGCCAGGATGCCAGGTGCCATATCAGCTCACACCCTATTGGCCTGAGTCACGTGGTCATGTCTAGCTGCAAGAGAGTCTGAGAAATAAGGTCTTCATTCTCATAATTCCTTCCCAGCTTGACATTCTAGTCCTGCAGAGGATACCAGCAACAGCTTATCTGGGGTCTTCTGTGACCCTCCATCTTCTCTGGGTATGGGAAACCCCTCTCCTCGACATTGCAGGAATTTGATGAGACACCTCCTGTGAGCCAGCACTGTGCTCTCACGAGTGTGTGAGGCTGGGCTCTCCATCCACTCATTCAGCACTGCTGAATTCTAGGCTCTGTCTTTTCTCCCCACCCCAGTGGCTGACAAACAGAGAGAGGTCCACAGCCAATGCATGCTGGAACCAGGGTTTGAGCCTACTTCTGTCCCAGACGGCCAGCTTGCTCCTTCCAGATTCTGCTCCCCACCACCAGTCCACCCTGCTGCACGTCTGTAGTGCTTACTTGTCTCGCCTCTTGTGGACCTCTCCTGACCAGCACGTGAGTTTGTGAGGGCAAAGCGGGTCTGTTTTATCTGCTGTGGATCTCAGCAGCTCACGATTGCCCCTGGTGCCAAGTGTGAGCCCCTGGAGGTGAGTGGATGAATGAGTGAAGGCCTTTTATATCCCGGGAGAAACAGCCCTTTTTGCAACCACACCGTTTCCCTGTCCATGAGTGCACGCATGCTAAGTTGCTTCAGTCGTGTCTGACTCTCTACGATACCATTGACTGTAGCCCGCCAGGCTCCCCTGTTCGTGGGATTCTGCAGGCAAGGATACTGGAGTGAGTTGCCATTTCCTCTTCCAGGGCATCTTCCCGCCCCAGGGATGCAGCTGTGTTCTTACATCTCCTGTGTTGGCAGTCATGTTCTTTACCCCTGGCCCCACCTGGGAAGGCCCCGTTCCTGCCGGGACTCAAGTTAAAGCAGCTTCACGGGTTTGACTGCTTTTCCCTCAGGTGGGACGCTGGAGAGCACTTTCTCCAAGGGGAGTTTTCACAGCCGAAGATTCTCCCGTCAACAGAAACAGAGTCAATGTCCAGAGGTGGCAGAAAAGCCAGTTGGAACCCGCCTGGGCCAGGACCCCAGGGAGAGCTGATCCACTCCCGGCCGGCTTCTCCACCCTCCCGCCGGGGCCCCTGGTGCAAGCGGCTCTGTGGGCTCCTGTGGGCCTCTCCCTGTCTCTGCGGTCACACCTATCACCACCCTCCCGGGCCCTTCCAGCCGCAGAGGGGCCTCTGGCTTCTCTCACGCCTGTCTGGATGGCTCTGCTGCTCACCTCAAATGGGGACAGCACGCAGAGGCACCCCTCCTGAGTGTGTGTGTGTGTCTTTTCTCTCTCTCTCTGTGTCTTGTCTGTGTGTGTACCTCTGTGTATGTGTGCATGTTGGTGTATCTTGTCTGTGTGTGTGTATACCTCTGTGTGTATGTGTGTATCTGTGTGTATGTCTTATCTGTGTGTGTGTTCCTCTGTGTGTATGTGTGTACCTGTGTGTATGTCTTATCCGTGTGTGTGTACCTGTGTGTATGTCTTGTCTCTGTGTGTGTTCCTCTG
>CM035298.1:43871566-43929956 GCA_020226075.1 Hydropotes inermis
TTTTTCACCTCAGGATCCTTCTTCTGTCAGTGTTCCTGCTGAGCATTTATCCCACCTGAATTCAGCCAGAACTCAGGAAATGTGAGCGAGCCCTAACATTGGTCTAACAGGCTGCAGACTGTGCGGGAATCCTCAAGTCCACCCCAAACAAGTTTCGAGTCACCAGGTGGGTACCCCTTCGTCCCCACCTCCCTGAGAGTCAAAGACACAGCCAAGCCAAGCTGTGCAGAGATGTCATCTCTTACGTCTCCTGCATTGGCATGCGAGTTCTTCAACACTAGGGCCACCTGGAAGCCCATGGTATCAATATTTTACCACAGTTAAAGACAATAATATACGGAAAAAACCTAGGATAGGCTTGGGAAAGTTTCACTAGATGTGGCATGGACATGCTTAGGAAAATCCTGGCAGAGCATCAGAAGGAAGGGAAGTGAATTAAACTTCCCTGTGACCCATGGCTGAGTCAGTCTCAATTTCTTCTAAGTAGAAAAGCATACAAGACCAACAACTTAAATGCTTCTCACAAAAACAAGTTTTATGGCACACTAACTAAGACAAGAAACAAACCCATTCTGGGACTCTGAGTAGATGTCATGGATTAAATTGTGTTCCCTCAAAATTTACATGTTGAAGTCTTAACTCCAGGGCTTTAGGATGTGACCTTATTTGGAAATAAGGTCTTTATAGATTAATCAAGTTAAAATGAGATCATCGAATATTTGCAGGGCAGCAGTGGAGATGCAGATATAGAGAAAAGACCTGTCGACATGGGGGGAGAGGAAGGAGAGGGTGGGGTGAAAGGAGAGTAGCGTGGAAACACGTATATTACCGTGTGTGAAATAGACAGCCAGTGGGAACTTGCTCTATGGCTCAGGGAGTCCGACTCGGTGCCCTGTGACCACCTAGAGGGCTGAGATGGGGTGGGAGGTGGGAGGGAGTTTCAAGAGGAAGGGGCACATGTATACCTATCGCTGATTCATGTTGTATGGCAGAAACCAACACAATATTGTAAAGCAGTTATCTTTCAACTAAAAATAAATAAAAAGATGAGTTCATAAGGCTGGGCCCTGATCCGATATGATTGATGTTCTTATAAAAGGGGAACATTTGGACATGGATACACAGGGAGATGTCATGTGAAGATGAAGACAGAGGTTGGGGTGATGCTTCTTCAATCCAAGGAGCCCCAAAGATCTCCAGCAACCCCCCAGAAGCCGGGAGAGATGCAAAGGACAGATTCTCCCTCAGGCTCAGAAGGAGTCATCCTAGTGACACCTCGATCTTGGGGCTCTGTCCTCCAGAACTGTGAATCTATGGATTTCCATTGATTAAGCTAAGCAGTCTATAGTGTTCTGTTATGGCAGCCTCGGAAAACTCACACACGGGGCTCAAAACAACAGACCTTCTTTTCTGTGACCATGTTCAAATTTTCCTCTTCTCAAGGGGCACCAGTCAAATAGGATTAGGGCACACCATTCTCCATCGTCACGGATTACGTCCTACAAAGACCTCATTTCCAAGTAAAGTCACACTGACAGGCATGGGGTGGGGGCGGGGTAAGGATTCTCAGGCCTTTGCACTTGGACTGAATTATACCATTGGCTTTCCTGGGCCTCCAGCTTGCAAATTGTGTGACTGTGGGTCTTCTCAGTGTCGGGAGACCCGCCGGCCCACAAATAGAAGCCACAGTCTCCAAAATCAACTCGTCCGGCCACAGAGGGAACATTCTGGTTTCCCATTCACCCAGTCATTTCCCTGACATCGCCCCTGGCTGAGAACATAGGTGAGGAACCATTGGCTGGGCCCCTGGGTACATCTGATCGCATGTTTCCTTTCTGCCACCCACACGTAGTTCCCTGCTGGCTCCTGGCTAAAGCTTACATTCCTAGGATGGCCAGCCTCAACTCCTTGCCCTCTGGGCCTGAGCAGCATGCTGAACTGACGTCTTTCAGGCCCTCAGTTCTCTAGAGTCCCAGCCTGGAGCATCCCTTCCTCTCCTCCTGAACCTCTGACCCCAGGTGGCCTTTGCCTGCCTGATTGTCGTATTGTTGTTCAGTCGCTAAGTCGTGTCTGACTCTGCCACCCTGTGGACTGCAGCAGTCCCGGCCTCCCTGTCCTTTACTATCTCCTGGAGCTTGCTCAGACTCATGTCCATTGAGTTGGTGATTCCATCCAGCCATCTCATCCTCTGTCCTTCCCTTCTCCTCCCCCCTCCAATCTCTCCCAGCATCAGGGTCTTTTCAAATGAGTCAGTTCTTCGCATCAGGTGGCCAAAGGATTGCAGGTTCAGCTTTAGCATCAGTCCTTCCAATGAATATCCAGGGTTGATTTCCTTTATGACTGACTGGTTTGATCTCCTTGCTGTTCAAGGGACTCTCAGGAGACTTCTCCAGTACGACAATTCAAAAGCATCAATTCTTTGGCTCTCAGCCTTTTTTATGGTCCAACTCTCACATCCGTACATGAGTACTAGAAATGCCATAGTTTTGACTATATGGACCTTTGTCAGCAAAGTAACGTCTTTGCTTTTTAATAAGCCGTCTAGGTTTGTCATAGTTTTTCCTTCCAAGGACCAAGTATCTTCTAATTTCGTGGCTGCAGTTACTGTCCACAGTGATTTTGGAGTCTAAGAAAAGAAAATCTGTCACTGTTTCCAATTTTTCCCCTTCTATTTGCCATTAAGTGATGGGACTGGATGCCATGATCTTAGTTTTTTGAATGCTGAGCTTTAAGCCAGCTTTTTAATTCTCTTCATCCACCCTAATCAGAGGCTGATTACTTCCTCTTTGCTTTCTGCCATTAAAGTGGTATCAGCTGTATATCTGAGGTTGTTGCTATTTCTCCCAGCCATCTTGATTCCAGCTTGTGATTTGTCCAGCCTGGCATTTCACTTGGTGTACTCAGCATAGAAGCTAAATAAGCAGCATGACAGTATACAGCCTTGACATATTCCTTTCCCAATTCTGAATCAGTCTGGCTGCTAGCTTTCTTTTGACGCAGGTTCCGGTCTGGATGTCACCTCCTCCAGGAAGCACTCCTGGATTGCCATTGCTGTTTTGGGTTTCTCCTCTGTGCCTTCCTTCATTAAGGTCCTGATCATACCAGGAGTGAGAGGGGGAAGGTCTTTGGTCTTGGCTGAGGCTGTGGGCTCAGCTTGCCTCCTCTCAGTGGGCTGAGCAGAACAGAAGGAGCTGTTTTTCCTCCCATCCTTCCCCCATCACCGCCCCCTCCAGTTTCTCTTCCTTCCTCCTCAACTTCACCAGGTCCTCCTCCAATCTGCTGATTCCCTCACATGCCAGGATAGCAACAGAGCTGCAAGGGACCTTCTTCCAAGCCGCTGACACCCCCTCTCAGAGTCCAGCCTTCTCTCCCAGCTGCCCCCGCCTTCAGTTCCACACCAGCCTTGATTTACTGCACGGGTCAGGCTGTTTGCCAGGTGTCTGGTCCTATCTAGAAGCAAGCAGTTAGCTTCGAGGTGATAAATGTGGCTCAACGGAGCTCAACCCAACCATGGCTCCCAGGTCAGTCCCCAGACGCCTTGTGGATCTCCCACTCCCCACCTCTGCAAAGAGTTTAGCCAAGAGAGACGATTTATTTACTTATTTAAAAAATTCTTTTATTTATTAATTTTTCGGCTGTGCTGGGTCTTCACAGCTGCGTGGGCTTTTCTCTAGTTGCAGAGGGCAGGGGCTGCTCTGCGGTGCACGAGTTTCTCGCTGTGATGGCTTTGTTGGCGCAGCATACGGGCTCCAGGGCACGTGGGCTCCAGAGCACAGGCTCCCTGCTGTGGCTCCCGGGCTTAGTGGCTCTGCAGCGCGTGGGGTGTTCCCAGATCAGGGATCAAACCCGTGTCTCCTACACCAGCGGGTGGGTTCTCTACCACTGATCCACCAGGAAAGCCCCGAGAGATGATTTAAATAACCTGCCTCCAATTCTTCTTTGTTCCTGGAAATGTCTCACACACGCTATATTTTGAAAAAATCCATGTAACAAGTTACACTCAATATACTCCTTAGCTGGGAAAGATGGACTCCTTTCTGCCTGGGCATTTCTGTTCCTGCCGGCGAGGAAGGCATGCGCACTGATGGATGCTGACCTCAAGGATGACCTCAGGTGCTTGGGGTTTGTTTTCAGAGAGGCGGGGAGGGGCAGGCACCCCAGCTGCCTTGTGCAGCCAGGAAAATATGTGTGTTAAATATCTCTGAGCTCATGAAGGTTTTCAGTGAACAGTGTGACAATATGCCCTCGGAATGAGCCCCCCCTGCAGGACCCCAGGCAGAGCACGTGCCCCTGGGTCACGGAGCCATCTCAGCAGGGACACCTGTGTGGCAGGAACAGAGCAGACGAAGCAAAACACCTGGTCATCAGGCTCAGAAAAGCAGCTGAGTAGCCGCTGAAGCTCTGAGAAGAAATATTCTGTGTTTGGTCACAATGCAGGCTATGACTTTTCAAAAAGAACATACAAGGTAGTTGATGTGGGCTTTCGAGGTTGCTCAGTGGTGAAAAATCCGCCTGCCAATGCAGTAGATGCAGGTTTGACCCCTGGGGTGGTAAAAACTTCTGGAAAAGGAAATGGCAACCCACTCCAGTATTCTTGCCTGGAGAATCCCATGGACACAGGAGCCTGGCAGGTACAGTCTGTGGGGCCACAAAGAATCAGAAACAAGTGACTAAACAATGACAGTACAGCAGAGTTCTGTCTTGTAGGCAATGGTGGGATGCCGTGGAGGGTCCAGGTTTGGGGAGCTGTTCTCGGTGTGGAGCAGAAGGCTCCATCTGGGAGCCCTGGGCCTGGCGATGGCCTATGTGCTGGCCTGACTCACAGCTCCTGGAATGCGCGTTTTTGCCCAGTCCTCTTTGGGCTTCCAGGCCCAACTGTCCACATGTACGAGTTCTGGGTACCCGTGGATCCCAGTGCAGATGCCTATTCAACACACTACCGGTGTCGGCCAGTGCCGGCTCTGTTGTGGATTCCGGTGTTGGAGGAGGTGGTAAGACACCCTGCCCTGCCCTCGGAGTGCTGCGGTGGGACAGTCAGAGAAGTGGCGTATATATCGGGCCCTCTTCTCTAGGACCTCCTCTGTGGGACCTCCATGCAGCGACAAAGACCCAGCACAGCCAAAAAACGAAAATAATAATAAGCGTGACTGCGACTGTGTACAGAGCACTAGCCCTGAGCCCCCCGCAGTACTGAAACCTGCCCCTTCCCTGAACCTGCAACAGCCTCCTGTGGGCTGGTGCTGTTTTCCCAGGGTCTTTAGGGGAGGAAGCCAGTGTCACACGAGGGGCAGGGGGTGTCGCTAGCCAGGGAGGGGTGCAGGCGGGCTAAAACTTGGGTCCATCGGACTCCAACACTCATGCCCTCGCCCTGCCGCAGAGACCCCCCTGGAGGAGTTCCTGCAGGTAACGGAGCCTGGGCTGCACCAGTGAGGGGCAGAATCCCATCTAGGCCACCAGGTGTGCAGAGGGGCAGAGCGGGGTGGCCCCTGGCTTCAGCTCCCCTCCCTGCTTCTCCCTCGAGACGGTTCAGCATCTCCGCGGGGCACGCACAGCCCAAAGAAGGCTGCTGGCCAGAGCAGGCAGCAGGCCGTGTCCCGCCCCTGACTGCGCCAGTGTTTTCTTTAGTTGTGGGGGGCTGGGCTATGCTGTAGTTACAGCGCGTGGGCTTCTCATTGCAGTGGCTTCCCTTGCTGCGGACACGGGCTTTAGAGCACTGGCTCAGCAGCTGTGGTTCACGGGCTTAACTGCCATGGCGTGTGGGATGGTCCCAGATCAGGAACCGCTGAGGCACCAGGGAAGCCCTGTGGTCACTCTTACTGGTCTTGACCCTGAAGGCAGTGTACTGGGGTGAAGATGCAGCCACACATTCCAGAAGTGCGCACCCCCTGAGAAGCCCAGGAACTGGCTCCTGATCCGGACCCTGCAGCTAGCCTCTCTGGGGTGGCTGTAGAGGGAGAGAAGACTAGTTTGTTAGTTTCCTTGAAACAGGCTCTGTCCCTTCCTGTGTGGCCTCGGACATGTTGCTTAACCACTCTGAGCCTCAGTTTCCTTATCTGTAGGAGGGTGTGGTCTTGAGGTTATGAAGAGGAGGGTGCATGGGGGGAGCGGCCCCTGGTGTGATTTCAAGCTGCTGCATGAAGCTGCCAGGAGGGAGGCTGCTCTGCCTCCGGACATCACATCCACATCCCAGGCAGAAAGCCAGAGGACAGGAAGACCTTGAGATCAAGAAGGGAAGCTCCTCTGGCAGAGTCCCCTTGCCTCTCATTGGTCACCACTGGGTCATATGCCCACACTTTAACCAATCACAGGCCAGAGGAATGTGGTGCCAGGACTGGTGTGGACAAATCACAGCTCATCCCTTTCAGGAGTGGCCCTACCTCTGAGATGCTGAAAGTTCCAGGTGCTGTCTGCCACCTTTCGATGTGCGGGTCAGGATAGCCTAGTGGCCAGGGGCTGGGAGGTAGTGCAAAGTCCAGGCATGCGTAGCCTTACCTAGGCAGGAGATACCCTTGTGCCTTGTAAAGACAGAGAAAAGAGGATGGGTGACCTGGTCCTGTGTGCAAGGTCACACCTGATGGGGACTGGCCCCAGGCCACCACTGTCCATGCCTGATCACGTTCCTCTGGCAGATGCTGGAGCTGAGACTCTGGCAGGGGGGTCTCCGGTGAGACATTACTTAAATGGTGTAACATCCAGCTGGGTGTCAGAGGTCCTGGGAGCCATTGGAGGCATCCCTAGCTTGCATGCCTTCCATGATGGGGAGCTCTCCACCTGCCCAGGACTGGCAGCTCCGGTCAGGCACGATGGCCACAGGAAGAACCTCTCAGTTCCTGGGGAGGCTGGAAAATGAACAGACAATGGAAATCCAGCCAGGAAAATTTTATACACCATCTGTGTTCTGGCCAGGGTGTCTAGAGAAAGAGCCTTGAAAAATGCAGCCTTTGAGCCAGGCCCAGGGGTCAGGGGTGGACTCGTCCAGCCCCTGGCTTTAAAATGGTTATGCAAATCTCTACAGCCCTCCACCCATCCTCAGGCCCCAAGGCTGTGAAGGATAATATCAGCTCCAAGGGGGGGCTTCAGGTGTCTCCTCTCTGTCTCACCCCTCTTCTTTCTCCTCTCTCATTAAAGCTCAAAGAGTACTTAACAAAAAACACCTTGAGAATGTTCAAGGCCTGGACAGAGCTGCCAAGAAAACTGCAAACTCTGGAAAACAAACAGCTGGCAATGGTCCTTCGGCTGACCAAGGAGGGTCTGAGGAGAGATCTACCCTGAACCTCCCTCCAAACTCCCCACCAAAGACAGAACCCTGTCGTCAGGAGGCTCCAAAGTGGGGGCACCAAGGCTGATCTCAAGGGGTCCCAGGGGCAGAGGCCGATGGGTGACTCCCCCAGGTGGCAGAGAAAGGGGATACTCTCTCTTGGGGGGAGACTGTCGTCTTTTCCAGACCCTGGGCCAGCATCTGTGTGCTGGCTCAAGAGCAGAAACGGTCCCTGAGGGGAGGAGAGCAGCGCCCACAGGTGTAGGAGACTGAACACTGGCTGGAGAGCCTCGGCTGCTCCCAGTGCCGCCTGGGGGCCTGCAGTTTGGGGGGGCTCACCTTCTCCCCCCACCCCATCCTGCACCAGTAGGTGGTTAAGAGCATCCACCCTACAATGGGGCAGCTCTGCCAGCCGAGCCTCCTTGGCCACTGGCTCTCTGAGCCTTTCATCTGCATCTCCAAAGGGGATCACGATTCCTGGCTCAACTGAGTTTTGCTGCTGTAATTAACAGCTCTCCAGCCCCAGGGGCTTGGAGCAAAGGCTTATTTCCTGCTCAAATCCCATGCCTCTCGTGGGCCATATGGGGGCCCTGCAAGAAGTCCTTCTCATCCCTCGTCTGAGGTTGGGGTCCTCAAAAGCGGTCCTCAAGATAAAGCTTTGCAGGGCAGGCAGTTTACCTGGGAGATGATGGCCAGTAGGGGAAAGAGAGAGGGAGGGAAGGAGGCACACGAGGTTGCTTTCTTTGGGGCTGACGACCCTGTGGACAACAGGATCACTCCCACAGGGCGCTGGGAGAAGATGTAGAACCACCCCACTCGAGGGTAAGGTTATCTAGTCCAGGGCGAGGAAGCTGTGGGTCCTGGAGATGGGTTGCCCAGCCTTTTCATTTGCCTGCAAAGAAACCCAGGCCAAACATCCGGAGACAGAGCAGGGCTTCTGCAAGCAAGCCCAAGCATCAGTGACTCTGAGCATGGGGTCCGCTTGGCTCCAGAACCCTGGCCACCCGGGAGCCAGGATGCTGCTGGAGATTCTGCGGAAGGACAAGGGGACAGGTGTCCTGCTCTGGTTCTGAAGCTTCCGCTGGAAGTGACAGGGGCTACTGGCGTTCATAATTATTGGCCAAAGACTGGGGCCTGCCCTGAGGACTCCTGGGTTTAAGTCAGCTTAAGGGTCTGATGCCAAGTAGGAGCTAAGTAAATGTGATTTTCTTTTTTTTTTTTGCATTAATTCAGCAAACATTTCTGAGCCCCTTTGTGGGAACCAGGCATAGAGCTGGTGCCAGCCCCTGCCCTCCGTGAGTGCGGGCCAGAGGGGCCAGCCCTGGTGGCACGTCATTGCGGTGCTGTGGGGAAGCTGTGCCTGGAGTCTGCACCCTGGAATCCTGCACGGAGGAGTCATGATAATCCTCCCGGGGGGGGGGGGGGGGGGGGGGGGGGCTTTGAAGGATTGCTGGGAGCTCTTCCAGAGGGTCTCAGTAAAAAAAAAGTTAGCTTTTCTCATGAAGTACAGCGCTGTCACGACAACTCATGGATGCCTGCAACCTGGCAGTTTACAACAGCATTTCTTACATGTAACTTCATTCACATGTCAAAACGACTCTTTGTGGTAAATATTAGTGTCCCTATTTTACAGATGAGTAAAACTGAGGCTCACAGTTAAGTCAGTTTCCTGGGGTGACGTGGCTAGAGGGTGATCCAGGATTTGAGCCTGGGTCTCGTAGTCTACGCCAAGTACCTTCTAGAGGGGTGTGTCTGCTCCTCAGTGACTGTGTGACTTTGCACTGGTCACTGTCCCGCTCTGAGTTCCTCATCTGTAGATGGGGACAGTCCCCTGGGCTGTGCCTCTCAGAATGAGCAGGTGATCCTGGACCAGAAGGCCTTCTGCTGACATCCCAGGCTGCAGTGGCCTGTTTTGGCTCAAAAAAATGCCACACAGTCGGGGCTCAGACCGCCCGGGCTTGCTTCTCACACCTCTGGACACCCCCAGTCCAAGGCTGGGGGGCCGGCGTGGTCGGGCTCCTAGGGGATTTCTCTTCCTAACCTGGAGATGGCTGCCTTCTCCCTGTGTGTCTCGTCCTCTGAGGAGGGCACGAATCCCATCAGGGACCCCACCCTCATGACCTAATCACCCAAAGGCCCACCTCCAAATACCACCTCATGCAAGGAGGGGGTGGAGAGATGTTAGGGCCTCAACATGTGAATTTTGGGGGGAAAAACGTTCAGTTCACGGGAGACCCCTCTTCTTTATGGGCACAGTACCGAGTGCCGGAGTGCTGCGTGCCCTCTCTTGAAGCACCTTCTGTTGGTTTACCTGCATCTCTGCTCAGATGCTCAGTCATGTCTGACTCTCTGCTGCCCTGTGGACTGTAGCCCACCAGGCTCCTCTGCCCATGGGCTTTCCCAAGTGAGAATACTGGGGCGGGGTGCCATTTCCTCCTCCAGGTTTACCTGGATTGCTTGCTATTTTTGTCTCCCCTGCTGGTGTGAAGCAATGGGCGATCTCTTCTTTATTGGCGACGGGTTACAGGGCAGAGTGGCGCCTTCTCTGAGCAATGCAGCTTGAATGCAGTTTCTATGATCACCAGGAGGGAAGTCTCCAGAGCCGTCCACCTGAGTGTGTCCAGTTCTGTCCAGCCCCACAGTCACGGCCCTAGTGGTCTAAGATGGCTGCTACCGGTCATCTCTCCTCTAAACTACCTTTTATGTGGTACCCAGAGCATCTTTCTAAAAGGCACGTCTCCCTTTGGCAACCAGCTGCCTCACCCTGCCATGCCTCCTTATTGCATTGACAGTCAATTACGTTTGCTTCAAGGGCTTCCCAGGTGGAACGAGGGGTAAAGAACCCGCCTGCCATGCAGGCCACGGAGGAA
Organism: Hydropotes inermis; assembly: GCA_020226075.1. NCBI lineage: Eukaryota > Metazoa > Chordata > Mammalia > Artiodactyla > Cervidae > Hydropotes > Hydropotes inermis. Next base: position 43,881,695 of record CM035298.1, read on the forward strand.
ACACAGGTTCCATCCCTGGATCAGAAAGATCCCCCAGGGAGGAAGGTAGGGCAACCCAGTGTTCTTGCCTGGAGAACCCCACGGATAGAGAAGCCTGGTAGGCTACAGTCTGTGGTCTCAAAGAGGAGTCAGACAGGACTGAAGCGGCTTAGCACGCAGCGCGCACGCACCTCTGCGTCCCAGTTTCGGGACCCAGGGTCTGGTCCTCAGTTTCCCGTGAGGTCATCTCTTCCCAGCTTGACTGCCTAAACACCAGGCCACTGGAATGGGTTTTGGCTCCGGCGCCATGCTCTGCTCTGCACCCCGCCGGGGGTTGGGGGGTGTGGGGGTGGGGTGGCAGGAGGGGTGGCGGGGGTGTGGGGGTCTTGTGTCCCCACTTCGGGCCTCAGGCCCCATCCCCGCCCCGCAGCGTCCCTAACCCCTCCCACCAGGGAGAGGCGGGTCAGTGCTGGGGGCCGGGGGCAGGGCTCCGGAGCGGGGCTGCCTGGGTTCCCCGCATCCAGGCAGGTCCCCCCCACCCCGCCCCCGCTGGCGGGGGGAGTGGGAGGATGGAGTGATGCGCGGATGCACACGCAGGGCTGGGCGCGTGTGCCACCGGGGCTCTCCAATTGTCTGCGCTGTGAGCAGGGAGGCCCAGCGGGTCGTCCGGGAAGCTCGCGGTCAGCCAGCTCGCCGTCCGCGCTCAGACTGTCCACACACGGGCCCCCCGCGGGCCAGGCTGGATTCCTCCACCCGCGGTGCTGTCGGAGCCAGGGCCCGGGCCCTGTGTACCCGTCACTTCGCTCCTGGGCCCCGGCTGCTGGCCTTGGAGATTCTTGTGTGTTCCTTTCGGCACTCCTGCGGTGGAGATTTGATACTGCTTTACTTTGCCTAAACGACCAGCAATTAGAGATTTATGTGCAAAGCCCCTGCTGGGTCAATACTAGGCTGGCCTTGTGCCCCTGATCTTCCTCCCCCTCCTTTCATCCCTCCTCCCTCTGCCTCTTGGCCTCCCATCCTTCCCTTGTTTATTTAAGTCCCTGGTTTTCGGGGTTCGGTGCTCAGAGGCTTCCCAGGGGGTGCTAGTGGTAAAGAACCTGCCTGCCAGTGCAGGAGACGGGAGAGAGGAGGGTTCTGGCCGGTTGGTGGGCTCTGTCGGCTAGATCTCTGGGTTGGGAAGATGCCCTGGAGAAGGGCAGAGGAGGGCATGCCAACCCACTCCAGTATTTTTGACTGGAGAAACCCATGGACAAAGGAGCCAGTCAACGGGGTGGCAGAGTCAGACACGACTGAAGCGACTTAGCTCGGCTTGCTCAGGATTCCAGGCTGCATGAGCCCGTCCTTATGTTATGGGTTTATGGGTCCTTCCAGTTCTCCCCAAGGTAGGCACCGAAGGTGGGGTGATGACACAGGTGTGAAAGGAGTACAGAGGTCAGAGGTCGAGGAGGGAGGCAGCCAGGAGACAAGGAAAGGTCTGGCTCCTGGGACTGGGAGGTGCACGTACCAAGCTGGTCCTGGTTCTGCCGGAGCCACCCCTGTCCAGAGGGAGGGAGACAGATCTTACCACCATCCCTCCCCCACCTGCCTCCCAGGTGATTTCAAAGACCAAATAAACCAGGGACTCTACAAGGTCTCTGTAAATAACCAAAGGCGCTACACATGTTTGATTCGTGGAGTTCTACCTTCCCATGTGAATGAAATTTTCTTGTTTAAATATGTATTTTTAAAATGGCTAAACTAAAACATGTGCGCTGAAAAAAGCTGAGCCCTGCGCAAGCTGGTAAACAAAACGTGGATGGTTTCTCTCTGAATCCAAAGATTCTCCGCTGTTAGTATTGTTTACCGGGTAGATGCAGAAACATCCAGAAAGTGTGGAGGCTGGGCTCTCTGCTGCGTGTTGTTTGTGCTACAGACACGCCCCGCATCCCCGCGCCCCGCGCCCCGCCAGCCTCGGCTTTGCCAAGTTTACGCTGGGGACGAGCGTCGCCTCTGCCTTTTGTGCGGGGATTAAATGATCCTCACCTGGCACGGCCTCACTGAAGCAGTTCCACCACTGTGGCTCCAAAAGCCGGATGCGTTTATGCAGCAGGCGTGATTCCCAGCTAGCGATTTGCAAAGGCCAAACTCAGCAGGACTCCTGTTCCGATTCCAAGAGGGATTTTAATGGCAGACAAGTTGCTTTGGGCTCCTCTGTTCTGTTCGCTGAAGTTACTTAATGCCTCCCATTCAGTGTGCTTCAAGCCCTGCTTTCCAGGTTTTAAAAACTTGTGATAAAATGTCCAGAACCGAAAAGCCCCTCACCCATGAGGCGTGCTGTTCAGTGGCGTTACATGCCATTCACGTGGCGGCACAACCATCTTCGCCATCCCCCTCCAGAGCTCTCCGTCTTTTCAAACTGAGCCTCTGTCCCCATCGAGCAGCACCCCAGCTCCTCCAGCGCCAGGTCCTGCTCCCTGTCGCCGGGAAGTTGACGGCTCTGAGGACGTATGTAAAAGGGACTGTGCTTAAACGAGTGGCTTTGTCTTTTTGTGAGTGACGCTTCCCTGAGCAGAATGCCCTCGAGGTTCACCCCTGTTGCGGCCTGTGTCAGAACTCCCTTCCTTTGTGAGACTGAATATCATTCTGCCGTGTGGTTGGACCACATTTTGCTGGTCCGTTTGTCCATGCAGGGACATGAGAGTTGCTTCCACCTCTTGGCTTTTGTCAGCACGCCGCTGTGGGCATGTATGTGCACATATTAGTCCTACTGCCTGCTTTCGGTTCTTTCGGGTGTAAACCCGCCCAGTCTTTAGCACCTTCCAGGCCTGGAGCCTCATTGCAAGGGCTGATGCTGAAGCTGAAGCTCCAGTGCTTTGGCCGCCTGATGTGAAGAAGTGAATCATTGGAAAAGACCCTGATGCTGGTAAAGATTGAGGGCAGGAGGAGAAGGGGTCGACAGAGGATGAGATGGTTGGATGGCATCGCCGACTCCATGGACGTGAGTTTGAGCAAGCTCCGGGAGATGGTGAAGGACAGGGAAGCCTGGCGTGCTGCAGTCCATGGGGTCACAAAGAGTCGGACACGAATGAATGACTGAACAACGACAGGCCTGGTGGTAGGTGTTGGGGGCAAAGAGATGAGGAGGGGGAGGCTTCTGTTCTCAGGGACCTGGAGTCCGGAGAGGGAGGTGGAAATGGGCAGGTAGTGACGCTGGGTGGGAGACGCCAACTGTTCCCCTGAACCGCTTTGACTTTCTGGCGTGCTGTCTCATCTGTTATTTCATCACTTCCTCATGGGCGCCGAGAAGCAGCCTTGAATATCAGCTCCATTTTATAGGCGAGAAACTGAGTCATGGGAGGATGCAACGCCTGGGCTGAGATCACCTGGTTAGTCATGAGAGCAAGCGCCAGAATTCAGGCCCGGAGAGCCCAGTTCACCAAGCTGTTCTTTAAAAAGAAATCCCCATGCAGCTAGGTTGAGACATTTTTGGCTGCATTTGCAGGTGACAGAAACGCAGCTCACCCTGGCTCCAGGCAGGGAGTTGATGGCTCGTGTAATTAGCAAGGCCAGGTGTTGGGCTGGCTGCCGGCTCTGCCAAGCTTGGGGGTGGGGGCTGCCTCTGCTGCTCTCTCCACCTGGGGGGCTGCCTTCCTCTGGGTCTTTATTTAGCAGTTCTTCAGAGCACTGGGGAAGCTGACCCCCGAATTCCAGGCTTCCGTTGGTCCTCAGGACTCAGATCCCAGAGCCCCCCACCCGCCCCTGGTCCAGGGGGCCAATCGCCGGAGGCCTTCTGGGACCTAGCTTGGTTTCCGAGCCTGGGCTTGAGCGAATATTGGGCCAGGAGGACAGATTTTGGACTTGCAGGTCCAGCAGACCTCACAGGCAAGGGGGAGAAGCAGGCTGGTGGGAAAGTCACAGGGTCCTCGCAGGGAGCTCTCTGACGGCAGAGCCCAAACAAGAGTGGACATGATAAACTGACCGTGAGCGTCAGAGGCCCCACGTGGTTTTCATCTCCTATGTGCAAACCCACTCTGAAGACGGCTGAAGTAAAAATAGATGCCTTTCCGGGCACCTCATGAAAGTTTATCATCTACAGGGATTCGTGTATGAAAACCTTTCTTGTTTTTTGATACAATATTTTAACTTTGGTTCTTCAGCCTGCAGATGTAGACCTCTGCCAACTCTTCCCCCCAGGCAGAGGTGTTCCTGCGAGTCCTCTCCTGGGTGTTGCCCACAGGCTGGGCTAGCCACATCCATGCTGACCACCTGCCTCCTGGGGGTGGAGCGTGCGAGACCTCAGGGCCAGACGCCTGGTCCCATCTCCACATCCACGCTCGCTTCTAACATGGTGGTCATTATGCACAATTCCCAGGGTAAAGTTTAAATAAAAACAATGTAGGCGAGGAGGCTTTATAACCTGGAAGACAGAGGGAGTGAGGAGAAATCAAACCATCTGCGGTTTTCTGTGTCCACTCTGCCTGCAGGGAGGTAGCCCCCACTGTGATCCTCCCCTGCCACCCACCCGCAGATGCTGGGATTTTTAAAGAGCTGGTGACTGTCAGGGGGCTTCTCTGGGCATCTTTAACACCTACTCATCGGAGAGACAGACGGTGCTTGGTGGCCTGGCCTGGGGTGGTGGCAGCGTGATTGGGGGAGTGGATGGAGGGAGGTCCCATGATGGGGGTGCCGTGGCTCAGAGAGGGGAGTGAGGTGGAACCTGCCCTTCTGACCTGCATGTGGATGCTGGTGGGAAGCCCGGGGACCATCATATCTACAAGCCCCTCCGCTTTATTTCTGGAGGACATTCCAGGTCATTGCTTCTTTTGGGGGGACTCTGGATCCTCACTTCTGTTCCCTCCGACCCACCCTGATCTTCTCCATTTCCCAAATATGTTGTAAGTTCTGGCTGGGTACCCGGCCCTGTCTCTGGAGCTGGGGATACAGCCGGGAGCAACACAGACCACCCCTCTTCCCTGAGTGGGGCTTATGATCCAGGGGGGAGAAGTGATGGCAGGCAGGAAACAAAGCCAGTCATCTGCCTACCGTGTGTGTTAGAGGATGCGGGGTGAGGTGGTGAGCACGGGCAGCCCCCAGGGACAGGGTGAGGGAGCTGAACCTGGGGGGAGAAAATTCTGGGAGGAGGCAGGGGGCATGAAGGCAGGAAGGGCCTGGCTGGTGGGAGGAGGATGGGAGGAAGCCAGGCACACACAGGCCATGGCATCTTTTTGAAAAAAATTTTTAAACATGATATTGTAATGCAACTATGCTCCAGTAAAAATTAATAAATTTTAACGATTTTATTGAGGCATAATTCTCGTACCATTTAATCCACCCATTAAACAGACAATTAAACAGGTTTAATATATTCGATGGTTGTGCAACCACAGTTGATTATAGACCAATTTCATCATCTTGAAAAGAAATCCCGCACCGTTTGGCCAGGGTCACTCCCATCCCCCTGCCCGAGCCCTGAGCAAAAGCTCTCATCTGCTGTCTGTTTCAGCAGTTTTCCCTGTTCTGGACATTTCACCGGAATGGAATCCCACGGGGTGTGGCCTTTCGTGTCCGGCTGAGCATCTTGTCCTGGAGTTTCATCCGTGTTGCAGCCTACATCCACCCCGCTCTTTTTCCTGGCTGAATAGTATTCCAGCATATGGATGGACCATGTTCGGTTCACCCGTTCATCCCGTGTATGAGTGTGGTTCCCACCGTTTGACCTCTGGGGGTGGTGCTGCTGTGAACGCATGTGTACACATGACCGTATGAACACGCTGTCACTGGTGTCAGCATTTTGTGTGGAGGAGAGTCACGCTCCAGCTCACATCAGAAGTTCTTGTGCAGGTTCATATTTTCATCACTCTGGGGAAGCAGAAATAGGGAGTGTCGGCCCCAGATGGAAAGATGGAACCCAGGTGGCCCCATGTGGGTGCAGGAGCTCCCCTCCGGCCCAGCACTTGCTTAAAGTGTGGACTTAGGTGCTCTTGGTCCCACTGAGCATCCCTCTGTCTCTTTATGATTAACCTCTGGATGGTCTCAGAATGGCCAAACATCAGCTTCTCCTAATGCTAACTGTGAGTCTCACGATGAGAATAACTATTTAAAGAGTTAAGTAACTTACGTACAAAACAAAAGGTTTGTCCTGAGAGATTCATCTCCTTCTCAGCCACCAGCCCATCCTCTGCTGACCCACCCAGGCCCACCTGCCCTCACCTGGGGAGAGGGTGGCCAGGTAAAACACAGGGTGCTCAGTTAAACGTGAATTCCAGATAAACAGTGAATCACTTTTAGTATAAGTATATCCCAAATAATGTATGGGACATATTTGTTACTAAAAATCATTTGTTACTTAATCTGAAATTCTAATTTTGCTGAAGATCTTGTATTTTCTTTTTTTGGCATGGCAGGGGGGCGGGCTTCCCTGGTGGCTCAGTGGTGAGGACTCCACCTGCAATGCAGGAGCTGCTGGAGATGTGGGTTCGATCCCTGGCTCAGGGAGATCCCCTGGAGAAGGAAATGGCGACCTACTCCTGTATTCTTGCCAGGACAATCTCACAGACAGAGGAGGCTGGCCGTCCATGGGGTTGCCAGGTGTCAGACACAACTGAAGTGACTGAGCGCTGAGCTTTTGTGGTTTTTTTTCTTTTTTTTTTTTTTTTTGCTAAAATTGCAATGCTGCCAAAGACAGAAAGCAGCCCACGAGAGAGAGATTCGGCTGGAGAATAAAACGGGGCTGGGATAGATTAACTGCTTCTGGGCTGCAGCTGTGTTCTTAACGATTTGTGTTTGGGTTACCTTCTTCCTATCTGGCAAATAGGTTCCGCAGGTCTCATTTTAGTTTCCGTTTGTTTATTAATTTGTTCAACCCAAGACACCTATTGTGTGTGGGCCATAGTAAAGGCAGAGGCTGGACACCATGGCTGCTCTTCCCAAGCTGCTAAGAGAACAGATAAAATAGCAGCAGCCTCCCCAGCATGCCTTTCACTGTTTTCCTCTAAAACATTAGCCCCGTGAGGCTGGGGTCAGTCCTGTGTGTCTTGGTCACGGCTGAAGCACCAGTGCCCAGAGCAGGGCCTAGGACTGAGCAGAGCTTTCAGTGAGTATTTGTTAAGTGAAGGACTCTGAAAATGGGCACCGAGCATTAACCACCATGTGAAACTCAGCATGGCAATGGGGGCAGGTCATTAAGTTTGAAGCGCCCTTTCTGGGGTAATTTCATCAGAAATAATTTGCAGGATAATGGGTTCCTGCTAGATTGCATCTTTCACTTACTGCCCAGGACAACAGCTCAATTTCCCCCATCGTTGTATCAGTGAACATTGCTGGGGATTCCGCAGTCCCCAGGTAAGCCTTATACCTCCTGGGTTCTCCCCGCCTTTCCTTCCCTCCCTGGGTTCCCTGGTCTCCATGTGGCCTCCACCATCGAATTGTGTGCCAGGAGCTGGAAGCCAGGCTGTCGCCTCCACTTTGCGAGGTGTGTGGACAGGAGGAGGGGCGGGGCGGGGAGGAGGGGCCAGAGCGAACCTCTGCTGCACATGCACGCGTGTAACTTTGGAAGACGCAGGTGTGCGCTGCCTCCCCATGTGTGCAGTGGGCCCTGTGTGCCCTGAACGAGATAACAGGGACCACGGCCCCTGCCCTGTCCCAGCGCGTGAGGCCGACACGAGACTGCCTGATTCTCCATGGCAAGGATGCCACCCCATGCCCTGAGCACCCTGGTCACCCGGAGTGCTTCCAGCTGGAACCTGGCCATGCACAAGTCACCTCGAAGTCTGTGTGTGAACACATGTGCATGCATGTGCACATGCAGACATGTGTGTGTCCCGCGTGCACACACATGTCACGATGGTGTGCATGTGTTCGTGTGCACACAGGGATATGTGTGACTACACATGCACTTATGTGCACATATGTGCATGTGCACGCGTGTATATACATGCGTGTGTTTGTGTGTGTGTGCACACCTGGGAGGAACTGTCTGGGGGAATGAGAATTTGGCAGTGATGCAGCTGAGTGGGATTTTTACAGAGCAGGGCGTCTCCTGCTCTGGGGTCCCATCTGCACCTTCTGCAGACAGCGAGTTTCTGTCCAGACCCACTTCCTTCCATCTGGCCCACGCCTCCATCCACACCCAGGTCCAGAAACCAGCCCTTCTGGAGACTAAGCTAAAACCAAGAGGTTTCTAGCCAACATCCAGCCTGCAGCCTGGGGAGGGATTTTGTTTGAAAAAGGTGGCTGTTAATCTCTCAGAAAAGTAGTCTTTCTATAACTCCCTTTAGAGGTAAAAATACCATATGGGCATGATCCTCATGACCCCCATGTTGGGGAGACAGGATCATCAACCCCTATTTGTCTGTCCAGTGTCCCCAAGTTTTGGGAACTCCTCCACGCTTCCACCCCCAGTGGGGTTTTCAGAGAGGGGCCGTGACCTCCCTGCCACAAGCTGGGCACAAGTCCCCAGCAGGCAAGCCAGAGCACCCTGTGTGCCAGCATGCAATGATTGGGCCAAGCTGAGTGCACGACTGATGCAGAGTCCAGCGTCCCTGTCCTAAGGTGTGGCTACTGAGACTCAGAGAGGTTAAGTGACCTTCCTTAGGACACACAGCTGGACTAGAAACGGAGAGGCTGTGGCACCTACAGAGGAAGGACGGGAGGCTGAACCCTGGGCCCTGAGCAGGGAGGGAGTGATGGTGGAGTTCTGACTCCGACCTGAGAAGGGCCCTAGGGGTGGGAGGTGGGGGCGGTGCTGGGACCCCCAAACATAGCTAGAACTTTCTGACAGAGGCAGAGGCAGCCAGACTACTCCTGAGTGGCCGGGAGAAGATGCTGGCCCGCCAGCTGTGGAGGGTCTTGGCTGTGTTGGGACTGCTTGAGCAGAGGCATTGCCTGGGGAGTCTGCTGGAGTTGGAGCTGGGACCGTGGCACCTGCATGGAAGGAGCCTGGGGGAGATGGCCCAGCGGAAGAAGGCATGGGGTGGGCCGGCCCTGCCCTGCATGATGAGGAGGGAGAGGAAACCGGCCGTGTGGTATGGTCGCAGCAGGGCCACTGGGCCAAAGCCAGGACATCCGGCAGGGTGGGTGTGGATGGGCATGGGAGTATGTGGAGAAGAGGATGTATGTGAATAGGTGAGCATGCACACGTGTAATGGTGTGTACATGTGAACATGCACATGTGCATGTGAACATGTGTACATGAGCATGTGTGCACACATGAATATGTGTGTAATGTATACACACGTGTGGATGCAATGTGTACACATGTGCATGTGTGTATAGTGTGCGCACCCACGCATGCGTGTGTGCTGTGTGTAACTTGGCATATGTGTGCACGCGCATACATATGTGTATAATGTGTACACACATACACCTGAGCATGTGTATATGGTGTGTGTACCTGTGCATACGTGTGTGCATGTACATATGTGTGTAATGTGTGTACACACATCTAGCCATGTGTGTGTGGTGTGTGTACCTGTGTGTGTGTGTGCACGTGCATATGTACATGTGGTGTATACGTACACAGTCATGTGTGTGCAAGTTTCATGTGACCGTGTGTCCTTTCAGGGCTGGGGCCGTGGGGGTGGTGGAGGTGGAGGCACTGCAAGTAGGGCTGCAGGTGAGGGATGCAGCAGAGGGAAACTGACGCAGCTTCAGGTAAACAAATGCCCCCATCAGGGTTGACTGCGGGGGGCAGGGGGACACTGCAGGGAGAAAGTGTGGCTGGGATCCCAGCCAGGGGCTCTGCTCCCTCCACCGGCGCTCACATGCAGTCCCACCCCGGCCAGGGAAGAAGGCAAAGCCGCCTTCTGCCACAAGGCTGTTCATCTCCCAGGCTGGGTGGCTTCTGAGGCAGAGGTTTTGGCCAACGCCAAAGGATTAAAGGCAGGAGGAGAAGGGGACGACAGAGGATGAGATGGTTGGATGGCATCACCAACTCTATGGACATGAGTTTGAGTAAACTCTGGGAGTTGGTGAAGGACAAGGAGGCCTGGCTTGCTGCAGTCCATGGGGCCGCAAAGAGTTGGACACAACTGAGTGACTGAACTAAAGGATTAAACCTGGGAGGATACTAAGAAAACCACCCAGCCCACACACGCCCACAGTTCTCCAGTCCGAGGTGACTTTAATGTGTGCGCGCAGCCCACACAGGGGAGGGAGTGGACTTGGGAGTCTTTATTAAAGGATGGATCCAGCCTCAGCTGCAGGCCCACACCGCCTCCCTGGGCCCACCCTGCCCAGGCTCCCGCTGCCCCCGCCTCTGGGCCTGGGCCGGGCACCCAGGACGGGACACTGGGGAGACGCCAGGAGGCCCCCTGGGGCGGGAGGATGGAGAAGCAGATTGGGGAATGCATGGGGGTGGCCAGGGACGGGGCGCAGGGGTGTGCGGATGGCCCCAGACACCCAGCTTCGCAAGGCCCCGGGCTGCGGGGGAACCTGCCCTCAGGCTCAGCCTCTCCAGCTCCTTCCTCCCGCGGACCAGCGGGGGGTGGCCCTGCTGCGGGGCGTGCTGTCCGCTCCTCCTGCTGCATCCCCAAGGTCTTCCCAGCTGTCATCTGGGCCATTGCCCGGCCCCCTCCCTGGGCTCCCGCCTCCATTCCGAGCCTTCCCACCCACCCTCCACAGTTGGAAGAGGCTGGGTCCCTGCCCAATATTCCCTTCTCTCTTTACATCAGGCAGAGCCCTGGTTTTGTGTTGGGGGGCTGCATCACGTCTGGATAAAACGAGACTCCTCAGGCTCGGCTGCCATGTGAGTGGGCACATGACTCAGTGCTGGCCATGAGAACGTGAGCGGAATCCCTGGGTGGGGCTTTGGGAACATCTTTTGTACTTAGTCTGTTCTCTTCCCTCCTGCCTGGAATGGTGACATGATGCCTGGTGTCCTGGCAGCCATCCTGTGACCATCAGGAGAGAACATATCCCCAGGATCCTAGAGACAGAAAGAGTCTGGGTCCCTGAACCAGTTCTGGAACTTCCCGCAGAGCCCTGGGTTGGTGCTTATCCAGCCTGCTTATTATCTAAGAAAGGGTGGTGGGAGAGAGAGCCTTCCAAAGCCTCAGCGGGAGACATAGCTTGTTCCAAGGAATGGAGATAAGAACACAGTGGAGAGGCCAGGGCATGGTTCACATCCCCACGTCTCCCTGGCTCTTGGCCGGAGGCATCTGCTCTGTTCCTCTGGCCCTGCAGTCCCTGATGGAGCATCCCAGGATGAACTCAGGAGAGACCAACCTCCCCTGTCCCCCTGTTCCCGGCCTCCACCTCCAAGTTCAGCTCCTCTGAGCCCTTGAGGGCCCCCTCACCTCCACGGTGGCCCCGAAGCCCCTCTCTGATGCCCCTCTCTGCCCCAGCTGGAGGGGCCGAGCCTTTGCCACCCCTGCTCCTGCCTGAGCATGCTGGGCTCCCCGTCCCCAGGCAGCGGCTCCGGGATTCAGGACACGGCAGCTACGCAGAGACGGGGGTTGGGCATCTGTAATGTGACAGCCGCGTTCACAGGCTCCTAGCACCCCAGGCGGCCAAGGGGCTCCTACAGCCCAGGGACTGGGGTCCAAGCGGGTGGGGGTGATGGTTTGCTCGTCTCTCTAGACGGCACGGCTGTTCAGACCCTGATGACTGAAAAGCCGTGCCCAGCACCGCCTCTGTGCAGCCGGCCTGTGTGTCTCCTTCCCACACGCGGACGAGGTTGGCCCGATTCCCTGGGCTTGGAGGGCCGTCCCAGCAGCCACGGGTGTGTGTGCACACGTGAGTTCCGCCGACAAGGCTGGCCTCACCTGCCCACCCTGTCCTCTCCCCCGGCTGCGCCCTGGGCCCCGGGACCCGTCTCCCTGGACGCTGGGGGGTCTTCGCCACTCTGGACCCGGGGGCGGCCTGACGCTTCTCAGACTCCTCCTGAGTCTGCTGTTGGGTCTTGGCTGTTCCTCCGGCGTCGTCCCTGAGGGCATCCAGACCCTCCGGGGATGCATGCGCTACATCTTGGAGTCCCAGGCTGGGTCCCCAGGAAGCTGACCTGAGGTGGCACTAATGTGCTGAGGCTGTTTCTGGGGTGCCCTTGGGAGGCAAGCCCCAGGAAAGGGAGAGGAGAGAAGCAGGATTCGGCAGAAGTTGTTCGGTGGAGCCCAGGCCCCGGGCAGCTCCGTCCAGCCTGGCAGAAGGCTCTGGAGCTCAGAGGCCCTTCTGAGCTGAGAAGCGTCAGGTCCTTCTGCTGCAGCCTAGACCGTCCTTGAAGGTGGGCTGTCCCGCAGGGTCGTGGCCTCGGGTGCAGAGGCCTGTCCTGAGCGGGGTGGGGATTGAAGTCCGGTCATCTCCACCCTTGAAGGGGAGTCTAGGGGGTCAGTCCCCCCGATGTAGTTTTTGAGACTTCACCCTCTGATGAAATTGGAAAGTCCACATCCCCTGACCCCCCGCCGGCGCCCTTCCAAGGCCCGTCGCCCTCCCTAGGAGGGTCCCCAGGGCCTGTGGGCACCAGTGGGGACGGTCAGTGTCCAGTGCAGCCCCAGCCCTGCCCGGGGCTCTGACTGTGCAAAGGGGGCTGCTGTTAGGAGCCGCTGAATGGAATCTGGCTGAAGGAGACTTTGGTGGCCAGAGGTGGATGCGATGAGTAACAGAATGGAAACTGTGGGCTTGGCTGAATGGGGAAGGAAGGAGGGGCTGTTCGGGCAGACCCATCACGGTGGCAAGGCTGGAGACCCATGCGATGCCGCGGAGGAGGTTTGATCTGACGGCCCTCGGCTGTGCTGTGCTGTCCCGGTCGCAGAGTGAGGGGGTGGAGGGCAAGGCTCAGAATGTGGGCGCGTGCTCCCTATGGCCCCTCGAGACACGTGTAAGCTGACACTAGAGCCGGCCCGTCCACGTGAGGAGGGCTGGAGGAGGACACGGAACACGCGAGGCCGTGCCCGCCGCCTACCTTGACCAGCGCGGGCCTCCAGAGGTGGAGGGTCAGTGCTTTCCTACACCGAACTGAAGGTGGCGTGGGCAGCTCGATGTGGGGTGGGCACAGGCGTAGCAGGAAACGGGCTGGATGCCCCCGTCCTCCTGCTGGCAGGAACCCTCGAAAGAATCTCCCAGTAGTAATCCAGCAGAAGGCGGTCTTTCTCTGCAGAGCTCAGTGTCCTAATGACCTCGAGACAAACACGGCTGGGCGGAGTCCGGGGCTATGGGCCCAGCACAGGGTGGACACACTCAGATGTTCAGGCTTTGAGTCCAGGCATGGCTGTGGATGTGCACACGTGGAGTGGACCGGAAACTGTCTAGGTTTTGAGGGAACTAGGTAACTAAAGCAGCCTGGACCTGTCTGGGCTCATGGCTGTTGAGCCCCTCGGACTGTCCCCGGGCTCCCCAAGTGGCATCAGAAAGAGGCGGGCCGTGGAGGGGTCCGCCCCGTGAAAGATGGCCTTCTCTCCAGTGCTCACCTCAGGTGGCCATGGAGACCCGAGGCCCAGCAGACTCGTCTCCATGGAGAACTGAGCTGGGGCCGTGGGGGACAGTGGGCAACAGAACGTCTCCCAGGGCAGAACGGGGGTGGCCATAAGGAAGAATCACTGCTCAGGCTTGACGGTTGCCAGGGAGCGTGCGGGTCTCCTGCTCTGCAGTGGTCCAGCCAGGCTGTAATCGGGCTGGGCACGGCCCGCATGCCCTGACTACACCGCCCTGTGTGCAGCCTCCCTACAGAGTCCGTTTCTTCCCTGCCTTTGCTCCTTGTCTGTGGTTACTCCATCAGCCGAGAGAGACTTCCAGTTTTCTTTTCCTACTTACCCTTCAAGGATGAGTCCACATGTCACCTCCTCCCAGAAGCCTTCTCTAACTGCTCAGGGCTTCCTTTGAGCTCGCCTGTGTGTACTTCCAAAAGGGGCTTCCCCTGGTGTCTCAGATGGTAAAGAATCTGGCTGCCACGCGAGAGACCTGGGTTCAATCCCTGGGTTGGGAAGATTCCCCGGAGAAAGGCATGGCTACCCACTCCAGTATTCTTGCCTGGAGAATTCCATGGACTGAGGAGCCTTCCAAATAAACATTGATGGTACCATGTCATCATGTATCAGTTATTGCCCCGGTAACGCTACATAACAAATTACCCCCCCTCCCCAAAATTACGTGGCTTATTACAGGAAGTACTTATTTTCTTACTCATGGGTCTGCAGAATGGCTGCACATCTGGCCAAGGCTGTGGGTCAGCAGGGCTTGGTTCCCAGCCTTGGGCTGGTTTCAGGTTTCTTCCAGGTGTCATTCGGCGCCAGGCTCATGGCGGAGCTCCAGAGCACAGGAGGCCAAGTCTCACAAGACAGGTGCGTTGAAGGCCTCTGTTTGCATCACATCCTCTAACACTCTGCAGCCTCAAACCAGAGCTGGTGAGGCAGAGGGGTGCCCTCCACACACGCTGCCTAGGTATATACTGTGAGCTTCTCACTGCCTGCGTCTGAGTCTCCTGTGGTCCCAGCCCCCACCGAGAGCAGGTGCCCAGAGTCTTTGAAGAACTGGCCTTGCCCCTGAGGCCGCCTGCTGGCCTCTCGTTGCCCCTCACAGGCTACTAGGTCTGGTCACGCAAGCGCTCCTTCTGTTGGGGATGTCTTCAATTAATTAATGTCTCATCTTACTGCCCTGTGAGTTCCTTCTGATCGAAGGAGTGCATTTGTACTCCTGATGGGGAAGGAGTCACAGAGGCTGAACTCTTTCCTCTGATACAGGGGAGCATCACACACCCAGGAGGTGCTTTCTGAATGCTGGCCAGCCAGAAGGCAGCCCAGGGTTTGGGGTGTCATCAGGCCAAGCAGGCTGCCAGGCAGGCCTGAGCAGCGGTGCCCTCAGGGGTGTTTGTGTGCGGTGGGTGCTCAGTGGGCGTTCCTTTCCTTCCCTCTGCTGTGCCCCAGCACCCCACCCCCTCTCTGGATCAGAGCCCCTCACAGGCCTCCGTTCTGCCTTTCCTTCTCTGCGCCCACCCTGTCTGTTCACTGCCTCCCAGGCCTCATTCCCTATCGGATGCTGGGGATACATCGTTCCTCCTGAATGGAAAGAGACTCTGGCAGTGAGGTTGCCAAAAACGTAGACTTGAAACCAGATCTGTTTTTTCGAAGAGGAAAAGAATTTTAAAATCTTGCCCTGAGAGTTTTGTTCCAGGGAGAAATTGAGTCTCCAATCTTCCTTTGGGATGTAGCTTCTCCCAGCTTTCCGTCTTGAGATGAGTTTAAAGGAGAGGTTCGTGGAAGGTTGAAGGGACTCTCTGTTGACCTGCAGCTTTGTCTTCCTGGCTGTTCACCTCTGCGCCTCAGCTCACACTTCTCCCCTTTCTGGGAAAAGTCTTTCTCTGCCCTTAACACCTCTGGCTCTTACTTACCCTTCAGGGCTCCGCACAAATGCTTCCTCCTTCATGAAGCCTCCCTGATCACTTGGTGCTCACATGGTGAGTGGCCGGGTAAGTGGACTGGATTCAGAATCAGACAGCCCTGGGCTTGGGTCCAGGTCCTGCCAGCTATGTGAGCAAGTCCCACGGTAACCCTGGCCCTCAGTTCCCCACCTGTACAATGGGGATGGCAAGGGCAGCCCTTACCTTAGAGGCTGGTCAGGAGAATCAAACAGTCAGACAGCATCTTTCCCCAGAGTGCCCGGCCCCTACAGGTGTTTGGAATTGCTGGTTCTTCATAACTGTCCCTGCACATGCATGCGTGTGAGTTCAGCCCTGTCCAACTCTCTGTGACCCCATGGACTGTGGCCCTCCAGGCTCCTCTGCCCGTGGGATTCTCCAGGCAAGAATACTGGAGTGGGTTGCCAATTCCTACTCCAGGGAATTTTCCCAACCCAGGGATCAAAAGCTGCGATTGAGTCTCCCGCACCGGTAGGTGGACTCTTTACCACTCTGCCAGTCCCTGGGTTTCTGCTAAATCATCACAGTTCCCGTGACCCATGCACCCTGCTCAGGCTGGGAAGAGGCTGGCAGTGAACTCAGCTTGGGGTTTTCTGGCCGACTCGCCTCTATAGCTTCTGCAGAAGCAGCGCAGGTTCTGGACTCTGCCTCCCAGGCTGGGGGTAAGATCACCCCCTAGTTGCCCTGAGGTCCTGACAGGGAATGAGCTTTCTCCTTCACTGCTCCTGCATTGCTCCAAAATGTCTTCAGCTTCCTTTACGACATGCAGACAAGCATCGTCACCTGGCAAAGGCTTTGTTTAAATCAGTGTTGCATGAGAAGATGGAAAATCACTTATCGGCCTCGGCAGCTGTTAGACGAGACAGATGTAAAACTCCTGACCTGGTCACGGGCTTTTGAGAATGACAGAAACATGATGCTGATTGGGATAAAGGTTTCACCCTCCCTGGAGCAGCACAGATGATTTTTGGAGAATCAGACTGGGAGTGCAAACCCTCTTCCGATGCGTGGGAATGCAGCAGGATGGGATTGAAAAAGCCTAAGTCTGGTGTTTGTCGATTTTCCATGTGCCCCGACCAGCTGGCCAGTGTGGCCCAGTCACTTCCTGGATTTGCACCCCGGTCTCATCTGGAAAAGAGATTAATCTCTCCCTCAGAGGGGATTTGTGTGGATTTGCTGAGATGGTGTGGGGACCTGATCACCCACACGGTAGAAGCTCAGAAGATGCCAGACCCTCTCCCCAAGGCCCCTAAGTACCTCATCCAGGTAAATTCCCTAAAATGTAAATTCTAGTAGGTGACCCTTTTGGTCAAAATCATACGACTTAAAGAACAAAGTCAGCATTCTTCTGCTCAGTGTTCAAGTCCCTCCAGTATCTGCCCCCGGCTGTGTTCCTGCCCTGTGACCTTCCAGGTTCCATCTGAGAGGTGGTGGTAAACTCCTGGACTCCACCTTCTCCCATCTCCACCTCAGGCACACTCTCTCATCCCTGTCTCAATGCACCGCTTATTGGCAAACAGACCTGCATTCAGACTCTCCTCTGAATCATCAGAGTTCTAAGCTGCAAGTAACCAAAACCCACTCTGGCTGATTTAAGCAGAAAGAATTTGCTTTAGAGGGGAGTGAGTCGCTGCAGATTTACTGGACAATGAGGTGGGAAGGCAGCTGTTACTTGAAAAAGTAACAGTAAGCTCAGCTCAGAATGATTGAAACAAGAGGAAGGTTCAGGGTTCCTGGTAACAAGCAGAAGTCCAAAGGCGGGGCAGCTCTGGGGTGGTTCGTTCAGGGCTCCGTGGTGGACTCTAGGACCCGGGTCTTTCCATCTTTCTGCTCTGCTGGGCCCTCCTGATAGTCACAAGGCGGTTGGAGCATCTCACTCAGACACAAGGATGTCCATAGGAAGAGGGGAGCTGGTCTCTTCCTGTGAGTCATTGGGAATTAAGGGAATCTCCCAGCATCCCTCGGGCAGTCCTCTCCTCAAACCTCATTGGCCAGGTGGAGATCACTTGCCTGTGCACAGACCAGTCATTAGCAGGGAGGTGAACCAATCAGGAGGCTTGTCTATAGCAGATGGGTGTGCAGATTGGTGCCACCCTTTCGGAAACAGGCTTGGCAGGGTCTTCTAGTCAAGGCTATGGTTTTTCCAGTGGTCATGTATGGATGTGAGAGCTGGGCTATAAAGAAAGCTGCGCGCTGAAGAATTGATGCTTTTGAACTGTGGTGTTGGAGAAGACTCTTGACAGTCCCTTGGACTGCAAAGAGATCCAACAAGCCCATCCTAAAGGAAATCAGTCCTAAATGTTCATTGGAAGGATGGATGTTGAAGCTGAAACTCCAATGCTTTGGCTACCTGATGGGAGGAGCTGACTCATTTGAAAAGACCCCGATACTGGGAAAGATTGAAGGCAGGAGGAGAAGGGGATGACAGAGGATGAGATGGTTGGATGGCATCACCAACTCGATGGATATGAATTTGAGCAAGCTCCAGAAGTTGGTAATGGACAGGGAAGCCTGGCGTGCTATAGTCCATGGGGTTGCAAAGTGTTGAACACGACTGAGCTGAACTGAAATTTCACTTTCATCAAGAGGCTCTTAGTTCTTCCTTGCTTTCTGCCATTACATTGGTGTCATCTGCATATCTGAGATTTGCTGTTTCCGTCAGCAATCTTGATCCCAGGTTGTGCTTCATCCAGCCCAGTATTTCGCATGATGTGCTCTGCATACAAGTTAAATAAGCAGGGTGACAATATACAGCCTTCACGGACTCCTTTTCCAGTTTTGAACCAGTTTGTTATTCCATGACCAGTTCTAACTGTTGCTTCTTGGCTTCCATATATACTTCAGAAGTAATTATACTCCAATAGTAAAAGAAAATGTTATAGAGTGGATCAGTGCAATAACTTACAATGATGCCAACTTGCCTATGAAGGAAAGCAGGGGAACGAAGCAGCCATTTCTAGGTGAGGCCTGACCCTCAGAGTCCCCTCCTTGATAGCTCGCAGTCTCCAGACTTTGAGACGTGGCTACTCCTCCTTGGTTCTCTTCTCTTGGTCAGCTCCTACAGGTCTCCCTGCTGGGCCCTGGACCCAGGTCTGCCCTTCTCTCCCACCAGCACCCTCCGTCCATGTAGGACCCCTCTTCCAGAAGAGCTCACCCTTCCTCCATTTGGCAAACTCCTACTCACCCCTCAAGGCCCAGCTCAAAGGTCATATTCTCTGTGACATCATCACTGCCTGCACAAAGCCCTGAAGGAGGGTGGAGCGAACCCTGGAGTACTGATGGGAATGAGCTCCTGGTTGGGGGCACAGCGCGTGCAAAGGCCCTGAGGCACTAGTGTTCCTGGAACGGACGAGGAGGCCCGTGTGGCTGGAGCCGCGGGGATGGGGGCCACAGGAGAGCGGGGCTCACGGGATGAGGTCCACATGGGGCAGCTGTGGGGTTTGGTAAGGACCTGGCCTGTACACTGCCTGTGATGAGAGGGAAAGGTCTGACTTTAGGTTTCAAGGGAACCTCTGGCCGCTGAGTTGAGAAGGGACAGTCGGGGCGGTTAGGAGGTGAGGATGAGGTAGCGTCCTAGGTGTGGCGATCACTGCCTCTTAGGTGCTGAACCCCAGTGTTGTGTCCGACACCGTCCTCCGCTTTGTCTTCAAAAACACACATGTACACACCAGTGACACCCATGCCGTGAGTCCTTTTGTCTTACCTTCCTTCCTGATCTGCTAACCTGGTGTGAGACCCCAGGGGGGTGCCCCATCCTCAGGGAAGCCTCTCTAAGCTCCTCTGTGTCCTGGCTTACTCACCACTCCCTCTTTTCAGTGTTCCAGAACCTTCCATGCCCCCCCGCACTGTGTACCATAACATCAGTGACCCTGACTGAGCCCCTCATATGACCAGGTCCCGTCTGACCCCAGAGTCCCAC
Organism: Hydropotes inermis; assembly: GCA_020226075.1. Classification (NCBI taxonomy): domain Eukaryota; kingdom Metazoa; phylum Chordata; class Mammalia; order Artiodactyla; family Cervidae; genus Hydropotes; species Hydropotes inermis. The sequence goes on from CM035298.1 coordinate 43,900,915, forward strand.
CAGGGTCCGCATGTTACACCTGGGAGAGCAGGTCAGGCCACCGGCTGAAGAACACACAGCCTGCAGGTGGCCAGGGCGCCAGACACCGAGAGTGTTTCCTCTGCTGGCCTGGGGGTCTCGGGGACGGGCTCTGGCCCGTTACGTCTGGGGCCCTGGGGCCGCTGGTGAAGGCTGCCGCGGGGACTCTGGGGGCCTTGGCACGTCTACCCGCAGTGGCCGTGCACCGTCTGTGGCCTGGTTTAACGCTAGGTGGGCAGCGTGCCTCTGGGTCTCAGGCCCGGGAGCATGTCCCCCCATGAAGCCTCATGCTTGCTGTGCTGGGAAAGATGAACCTCGTCTGCCTGCTTGCGTGCGTGGGGCTGACTCCGTAGCTCTCAGCACCTTCTGGCAATTGTCTGTTTTCCTCGTTCGTCTGCTCTACCGTCCCTCCCTGAAGCAGTGCTCCCCCGCCTTGGCTCTCTGGACGTTTGGGGCTGGGTCACTCCCTGCGGGCGCCTGTCCCGTGTGTTAGCAGTGGCCGTGCCCTCCACCCAGTGGAGGCCAGGAGCAGGCCTGCCCCCAGCTTTGTGAAAACCAGACACATGTCCCCCCGGCCCGGTGGCCTCCGGGAGACCGAACTGCCCCTGCGTTGAGAACTACAGCCCGGAGCGTCAGCTGCATGAGCATGGGAAGCTCGGCCTGTGTGTTCACTCCGGTGTCCAGCCCCGACCCCGCACCTGCCGGGGACGGGGCCTGGGACGTGGGCCTCCTGAACAAGATCCTGCTGTGTGCTGCTGAGCGGGGTGCACGCGGGCCCAGCCAGCCCCCTGCAGGAGGAGGTGTGGTCCCCTTTCCCAGGTGGGGAAATGAGGCTCAGGAGGGTCAGCTCCCGAGTGGGAGACGGAGGCGCCAGGACAGGGGCACACCGTCGGATCCCGACGTCTTCCGTGTCCCAGGGCAGGGCTGGCCTTCAGCTGGTCGGTGCCAGGCCCAGAGGGGCCACGCAGAGGGGCCGGCGGGTGCATCTCCTCTAAGCTCCGGTGTGGACCGACGGTAGCCAGTGCAGCAGAATTAATGGGGAAAAAAGCAGTCAAAATATCACCCAGCCACGAGAAAGAAGGATGCCTGGAACTTGAGGGTATTATGTTAAGTGAGATAAGTCAGGGAGAGAAAGATAAGGACTGCATGGTGTCACCTCTATGTGGAATATTTTTTTGTGTGTGTGGAGTATTTTTAAACAGTCAAGTTCATAGAAACAAAGTAGGAAAGTAGTTGCCAGGGGCAGTCGGGAGTGGGGGAGGAGCAACAGGGGATGAGGGAAGGGTACAAACTTTAGCTGTAAGACGAATAAGAGGTGAGGGTCTAACATCAAACATGGTGACCGCGGTTGATGTTGCGTGTCATTCAGTCACTAAGTTGTGTCCGACTCTCTGTGACCCCAGGACTGCAGCACACCAGGCTTCCCTGTCCTTCACCGTCTCCCAGAGCTTTCTCAAAGTCATGTCTGTTGAGCCAGTGATGCCATCCAACCATCTCGTCCTCTGCTGCCTCTTTCTCCTTTTGCCCTCAGTCTTTCCCAGCATCAGGGTCTTTTCCGATGAGTTGGCTCCTTGCATTAGGTGGCCAAAGTATTGGAGACTCAGTTTCAGCATCGGTCCTTCCAATGAATATTCAGGACTGATTTCCTTTAGGAGAGACTGGCTGGATCTCCTTGCAGTCCAAGGGTCTCTCAAGAGTCTTCTCCAAAACCACAGTTCAAAAGCATCAGTTCTTTGGTGCTCAGCCTTCTTTATGGTCCAACTGTCACTTCCATACATGATCACTGGAAAGATCATAGCCTTGACTAGACGGACCTTTGTTGGCAAAGTGATGCATCTGCTGTTTAATATGCTGTCTTGGTTTGATACATTGGTTGATATCTATGGTTGATACATTGTACGTATAATTGAACTTTGCTAAGAGTGTGTGTTAGTCGCTCAGTCGTGTCCAACTGTTTGTGACCTCATGGACTATAGCCCTCCAGGCTCCTCTGTCCATGGGATTCTCCAGGCAAGGATACGGGAGTGGGTTGCCATTTCCTTCTCCAGGGGAACTTCTCTACCCAAGGTTCAAACCCAGGTCTTCCGCATTGCAGACAGATTCTTTGCCATCTGAGCCACCAGGGAAGTCCTTGCTAAGAGAGTAGAACTTAAATATTCTCACCAAAGAAAAAAAAAAGGAAAAGAGATAAATATGTGATGTGACTGATGTGTTAATTAACTAGATGGGAGGAATATTTTCACAGTGTTTCTATATATCAAATCACCATGACACACACTGTAAGTATCTTACAGATTTGTCAGCTGTACGTCAGTGAAGCTGGAAAAACCCCACGTCAACTGGAGATCGTTGATTTTCGGTGGGAAGGCTGGCATGGAAGCCCGGCTGGGGGTCTGGACCCTGCTGACCTCCGAAGGCAGAGCCTGGGGCCTGTCAACCTACCTGTTTTGGCACACAGCGTCCGCCCACCCGTCCGGATATGCTGGGCTCCCCCAGGTAGAACCCCTCGCTCGGGGCCCAGGTGCGGGCTGACGGGCTCAGGGAGACGGACTGTAGTCAATCTGAGTCAGTTCGTCCTGATTTGAAATTCAGATCCTGACTAAACAGAACATTAATCTGAATTTCATATTTTGTTATTTTTGCAGACCCAGCCAAGTGTGTGTGCCAGGCAGGGCGGGGGCATGGAGGCTGCTCTGCGGTGGGGGAGAGGGGGCATGATGCCCACCAGCTGGCCCTCCCCCACCCTTGGGAGGGGAGCCGGCTTCTCTCTCTGGATAATTCAGCCGCAGCTGAACCACATGTCAGAACCGCAAGGACTGGGGCCAACCTCCTCCGGCCAAGGTACAGTGAGGATGTCTGGGGGTGGAGTGTCCCGAGAAGCCACACTGTCAATGTTGCCCTATTTTGGAGCGGCCCGCAGGCCTGGCCTTGGACCTGGGAGGTGGGCTCAGATAAGAGGGAGGAAATGGATAGCAGCCAGGCTTGGCGGTGGCACTGGGAGTGGACTTGTGGGCCACTTGTTCCTGACCTCGTGATGAAGAGTGGGAGACGCCAATCAGAAGAGGCTCTCAGAACCCCCACCCCACTACCCGCTCAGGGCCGTCACTGCCGATCCCCACGTAGGGCCCGGACTCTGCTGTCCCAGGGCTGCTGTCCATCACAGACATGGACGGGATTGTGGCCAGACCTCCCCTCCAGCCTCATCCTCCACCAACTCCATGCAGAGCGACCAGGTCCCTCTCTCCCTCAGTAACCTTCTGTGGCTCCCTATGGCCCGAGGGACATTAAAGCACTGGCTCTGGGGGTGGGGGTCAAATCCTGGCTCAGTCAATGTATTAGCCAAGTGGTCTTGGGCAAGTTTCTTAGCTCCTCTGTGCCTTGGTCTCCTCAGCTGTACGTGGGGATAAGAGTGAGGTAGGGTCAGGGCAGCGAATGTGTGAGGCCCTGGGGCGGTGCTGCAGGACCTGGGCCTGTCTGCATCTCCAGCCTCCTCACTCTCTGGACAGGACTGGGCCCCCCGCCCTGGCCAGTGTCCCTCCTGGGGGTGGGGGTGGTTGTTTCTGAGCCTCCGGATGCCCACTGACACTCCAGCCTGGGGGCCCTGGTGGGGCCGCCTGCAGCTGCACGTGGGACGATGGATGACAGCCCATCTGTCGCCACATCTGTGTTGGCCGAGGCAGCCCCTCCCTGGCCTCCAGCACTTTACTTACAGCCGACTGGAGGGGCTGGCTAAGCCCTCTCTGGACTCACCTCTGTTTACCAGCCCCTCAGACATGGCTGATCGCAGCCTCCCCGCCTTCCTGTCCCAGCCCTTCGGGGAGGAAGACGGGCAGAGGGCATGGAAAGTTATGTTCATCAGTGGTTGTAAAAATAGCAACTTCTTGAGGGCTCACCATGTTCCTTTTACACATCCTCTGTGCCATTCCCTGGCCGTTCTTCAGGGCGCAGACTCAACCACTTCCATTTCCAGCAGAGAAACGGAGAGGTTGAGGGGCCGCACACCTGGAGCCACACACCAAGGAGTTGGTGGGTCTGGGGCCGGAACTCGGCAACCCGGCTCCAGAGTCTACACTCTTTAGCTCATCAACTGCAGTGTTATTACCAATCAGAGGCCATGGCTAGGTGATTGGGGTGGGGGTAGTGACTGGTCAGTCCGTCAACAAGTGTTTCTGAGACCTGGGCACTGGGGACACAGATGGTAGGAGTCAAAGCTGAGCGCTGAAGAACTGATGCTTTTGAACTGTGGTGTTGGAGAAGACTCTTGAGAGTCCCCTGGACTGCAAGGAGATCCAACCAGTCCATCCTAAAAGAGACCAGTCCTGAATATTCCTTGGAAGGACTGATGCTGAAGCTGAAACTCCAATACTTTGGCCACCTGATGCGAAGAGCTGACTCAGTTGAAAAGCCCCTGGTGCTGGGAAAGATTGAAGGTGGGAGGAGAAGGGGATGACAGAGGATGAGATGGTTGGATGGCATCACCAACTTGATGGACATGAATTTAAGTAAACTCCGGGAGTTGGCAATGGACAGGGAGGCCTGGCGTGCTGTAGTCCAAGGGGTTGCAAAGAGTCGGACACAACTGAGTGACTGAAATGAACTAATATATTCCCTTCTTTAATTTGCTAAAGTAAAACCCATGCAAGTTAGGTGTGATTATTGTTATGTTTTCTTTTCCAATCGGTTTATCCCAGGAGGTGGGACACGGTTCCCTGTGCTGATCAGCAGGACCTTGGTGCTTTTCCATTCCGTGTGTGATCGTTTGCACCTGCAAATCTCAGCCTCCCACGCCATCCTCCTGCCGTTGGCCGCCACAGGGCCGTTCTCTGCATCTGTGAGTCTCTTTCTGTTCTGCAGATAGCAGACGTGCCCTGTAGTTACAGCAATGACTGCAGGGTTCAACGGCCTGAACCGGCTTGGCCCCTGCCCTCTAGGGGCTCTTCCTGGACCAGGGCAATGGCAAGGACAGGCCCAGTGATGTGGCGCTGAGCCCTGAAGGAGCCCTGGGCACGCGTCCTGTACTCATCTGAGGCCCACTGGTCTTCAGGGGGTGGGTCAGGGAGCCAGATACCCCTTCTGCTGGGGATGTAAGCGCTTTGGTGGTGGAGGCCCAGGGCAGCTGAGTCTCTGATGTCCCTCGCACTTGGCACCTCCTCCTGTTGTCTCTGCCTCCATGAGGTCACTACCCTCCAGACCTTACCCTCCAGACCTCATGTGATGCAATTTAGATCTGCCATTGGAGGCCTGGTTTCACCAAAACATTTCAAAGTCACCATGAAGTGCTCATGTGATTTTTGCCTGCCCTCGTTATCCTCTGTATGCTCCGGGCCTCTGGGGTGGAGAGACGGCCAGGAAGGAGAGTTCATGATGGGGAGGAAGTGATGATGGAAGGAACAATGAGAGGTCTGCAGTCTCGGAGGGGCAGGCAGAGTTTGGGACTTCTGCCCCCCCAGTTGCTATGTGACTCTGAGTAAGTGTCTTAACCTCTCTGGGCTTCAGGACTAGAAGTTGGTGAAATCCAAGGGTGTGGGGAAGGCTCTTGTCCCACTGTACAAAAATGTCCAATTGCTTTGTGCCCAAAAGCTCATTCGTGTTTATCCAGCAGGGTCACATTAATAGAACATCTCTTGTCTCTCCTGTTCTCTGTTACCACTGACCCTGTCTAAGCTCAGTCCCCTTGGTATAGGACGGGGCTGAGGGCCTGAGTTCTATCCTAAGTACTATGCACATTCCATGGGGTACTCAGGACTCTGGCCTGAGAGGACAGCATCAGGGCACAAGGGAACTTTTCGGGGTGATGGAAATGTTGTTCATCCCGATCATGCTGGTTACATAACTGTAAATATATGTGAAGACTCAGAACCGTACACTGAAAAGGGTGGATTCAACAGTTTGGGGCTTCCCTGGTGGCTCAGCTGGTAAAGAACCCGCCTGCAATGTGGGAGATCTGGGTTCAGTCCTGGGGTTGGGAAGATCCACTGGAGAAGGGAAAGGCTACCCACTCCAGTATTCTGGCCTGGAGAATTCCATGGATTGTATAGTCCATGGGGTTGCAAAGAGTTGTATGTGACTGAGTGACTTTCACTTTCTTTCTTTGTACTTGCTTTAGGAATTCCACTTTGGAGAATTAAGGGAAGAAAAGGAATTTGGAAAAAGGAAGTAAAGAGGTGAGATGATGTTTATGAAAATCGTTTACTACAGTAAAAATTTGAAAACAATGTGTGTGTGTATTCAGTCATAGATGGTAATAGATAAGCTGTATATTTACATGCTATTAGATTTTGTATTGTTTTAATAAAAACAGGGATGATGAAAAAATTCTTTTAAATGGTGGCATCTAGGAGAGTGAAAAAGCTGGCTTAAACATTCAAAAAACTAAGATCATGGCATCCGGTCCCATCACTTCATGGCAAACAGATGGGGAAAGAATGGAAACAGTGAGAAACTTTATTTTTTTGGGTTCCAAAATCACTGCTGACGATGACTGCAGCATGAAATTAAAAGACACTTGGTTCTTGGAAGAAAAACTATGACAAACCTAGATAATTATTAAAAAGCAGAGACATTACTTTGCCGACAAAGGCCTATATAGTCAAAGCTATGGTTTTTCCAGTAGTCGTATACAGATATGAGAGTTGGACCATGAAGAAGGCTAAGTGCTAAAGAATTGATGCTTTTGAACTGTGGTATTGGAGAAGACCCTTGACAGTCCCTTGGACTGCAAGGAGATCCAACCAGTCCATCCTAAAGGAAATCAGTCCTGAATATTCATTGGACAGACTGATGCTGAAGTGGAAACTGCAATACTTTGGCCACCTGATGTGAAGAGCTGACTCATCCGAAAAGACCCTGATGCTGGGAAAGATTGAAGGTGGGAGGAGAAGGGGACGACAGAGGATGAGACGGTTGGATGGCATCACCGACTCAAAGGACATGAGTTTGAGCAAGCTCTGGGAATTGGTGATGGACAGGGAGGCCTGGTGTGCTGCAGTCCATGGAGTTGCAGAGAGTTAGACATGACTGAGCGACTGAGCAGAGCATTTAAATCAGTAGACTTGCAGTAAGGTGGATAACTGGCTGTGGTGTGGGTGGGCCTTGCCCAATCAGGTGAAGGCACTAGTGAAAAAAGACGGAGGTCCCCAAGGAAGAGGGGGCTCTGCCAGCAGATGGCCTTCCACTCTGGCTTGGGTGTCCAGCTCGCTGGCCTGCCCTGCAGATTTTGGATTTGCCAGCCCTCACCATCTCACGAGCCAATTCCTTAAAATAACCCCCTCTGTGTGTGTGCACACACGTGCAGTCTGTTGGTTCTGTGTCTCTGGACAACCCTGAGGCTAGAGACCCCTTCGAAGGCCAGGTCAGAGAACCTCCCATCACCTCTGTTAGGACCTGAGTCCTGCCTGTCCCTGGACTTCTGAACCCTGAGGGCCGGGCTTCCACAGCATAGCCGCATGCGGGGTCTGCATGTCCAGAGTGGGGGACCGCGGGTCTCTGCTGCTTGTGGCCAGATTCCCCACTCCTGGCGGGGAAATCCCCTCTCCATCTTGGAAAGTCATTTTCCTACCTTCAGACGGCGTGTTCATCTGTCGGCTGTCCTCCCGGTCTTGCCCCTGCACATCAGCCCCGAAATGGGGTTTCTCAGGCTACCGCACCTCCCTCCTTGGCTCTCAGCACTGGCCAACCTCACCCCTGCAGAGATCCGGGCTGCGTTCCTCTAATCTCCCCCCTTAAATCAACGCCCCGGCTAATAATCATGCTTGTCTCTGGGAGACATGCTTGTCTCTCGGCGTCTTCTCTCCTGCAGTAACGGTGCTTGTCCGCCTTTCCTGCCCCAAATAGAGATTTATTATCTCCCTCCGCTTGTGCAGAGATAAGGATTGCTGGCCTTGGGTGCACACGGGCATCGGGAGAGCCCCAGTCTGTCTCCCAACACCCTCCCCCAGCATCCTTGGCACTGGGAGCTGAGCGCCCTGGATAGCCAAGGCTGTGCCCCCAGGTTCAAGGATGATGAAAGACGCTACCTGTGTTTCCACTCCCCTCTGCCATCCCTGCCTTGCGGTTTGGGCTTCCCAGGTGGTACTAGTGGTGAAGAACCCGCCTGCCAATGCAGGAGACATAAGAGATGTGAGTTTGATCTCTGGGTTGGGAAGATCCCCCAGAGGAGGGCATGGCTACCCACTCCAGTATTCCTGTCTGCAGAGTCCCAGGGACAGAGGAGCCTGGCAGGGCCACAGTCCATAGATTCTCAGAGTTGGACACTACTGAAGCGACTTAGCCCGCATGTACGCCTGGCTGTTTTCTGCTCCTAGAAAGCTCTGGACTCTGTGGCATCCTCCCCCATCTGCCAGTCCTGCCCAGGCCCAGACCCCGTCATTTCACACATGAAGCCTCAGAGAGTTCTCTCTTCTCATCAGCCTCGCCCACCCCAGGTTGCCCTTTACACTTTAGTAAGAGCAAGTCTGCTTGCAGGCAAATCTGAGTCGGCTGTGTCTGTTCTGACCCCACTGCAGTTGGGAGGCCCTGGTCTGACCGGCCTCTGGAGGCCACACTCACCGGGGCACCCTTGCTCGGGTGGGTCCTGGCCCCATGCCTCTCAGGCTGAAGCTGGTCTCTTGTGCCTCTACGCCTCCGCACATGGCGCTTCCTTTCCCAGCTCAGGTTTCTGCTCATAACCCAATAGTGGCGATAGCGACAGTGGCCTCAGTGGGTTAATATATTCAGCCTGTGAGGAAAGAGCGGCAACTCTTGCCTCACCCCTGGGGCCATCCCTTCCACGTGAGCCACAGCAGGCCCTCTGGCTTTGGGAGAAGAAGCCATGCCCCTTGAATGGTGAACTCCGTTTCCACCTGGGGCCCAGGTACGCTGATTCTCACTCAGTGCGTGTCCACACTGGCCCCTAGGGCAGGTGGGCGCTCCTCTGGGTGGAGAGGCTCAGAGAGGCTGAGCGAGTGTCCCCAGGGCACACGGCAGAGCCCCAGACAGGCCGGGCCGGGATGCAGGCCTAGGGGCTGGGCCCTCCACCCGCCCCCTCCCCAGCTCCTAACACGGGTGCCCCAGCTGGGCTCCTGGGGAAGCGGGCACTCATGGCCCGTGCTGTTGTCCAGATCCTGGGAGCCCCACACGGGGCGTGGCGGTGGACATGGCATGTCCCCTTTGCAAAAGCTCACATCATGTCCACGGTCACCGCCTGCTCTCGGGAGTGGCCTGCTGCCTGGGGAGGCATTCTGGACCTTTCTGGAGCCAGTTGAGATTCCTGACTATGGTGAGGCTTCCTGGTGAGGGAAGAACCTTGGAACTCAGCCAGCCCTTCAGGGGACAGGCCGGGGAGCAGGTGGGAGTGGTGTATGTGTGCGTGGGGGCCTCCACGCACCACGTTCCACCTGCCGAGTCGTGATTAGCCTGGCTCTCTACACCCACTGGTCCCCTCTCACAGTACCTACTGCCCTGGGCTCCTGGTGTAGACAGTTCAAGTCCAAGTGTGTTCATTGTGAACTCCAGCACACAGTAGGACGCAAGGTTGTTAAAAGGCTGATTCCTCCTGTTCTGACCTGTTTGGTGTGAGAATTTGGCTTAACCACGGAGTCCGCATGTGTGCTGGGTGGGTGTGCAGGCATGCTAAGTCACTTTGCACCCTGACTCTTTGCAACCCTATGGACCCTAACCTGCCAGGATTCTCTGTCCATGGGATTCTCCAAGCAAGAATACTGGAGTGGGTGGGCATGCCCTGCTCAAGGGGATCTTCCCAACCCAGGGATCAAAATCACATTTCTTATGGTCTCCTGCATTGGCAGGCGGGTTCTTCACCATTAGCGCCACCTGGGAGGCACTGGTGAGTGGCTGGTGTCAAAGATAACAAAGCCAGACACCGGCCATAGTGTCAAGGACAGATTTCAGCCATGATAACTGTCGCAGTGGAAAGAGTCCAGCGTGTCCCGACCTTCACTTGCGCGTGTGCAGAGGTGATTGGGCACCTACAGGGAGGGGGAGGTGGGGTCAGGGGTGTGTGAAAATTAGAGCAAGTGGGACAGGAAGCGGGTCCATGTGACGGCCTTCTGGGTTTGCTGACAGTGCTTCTGGAGTCAGGCCCTCCCCTCCCACGGAAGCCAGGACATGGGCCCACCTCGGGTGTGGGGTCAGCAGTTCTGGCCAGCCATTAGCTGCCCGGGCAGGCTCTTCAAGGCGGGCCTGAGGTCCTGCTCAGGAGGTGGCCTTGAGCCCTTAGAAACGATGGTATTTGGCTACGTCCTTGCCTGCCGAAGTTGAGGCCTGAGAAAGGGCTCCCGGGAGGCTGCCTCTAGCGAGGCCCAGGAGGGAACCTTTGTCACCAGCCAGGTGGGGGTCTGGGATTCTCACGGGGGTGAGCCTCCATGGAAGAGGGGCCTTCAGAGCCTCTATTTTGTCCCCCACCCACAGAGACTGCTGTGTGTGGGACCAGATGAGATCCCGAGAGGGTAAACAACTGAAAGTGTTAGTCGCTCATGTCCAACTCTCCGGCATCCCATGGACTGTAGCCTGCCAGGCTCCTCTGTTCATGGAATTCTCCAGACAAGAATACTGGAGTGGGCACACATTCCCTCTCCTGGAGATCTTCCCAACCCAGGGATTGAACCCCGGTCTCCCATGTGGCAGGCAGATTCTTTACCGTCTGAGCGACCAGGGAAGACCCAAGAGGGTAAAGACGTCTGCTATGGGCTGAATTGTGTCCCCAGAGTCACATGTTGAAACCACTGCCCCCAGTGGGACTGTATTTGGTTTCTGAACCATCTCTCTGCTCCCTGGGAGCAGCCCTGTACTCCTAACCCAGTGCTCGTTCTTTTCAGAAAAAGTTAAGGTCAAGTGTCAGCCGGTCACTTGTGTCCAACTCCTTGTGACCCCATGGACTGTAGCCTGACAGGCTCCTCTGTCTGTGAGATTCTCCAGGCAAGAACACTGGAGTGGGTTGCCATTTCCTTCTCCAGCGCATGAAAGTGAAAAGTGAAAGTGAAGTCGCTCAGTCGTGTCCAACTCTTCACAACCTCATGGACTGTAGCCTACCAGGCTCCTCCATCCATGGGATTTTCCAGGCAAGAGTACTGGAGTAGGGTGCCATTGCCTTCTCCATAGGGGATCTTCTCTACCCAGAATCAAACCTGGGTCTTCTGCATTGCAGGCAGATTCTTTGCCATCTGAGCCAGTAGGGAAGCCACAGCCAGAAATGAGACATTTTCACCAAGAGAAGTGAGGCTTACCAATGATCTCTCTTGGTGTACTTTAAGAACTTAAAGCCTTTTCAACCTCCCGAGACTGTTTGGAGACAGAGGCTTTCAGGAGGTGATTGAGGTGAAATGAGGCCATAAGCGTGGGGCCCAGATCCAAGGGGTTAGTGCCCTTGTGGGAAGGGACACCCGAGCTGGCGCTCTCTTGGCCTTGCGAGGACACAGTGGAAGGAGAAACCGACCAGAAACCTCACCAGAAACTGACCCCAATGACACCTTGATCTCAGACCTCTGGTCTCCGGAACTGTGAGAAAATACATTTCTGATGTTGAAACCCCTTGATCTGTTTGCAGTATTTTGTTACATGACAGGCTGGGCTGAGACACAGACAGTGACTAATGACAGACTGACAAGCAGGAAGGAGAAAGAATTCGAAACTGGCCAAACCCAGAGGCTTCAGCTGTGTTTTCTCTTGATGAGAAAGACCCAGCAGAACACTTGCTTTTGCTAGATGACAGTGTTCGTCTCCAGATGTGGTTTCACGCGGCTCTGAGCGGCTAAGGGAGAAGGGGAGGCTGCAGACGCCAAGATGAATGTCCTGGTATGAGGCCCCAGTCTGCCTGCAGGCCCCCCAGAACTGCAGGGAGGAGCTGAGGGAGTCAGGGGGGGTGCTGGGGGGCCAGCCTCCATGTGGCCACCCATGGCCCACCTCTCCCCAAGGGGGCTGGAGCAGGGCTATTGGCAGATGAGGTGGGCTTGTCACACACCAGGCAGAGTGGGTACCCCTCTGAGATGGATTTGCAGGTCTCCTGGAGAGAGGGTCTCCTGAGCCTCGGGTTCTGATGTCTGTCACCAGCAGCAGCAGCCGCTTCGGGAAAGTGAGACCTGTGGCACGCTGGATGCTGGAAGCTGCTGTGATTTCTCTGGGCGAAGGGCCCAGAGCAGAGGGGTGCAGCCCCTCTTCTGTCACCAGGGCCCCAGAGGGCGTGTCAGCATCCTAGGGCTGGTAGAACAAGTTGCCACGAAGTGACGGCCTTAAGACAACAGAGATGTGCCTTCCCGGTTCAGGAGGCCAGGAGCTTGACACCAAGCTTATCCCGGGCGGCTCCTCTGGAGGGGTTGGGAGAGAGGGTCCATCCCAGGCCCCCCTGCAGCTCCCAGCGGTGTTCTCAGAGCCGCTTGGTTTGGCCTCCACCCTCCCACAGTCTCCTCTGTGTTTCTGTGTCTTTGAAGTGAAAGTCGTTCAGTAGTGTTCACTCTTTGTGACCCTCTAGACTGCAGCCCCGGAGAAGGCAGTGGCAGCCCACTCCAGTCCTCTTGCCTGGAAAATCCCATGGATGGAGGAGCCTGGTGAGCTGCAGTCCATGGGGTCGCGAAGAGTCGGAAACGACTGAGCGACTTCACTTTCACTCTTCACTTTCATGTGCTGGAGAAGGAAATGGCAACCCACTCCAGCGGTCTAGCCTGGAGAATCCCAGGGACGGGGGAGCCTGGTGGGCTGCCGTCTATGGGGTCACACAGAGTTGGACACGACTGAAGCGACTTAGCAGCAGCAGCAGCAGACTGCAGCCTGCCAGGCTCCTCTGCCCATAGGGTTCTTCCAGCAAGAATGCTGGAGTGGGTAGCCATTCTGTTATCCAGGGGATCTTCCCGATCCAGGGATCAAACCTGGGTCTCCTGCATTGTGGGGAGATTCTTTACCATCTGAGCCACCAGGGAAGCCCCTAGGCCCACCTTTCTCATGTTAGGACCCCTGTTGTTGGATTAAAGTGAAAGTGAGGTCACTCAGTTGTGTCTGACTCTTTGCGACCTGGTGGACTGTTGCCTACCAGCCTCCTCCACCCATGGGATTCTCCAAACAAGAATACTGGAGTGGGTAAGGGCCCACCTAAATCAAGACGAACTCATCTCAAGACCTGAATTACACCTGTAGGCAAATCCCATCTGTTCTCAAATAAGCTCATAATGGCAGGTTCTGGGGGTTAGGATGTGGGCGTGTCTTTCTGGGGCCCCCATTTAACCCTGCTCCAGAGGGCAGGGACTGGAAGGACCTGTTGTGAGCGTGGTTTACAGGGCTATGCCGGGGTGAGGGGCACCACGGGCGAGGAGAGGCATGCCCGCTCTGTAACTACATCTGAACCTGGGAATAATGAGGTGAGTCAGCACCCTGACACCGCGCTGGCCTCCAGACCTGCCGGCCTGGCTGACAAGCAGCTCGGTGATGAGGCAGATGCATGAGTGTGGCAGGGATGTTCTGTGGGTGGCAGGAGGTGAGGAGGAGCTGCCAGGCAGGAAGGGGCAGGGGTGGGGGCCGGTGTGTTCCGGACCCGGAGGGAACCGCCCGGCTAGGAGCCATAGAGCCGGTTCCTCCGAGGTCAGCGTGGGTGAGCGAAGCGGCTGGCATCTCCTCCACCCTCCGCTCACTGTCCTCCTGGCGGCCGACGGCCTGCAGCCAGGTGGGGTGACCACAGGTGTTTCTGAGGCTGGACGCAGGTTTCCAAGGGGACAGGGGGTGGGCTGAGCTGCAGTGGTGGCCGGGGGGAGGGTGGAGCGGGTTCTGACTGGCGGCGGGAAAGGACCTTGTCCAGCTCCCGGGCCGCTGGCCTGACGGTCAGCCGGGGCCAGGTCAGGTTCTCGTGATGGTTGAGAACCCAGCTCCCTGCTCCCGCCCGTGTCTCCTGGGGACACACACGGCAAAACCGGGACGGCGTGTGTTTCTCCAGGCCCCCTCTCGTGACAAGGAACCGGTGTCCCATTTGGCCAGCCCTGTCCCTTCCCACTCGGGTTTCACCTGAAAACCGCAGGAGCACCGGATCCCGCCGTGGGGAGCGTGAGCGTCCCAGGGGCCAGGGGACCCTGCGGGCCGCCCAGTGCCGCTCAGAGGGTCCATCCTGCAGTCTCTTTCAGACTCGCTGCGATTTGTCCCATAAAGAAAGGGGCATGGAACAGTGTTTCCGAAGCGAACCTCACACCTCCTGTCCGCCCCCCCGGAGGTCACTCTGTCCTGGGCTGTCGGCCCGTGGACACTGGGCTGCCTTGGTCCACGGGGCCGGGGGCCGGTGGGGTCTAGGTCTGACGGTTCCGCCATTCACGTTGCGAGGCTAATGCCGAGAAATGCTCGGTGTCCCCGAGGCTGACCAATGTGCCCACGGGCATGCCTCGGTGCTGGCCTGCTGGTATGGGCCCAACGACTTTCAACTGCCTGTCTTGCTACAGGTGGAATGAATTGTCGGGTCAAAAAAGCCATGCGTTTAAAGCTTTGATGGAGGTAAAAAAAAATCACCGGCCAGTTAGGGTTGAGCCACACTGTCATGACTCCTATGTTGGCAGCCTTCACGATTCTTGTCTGAGGAGCAAGGGCTTTTGACACAGCGGGTGTAGTCATGACGTGGCTCGAACCCCTGTTCTACCTGCCCCGAGCGCTGGGCCTGTCCTCGCTCCCAGGCCTGTGACTCCCCGCCCCGGTCCCCTCCAGGCCTCTCTCGTGGCTGTTTATTTGCTTATTCCTCGGTCTCCCCGTTTCGCTCCCACCCCCCCAGACGACTGTTCCAGGTGCCTAATGCACATCTTCATTTCTATCCAGTGGGCACGGATCTTTTCGGGGCAGGGATTGTGAGCAAACTTTTAACTGAAAAATCACGCACATAAACATACATACAGAAAGGTGCACAGATTGTTAAGTGTGTGGCTAGAAGAGATTTTCACATTTATTAAACCAGTGTGATCAGCAACCCAGGTCAAGAAACAGAATGACACCGTACCCCAAAGCCCCCTCGCTCCCCTCTCTGTTCTACAGGGGCTGGTCTGTGAGGTTGTTTGTGGTTGGCTGTGGCTTTTGGTGAACATATGTGTGCGTGTAAGTTGAATTCATGCCAGTGAGGTTGTGATGCGCAGTTGGCAGGGTTTTACGAAGTTCTGTGTTTTCAAACCTTTGTCTCTACTGCTCTGTACATCATGGAAATAAACAAAGACCGACAGAGGAGACAGGCAAAGGCTGCTGGCTCGGAGCTGGCTGAACTAGGGCTTAGCCTTGTCACTTGTGTTTGGCAGAGACTCAGAGGCAGGCAGAGGGGTGGGTGGGCTTCTTCCCAGTGGAGAGAAGGGGGCTCCGGGTGCCTGATGGAGCTGGGGGGCTGCCCAAAGTCGGGGTGGGGGCGCGTCCTAGGTGACTGTTCAGGGGGCACTTGGGTCCTTCTCGTGCTGGTCCTGATTTGGGAGCACGATTAGGGAGGCTGTCCGGTATTGATCGAGTCCTGGCCGATTGTCACTGGGGTTGCCGTCTGGCTGCCTGGGCTGTCACCAGGGACAAGAGTCTGACTCCTGCAGGTCTGACTCATAGGTGTCTGGCTCCCCGGGCCCGCGGCTGAGGGTCGAGCGTCAGAGCTCTGCTTTCGCACGTGTCTGGCCCTCGTCTCCGTATTCACCCCCAGCCCTTTCTCTGCTGGGGGTGAATACGGAGACGTGCATCGTGCACGTCTGCATCGTGCTCCTGCCCTGACCCACCACGGAGCCTGGGGAGACCCCCAGGCTGCCTCCAACTCCTGACACCCCCAGCGCGGTAGGGGGCAGGCTCACATCGGGCCCTCGTGGGCCAGCGCGAGGATCTCTTTGGCCCACGTGAGCAGGGATGGGTCGCCGGTCACAGAGTAGTGCCCTTGGCCGCCTAGAATCATCCAGGGGTCCTGGTGGCTTCAGCGAGTCCCCCTGGTGTCCCTGCACTGGGTGCGCCCCCCAGCTGGTCCCAGTGCCGCTCAGGGTGTCTCCCCATGTCCCAGAGTCAGAGCTGGGGCTCCAGGAGGAGGCCAGAGACCAGCAGAATATACAGAGGCGTCAGCAGCCAGGAGAGAGACAGCGTAAGCCCTGGCCTCACCTGGGGGACAGCGGCCTCTCTGAGGCAGGTGTTGTGATTCAGCCCTCCTGTCAATTTCTTACCCAGACTTATTTACAGTCACATTGCAGCTGCATCTAGCACGTGTTTAGGCAGCATCACGAGGCGGGGTAGGTGGGACTTCCCAGGTGGCGCTAGCGGTAAAGAATCTGCCTGCCAATGCCAGAGACATAAGAGATGCGGCTTCAGTCCCTGGGTTGGGAAGATCCCCTGGAGGAAGGCATGGCAACCCATTCCAGTATTCTTGCCTAGAGAATGCCATGGACAGAGGAACCTGGCGGGCTACCATCCATGGGGTGGCAAAGAGTCGGACAGGACTGAAGCGACTTAGCACAGGGGTGGGTGGGGGGATTTGCTGTGTCAGGGTGGTGAGTTTTCTGTGCTGAAGACTTGACTCCAAGGTAATAGCAAGGCATCAAAAGAAGCCCCCTCTCTCTCCCTCTGATTTTTATTTTGAAACATTTAGAATCTCTAGAAAGATGGAAAGACTAAAACAATGTAACTGTGCACTTCCCTTGGCCTGGTGATTGTATACACCCACACCACCCCCTGCACACTTTCCTATTTACTGACCCATTTGAGAGCAAGTGGCAGATACTCTGCTCCTAAAGACTTTGGCCCGCGTGTCCTCCAACACAAGCGCATCATCACTGCGTTAGTCAGGGTTCTCCAGAGAAACAGAAGTCATTCGATGGGGGTGTATAGATGTATAGTATATACATAATTTTTTATAAGAACTGGTTCTTGTGATTATGGAGGTCGGCGGTCCAGAGTCTGCAGATGGGCCAGCATGCTGGAGCCCCAGGAGAGTCAGTGGTGCCTGGGAGCCTCAAGGCTCTGCTGGAAGCCCCCGGGTCTCAGGGAGACAGGTTTGCTCTATTTAGGACTTCCACTGATTGGACGCAGCCCACCCACACAATGTGGGGGGGTGACCTACTTACCCCCAACTGACCAATGTAACTGTTAATCTCATCCAGAACACCCTTCTAGCTGACACATAAAAGTAACCGTCACAACAGCAATCACCCTCCAAAAATTTAGTACGGATACAATGTTATTTTCTAGAATAAATTCATATTCAAATTTCCCCACTCATCCAAATAATATTCCTTATGGCTGATTTTTTATTTTTTTTTAAGTCAAGATTCAATCAAGGATCACATTAGGGACATCCCTGGTGATCCAGAGGTTAGGAATTTGCCTTCCCATGCAAAGGATACAGGTTTGATTCCAGGTCAGGGAGCAAAGATCCCAGGTGCCTCACGGCCAGAATCCCAGAACACAAACAACAAAAGCAATAGCAATATTGTTACAGTCAATAAAGACGTTAAAAATAATTCCCATAGAAATTTTTTTTTAAAAAAGGATAATGCATTGCATTTAGTTGTCATGCCTTCTGGTCTGCTTTGACCTAACACAACACTATCCCAGTCCCCCATCTCAATGCCCCCATAACACTGATGCTTCAGAAGAATTCAGACCACTTATTTGGGAGAGCATCCCTTGCTTGGGATTTGCTGACTGCTGCCTCACTGTAGATTCAGGTCCAACACCTGTTGCATCTTTCCCAGCACATCATGCCAGGAGGCACATGAAGTCACTGTGTCTTCCTTGCTGGCCTGCTTAAGGTGGTCTCTGCTTGGGTTCCCCAGTATAAAGATGCCTTTCCCTTGGTATTCATCAGTAGCCCAGCAAACTTCTGCCCTTTCCCCTCACTCTGCTCCGCCCTCTTTTCTCCCCATCTTAGTTCATTGTGACTCCATCCTTCCGGTAGCTTGGACCGAAGTCTTGGGTGAGGGGGGTCATCCTTGAATCTCGTCCTCTTCCTATGACCCATCTTCCACATGTCCGCTCCGCCTGTCCACTTGACCAGCCAAGGTTTCCAGAGTCCTCTGTCCCGGGTCCCCTCTTCTCGCCACTTCCACCCCGATTCAAGCCGCCACCCTCTGACCCCGCATTATGGAATTATCAGGCTCCCTGCCTCCCTCCTATATCCATCCTCCAAGTCTATTTCAACTCAGCAGCCAGAGTGATCTTTTTAAAGCTCATGCTGGATCAAGTTACTCCTGAGTCAAAGACCTCCAGAGGTTCCTGGGCTATCCAGACGTCACCCCTGCTTCTCGGGTCGCGTCTCCTCCTCCTCTCCTGCCTGCTCACGTGTTCCCGCCACCCCGGCCTCCGTGCTGTCTCTGGAAACCCCCTGAAACGCTCCTGCTCCAGGCCCTTTGCACTTGCTGTCTCCTCTGCCTAGAATGCCCTTTCCCCCAAATACCCACGTGGCTGCTTCTCTCACCTCTTTGAGGGTTTTGTCAAATGCCCTTCCTTGGTGAGGATAGTGCCTTTTGGAACATTCAAAATTACATCTTGTTGGAGCTGCGGTCCTAAGGGAACACACAGGCGAGGACTGTGGTGTTCACGCTTCATTTGGGAGGTGCAGGTCCAGGCTGGTGAGAATGAGGCGGGGAGAGAGCCTCTGAGGGCTGGAGGAGGGACCACTGTGTCTCTGGTCTCAGGGTGAACCGTGAGATGCTCAGGAGGAGCATCTGGCCCACGGGAATTCTCCAGAAAGCTTTGAGAAAGAGGTTGCATTTTGGAGGAGTCCACAGGGGACCCCTCTAGTCGCCCTGACAGTAAAGAATCTGCCTGCAATGCAGGAGACCTGGGTTTGATCTCTGGGTCCAGAAGATCCCCTGGAGGAGGGCATGGCAGCCCCACTCCAGTGTTCTTGCCTGGAGAACCCCATGGACAGAGGAGCCTGGGGTGCTACAGTTCACGGGGTTGCAAAGGGTCGGACACGAATGAGCGACTGACACTTTCACAGGTGAGAGCACAGAGCGGGGATGTGTCCGCTCACCTCTCTCCACCCTTTTTTTCATGGTCGAGGACCATGCCCAGGGAGCTAGTCCACTCGAGGGTCTGGGCTGTTTCACCCAACCTTCACTGGGCATTCAGCGACCCAGAACCCAGATGTTTTCTCTGGATATGAATGTGCCTGGCCCCCAGGCACAGGTGGGTGCCGACAGAGAAGGGGGCAGGAGACAGGCCAGTGATCCCAGCCGCGCCCAAGGTCTGCGGTCAGACCCCCTGCTGCACCCCCCCTCCCCTTTTCCTGCCTTGTTTTTCTCCTTGCAACTTAGTGTCTGACACACTCCAGAGTCTTGTTTATTTCCTCTGTTTATCGTCTGCTTCTCTCCACTGGAAAACAAGCTCAAGAAGACAGGGATTCCTGCTGTGTGCTGCTTGCTCCTAGCGGGTAGAGAAACATCTGCTCAGTGATAGGCTCTCAGGAAACACCGGTTGAATCGAAGAGTGAAAAAGGATCCTCTCTCATTTACTCAAAGAAGAGTCTCTTTTGAATGCTGGATTATATATATTATTATATATAATAATATATAATATATTATATTATATCTTTATGATGCTGGATTATATTTTTTTCCTTTGTGCGTCTTAAATGCTTTCCTGAGTCTGGGCATGTGTGCACAGGCACTTAGTCCTTAAGTCGCTAAGTCATGTCTGACTCTTTGCGACCCCATGGACTATATAGCCCGCCAGGCCCCTCTATCCATGGGATTCTCCAGGCAACAATACTGGAGTGGGTTGCCATTCCCTTCTCTGCAGGATCTTCCCGATCTAGGGATCGAACCCGGGTCTCCCGCATTGCAGGCAGATTCTTTACCGTGGTACCATCTGGGAAGCCTAAAGTCCGCTTATTTTAAGGACTCCAGTCATGCTGGATTTGATCACCCTACTCCAGCATGACCTCGGCTTAATTAAGTACTCCTGCAGTGGGACTTATTATTTCCAAATAAGGTCATGTTTGGAGACACAGGGGTTAGGACTTCAGCGTACGATTCTGGCGGGAAGCAATTCAAACCGCCTCAAGCAGGTCATGTTGTTAACCCACCACGTCAAGCCCCCAGGTAGACTGGAAACTGGGATGTCCTTGGTCCTGCGACCACAGGGCTCCGATGGCCGTGGGGAAGGGCAGGGTCGCCCCAGCTCTGGTCCCGGGGTCAGCTCTGTGTCTGGTTGCTTGGTCTGACACGCGGTTTCCTCATCTGGCAAAATGAGGCCACCCACTGCCTCCTCTCCCTGGGCTGGCCGAGGATTACACCCTGGGCTGGGAGTCGCTGGAGTCAGGGGAGCTGGTGGGCAGGGCAGGCCCAGAGCCATAAGGACAGACTCAGCCGATGTTGATGACTTCACCAGGGTGCAAAGACGGGCTGAAAACAGATCTGCAGAGGGTTAATGTTTTGGATTGTTTCCTGGCACCTCTCATTGCTCTGAACGGTTCTGAAAATCAATGCGTGAGAGATGATGAGAAAGGTGGAGAGCAGAGCCCAGAGCATCCTCCTAAGAACAGATGCCCCGAGATGCCCCCGGTAAGAAGAGACCCTCCAAGGTCTCCAGAAGGGAGAGCGTGGTCAGCTTGCTAAGTGTACCAGAAATAACTGATGCAACTGGTCCTCTATGAACGTGTTCCTCGCTGTGGCCATCTGAGCAGGCTTTCTCTGGGTCCTCATCTATAAATCACGAGACACAAAACACATTGAAAGTGCCCCGAGGTTTAAGCACATCTGGGGCAGCTTGTCGGAGTCAGAGTCAGGCTCCCGAACGTCTGGGAGCTGATAGAGGGAGAGACTCAGGGCCAGGGAGAATTGGGCAGTGTTCTGCCTGTTTAGAGATGTCACGTCCTGTTCTGCTATTCTCAGCTCACTCCTGGCATGAGGGCATTAGAACTGAAAGCTTCTCTCCTCCTGATGGCCTCCCGTGTGTTTCCTCGTGTTTTAACGTTGCCCAGACAGCTTGGGGTTCCAAACTCAGATCTGCCGTGGGACCCTGGTCACTCAGCTCTCTCACTTCTTAGCTGGGAAGCTGGGGCCTTTGGACAAGGCCACCCTCCTGTGGATGCTGGCAACCCCGCTCTGGAGAACAGATCCTCCATTTCCTCTGGGTGCTTGGCTCCATCCTCCCCGCCAAAGCTTGCTCTCAGTTGGGGCCATGCTTGGGAGGACTGTTTGCTGTTCTCCAGGGAATTCAAGATGCCCCTCCCCTTGGGTCCAGCAGCCCACCCAGTCCTTCCATGGGCAGGGATACATGGACAGCCCGAGAAGCCGGTGCTGCATCCACGTGGTGGAAACGGCAGGGCTGGGCCCACACGACAGGGCCCTGGGTGGGTCTTCTGTGACGGGAGCGTGCCGAGACAGGGCCAAAGCTGACAGAACATGCCAGGTGCGGGAAGCCGGGCCCTGCGTCTGCCTCCATTTACGAGATGTCAGATCGCAGCTGAGTCGTGGGTCTCATGCACATGGGGATGTGGGGACGAAACCACACAACACTGCAAGTCTGCCGTGACATCGCAGCCAGCGCTGGCCATCTCGGGAAGGGCCCGGGGGCCTCGGGAGCCGGCATGTACTGCTTCTCGTCCTGGGCTGTGGTCACTTACACAGTGCCCCAGTGAAGCCGACATTTGTTTCACATGCTCTTGCGTGTCTGTTTCATGTTGGGTTGTGGGTTTAACTGTGGTGTTTCCTCTGATTCATTTGCTAGTCTCCAGGATCTCGAATGGGAACTTCTTTGGAGACAGGGTCTTTACAGATGATCCAATTAAGGTTAGGCCATTAGGGTGGGTCCAACATGCCTGTGTCCTTTTAAAAAGGGGGCGTTTAGATACAGGGTCTCACATGCGCACACACACCACACAGAAAGCCAAGTGATGATGAAGGCGGAAATCTACAGGCCGAGGGACACCTAGGATGGCCAGCAAGGCCCCAGGAACTAGGAGAGAGGCCGACACCCGCCCTCCCCTCTCAGCCTCAGAAGCAGCCAGCCTGCTGACGCCTGGTCCCAGACCACTAACCCCAGACCTGGGAGACAGTGCATTTCTGTGGCTCCAACCCTTTTGCCCTTTCGGGCCTAGCCGTGGTGACACTGCTTGCTGTTGACCCTGGACAGCCACAGCTTGCCATGGGGGTCCCTCAACCCCAGCCTCTGCCCATGCAAAAGCCCTTTCTCTGAACCCTCGTCCTCACCCCTCTGAGCGAGGCACCCAGACAGCTCCCCCGGGTCTCCCCCGAATGCACAGGTGATTCCAGAATTACCAGTGCCCAGCTTGGAGAGGAGGTGTTTAGAGGATGCTCCCTAAACCAAATATGTGATTTTCAAAGAAACCAAAGCTCTTGGGTTCAGTTCAGTTTAGTTCAGTTCAGTCACTCACTCAGTTGTGTCTGACTCTTTGTGACACCATGGACTGCAGCACGCCAGGCCTCCCTGTCCATCACCAACTCCTGGAGTTTACTCAAACTCATGTCCATCAAGTCAGTGATGCCATCCAACCATCTCATCCCCTTCTCCTCCTGCCTTCAATCTTTCCAGCATTAGGGTCTTTACAAATGAGTCAGTTCTTTGCATCAGGTCGCCAAAGTATTGGAGTTTCAGCTTCAGCATCAGTCCTTCCAATGAATAATCAGGACTGATTTCTTTTAGGATGGACTGGTTGGATCTCCTTGCAGTCCAAGGGACTCTCAAGAGTCTTCTCCAACACCACAGTTCAAAAGCATCAGTTCTTCGGTGCTCAGCTTTCTTTATGGTCCAACTCTCACAGCCATATATGACCACTGGAAAAACCAGAGCTTTGACTAGACAGACCTTTGTTGGCAAAAGTCTTGGATTAAAGCATTTAAAAAGTGCAAAGTTGTGTGATTATTCATATATTATTCATCCAAGGAGCCTTGGAATTTCTGCCACATAAGGTCCATGGCACTCTGGGTCCTCATTTGTTTTCTGTAACGATGGCCAATGCCCTTGCATGTCCTGGCCTGGGTTTTCTTTACCTGGGTTTCTGTGTCACTGCAGTGAACGAGGAGGGTGGGGAGAGAGGCTGCCTGAGGGTAAGAAAGCCTGGCAACCCCGCGGAGGGGTGGTCAGTCCAGGATTGGGGTCCCCGGGTGCTGAGGTGGTTGCTGATTTTGAGCAGGGCTGCGGTCAGCTGCTCCCGGCATCGCCTGGGTGCTGACACTTCTCAGAGGAGAGGCCTGAGCGAGGAATTTAGGGAGGGTGCAGAGTCATCCATCAACCCCCCTGCTGAGCAGCAATGGGGGGAATGGGGCGATGCCCTCCCTGTCTCAAGACTCCAAGGGACCTCTCGAGACCTGGGGAACAGCGCCTGAAGCCCTTCGTCACGCTGCCTCTCCAGTCTCCTGCCCACAGCTGGCGGCCCCGCTATGAATGAGTCAACTTCCTAACCCTATTGTGCCCGCGTCACACCTCCACGCCTTCGCCCATGCTGTGTGCTCCGGCTGTGATGCTGTCGCTTGCAATCAAAATAATGTCAACATAAAGAAAAATGTCAAGGGTAAGACGGGAGGAGAGCTCGGTCCTTTGTGAGTGAGTGAGAGTGTCCCGCGGGAGAGACGAGTTCCAGGGCAGTGGGAAAGGCTGGACTCTCTGCAGAGACGGCCCCAACTCCCTCTTCCGAGGGACCCAGCTGCCCTCAGGATGGTCCAGGCCTTGGGTGAGGACCCCTCTGGCTGTGGAGTCAGACAGGTGGGATTCAGTCCCAGCCCTGCCGCTTGCCAGCAGTGGGAGCCTGAACAGGTCCCTCCAGGAGCCTCAGTTTCTTCATCTGGGAAATGGGTGATGATGCTTGTCAGCCAAGATGGAGGTGACCCATGTAAAGAGCTAGTAGGGGGGCTGGCGTGTAGGACTCACTCAGAGATGGTCCTGGATGAGATTTAGGGTGGTGTTCAGGGCAGAGTTGGACCCTGGGCACCTGTCCTGGGTCGGAATCGGCTTGTTTAACAAAGTCATGGTAGAGGGTCTTTGAATTGGGGGCTGGGGTGTGGACTAATGATGAACCACTAAGCGTAGGTTTAATGCTCCTGATGGCATTGCTGTCTGGGCGGCTTGAACAGCAGCGGTTCATTTCTCACAGTTTTGGAAGCTGGGGAGTCTAAGATCAAGGTCTAAGATTCCTAGAAGTTTCAGTATCTGGGGGAGGGGGATTCCCTTCCTGGCTTGGCAGGTGCCACCTCCTCATGGTGTCCTCACGTGGCCAAGGGAGAGAGGAAGAGCCCAAGTGTCTTTCTCTTCTTATAAGGACACTAATTCCATCCTGGGGGACCCGCTCTCATGATGCCATGTAATCTAATCACCTTCCCAAGGCCCCACCTCCAAATACCATCACGTTAGCGGTTGGGGCTCCAGCAGCTGAGTTTAGGAGGGAAATGATTCAGTCCACAGCAGAGGGTAAGGCTGGTTTCTTGCCTCTTGATCTCCAGGCTTTTTTGAGCACCCAGACATTGGCTCCCTCCCATATTTGAAATCTGATTTTGCTAAATGTGATCAGTCTCTGTAAGCACCTGCCCTCCAAACCTCCATCCCCCTTGCCTGTCACCCCACTGATCATTCGGGATGAGGGGAATGGTACACCGAGAAAGATCTGTGCTTTGGAGAGGATAAAACACCCTCTAAATGCATATTATTGTTATTGTTATTACAGGCATCAGAGCAAAACCACCCGTTCAAAAGAGCTAATTTAGCTAGATCAGGCATAAATGCTACTTGAGTTGAAAACTCATTCTCCTTGGCAATATTTTCTTTTGGGTATAAATCAAGAGAAGGGCTTTTAAAATATTTTTAGTGCCGATGTGCTTCGATCATGTGGCCAGTCACCTCTTAGCAGACTTACCTCTCAGGATCCCCACGTGACTATGGAAATTGGCTTGCCAAGACAGCCTCACAATCCTTTCTCTATTCACACCGTACTTGACTTCATCTATTTGAAAAGAAAGCTAGGAAAACCGCCCACAAATTGGCTTGGAAAATCAGGTGTCCCACAGGATGTTGGAAGGTTCCATTGCAGACCTGACCTCTACGTGGGATTGGATGTCACTTTGTAGTTCCGTGGAGGGGTCAGCTCTAGGAAAGTGCCCTCTGCCTTCTCATGAATGAACATAACAAATGTGAAGTCACTCAATTGTATCTGATTCTTTGTGACCCCATGGTCTGTAGCTGGCCAGGCTCCTCTGTCCATGGGACTCTCCAGGCAAGAATACTGGAGTGGGTTGCCATGCCCTCTTACAGAGGATCTTCCCAACCCAGTGACTGAACCACCAGTCTCCTGCGTCTCCTGTATTGCATGCAGATTCTTTACCGATGAACCACCAGGGAAGCCCCTTCACTTGTAGAGGTGCTACAAATTCCACCCTTGAACATACAACCTGCAAATCCTCCTGCTGCAGTTAAAGGTCCTTGGGAGGCTGAACTTTTTAAACCAGGACTGGCTCACACGCTCTCACCCGGGGCAAACACCACTAACTGATCAGGCACAGGAACCTGTGAAGCCTTGATCTCCACCGGCAGCTCTAGGCAGCCGCTGGGTCTCTTCCACCCGTTGGGTGGAAGATATCAGCCATCCCAGCCTGAATCTGTGGTGGGGTCCAAGAAGATGGGGAAGGAAGCAGCTCAGGACAGGAGGGTACATGAGAACAGTTCCCAGCAGAGCAGAGGGGAACCGGGGAACCGAGGGGGCAGCCAGGGGAGGCCACTGCGGGGCGAAGGGGTATGAGCAGAGGGACGGAGGGCAAGAGGGGGTCGTCTCCTGGGGGGGAGGAGGCCAGCTCCCAGGGTGAAGGCTTTCGTGCTGGTTCTGCGGTGCTGAGCCGGACTGGAATGGGGGAAGTGTGAGGACCTGGGGTCCTGAGGTGGAGGCGAAGGGGCTGGGCTGGGAGCTGTGAGAGTTCAGACCTTGGCTCTCACGGCTGCTGGTTACTGCACTCAGGGCTCTGCCTCGGAGCCTCACTCTTTCTATCTGTAAATTGGGGATGAGGATCACAGAAGGCTGAGAACCAAAGTGAGGCAACATGTGCTATAATTTACCCCAAGTGTCCAGCGTCCAGTGGAGGCTGAATGCAGGAAACACTCAAGAAATGCTGGTTGAACTGGTGAAGGATGAAAGCCCAGAGCACTTTTCTCTCTTCTTGAAAAGCGGCTATATTTCAGGAGGGACAGTTCACACACCGTGGAATCCACCATTGTCACTGTGCCATCCGCTGACGTTCAGCACATGTCTAGATTCGCACAGTCTCCCCTCAGTCTGGTCCTGGAACACGGCCGCCACCCCAGCCAGCGCCCATCTGCAGTCAGTCCACACCCCACCCCGGCCCCAGGTGACCACAAGTCTGCTTTCCGTTTCTGTGAACTGGCCTTGCCTGCTCAATTTGAAATAAATAGAATCGTACAACATGTCAGTTTGGAGTCTGGCTGTCTCACACTTGGCATGATGTTTTTGAGGTTTGTCCGTGTTGTGGCACACATCAGATCGTTTCTCATTCCCCTTCATTGATAAAGTGTGTTTCCTTGGAGGTGTCTGCTATGTTTTGTTTATCGGCAGCTCATTTGATGGACATTAGAGTTGTTTCTAGTTTGGGGCTCTAATGAATGATAATGAATGATGCTGTTGTGAACATCCACATGTATTCTTGGTGTGGGTGGATGTTTAATCTCTCTCTGGTGAATCCTTTTTATTTATTTTTATGGCTTTGCCTGGTCTTAGTTGTGGCATTGATAGCTTACGGTGAATAGAGTCAGATTCGGATTTAGTTCAGTTCCGTTCAGTCGCTCAGTCGTGTCCAACTCATTGAGACCCCATGAACCGCAGCACACCAGGCCTCCCTGTCCATCACCAACTCCCGAAGTTTACCCAAACTCATGTCCATTGAGTCGGTGATACCATCCAACCATCTCATCCTCTGTCATCCCCTTCTCCTCCTGCCTTCAATCTTTCCCAACATCAGGGTCTTTTCAAATGAGTCAGCTCTTCGCATCAGGTGGCCAAACTATTGGAGTTTCAGCTTCAGCATCAGTCCTTCCAATGAACACCCAGGACTGATCTCCTTCAGGATGGACTGGTTGGATCTCCTTGCAGTCCAAGGGACTCTCGAGTCTTCTCCAACACCGCAGTTCAAAAGCATGAATTCTTTGGTGCTCAGCTTTCTTTAGAGTCCAACTCTCACATCCATACATGACTACTGGAAAAAGATTCAGATTACAGTGTCAGATTTGTGATCTCTGAAGATTTAGCTTCGGGACCAGAGACCAGGCTTGACCACTCAGGGCTCTTGTGTGGTAGAAGTTTTATTACAGTGAAAAGGGGCAGAGAAAGCTTCTGACAGAGACATCAGAAGTGGGGGGGTGGGGGGGGAGTGCCCTACTCTCTAGTTTAGCAAGGGAATTACATACTTTTTAATTAGTTATTACAATAAATCAAAAGACTGTCTCAAGCTTGTGAAAATTTTATCAGACCCACTCCCACAATTTACATTTTAGGATAGCAGGATTAGAATTTAACAATAGAAAGATCCTACCAGATCCCCTCCCATAATTTACATTCTAAGAGAATAGGAGTAGTCAGAAGGTTTTCAGGAAGGAGAAACTGTCCTCAAGCAGATACACTGTTGTTACAGAATCCCTAGTACAGAGTTTGAACTGAGTTGTTTGTTGTATAATCATCAGTTCCAGATTTAAGGGAAAAAATGTGGCTAAGACTAAGGAATGTAGAGAAAAAATAAAGGTTGTCCTTTCCTCCTCCTTGAGAACCCCAGACCCCTCTCTCCTGGGGAACCCCGGAGTTCTTATCAACCTGCCTAGGCATTGACTCTCTCAATGTATGAAGTCTTAGACTTCCATTGTGGCATGCAGAATCTTTGGCTGTGGCTTTCAACTCTTGTTTGCATTATGTGGGATCTAGTTCCCTGACCAGGGATCGCATTGAGATCACAGAATCTTAGCCACTGGATCACTAGGGAAGTCCCTCTCTTGAGCGGATTCTTGAGTGGACTTGGTCTCACACCCCTGAGAGGTGGGTACCCTTATAGTTATCCCCATTTTACAGATGAGGGGAGTAAGGCTCAGAGGTACTGAGTGTGTTCTGCAAAGTCCATGTTCACTTTTTAGGAAACTGTCAGCTTCTTTTTCCCAAAGTGGTTGTGCCATTTCCACCCTGTTACACATTTCTCCCGCAGCAATGTCTGAAGCTCTTGTGTTCCTGTATCTTATTCACGTCTGTCTTCTTTATTAGGGTTACTTTTGTGGGTGTGTAGAAGCAGATCGCTGCAGTTTTAGTTTGTATTTCTCTAATGACTAATGATGTTAAATGTCTTCTTATGTGCTTATTATCCATTAGCGTATCTCCTCTGGTGAAATGTCTACTCAGTTCTTTTGTCCATCTTTAAATTGCTTTTTATTTTTGGTGGGATCTTCTCAATTATTAAGAGTTTGTATATTCTGGATACAAGGTTATTTTATACCCTACTGAGTTCTCTCTGCACCTTTGCCAAAAATCTATTACCTAACTGGGCTTATTTCTGGACTCTGATTCTGTTCCATTAGTTTAGTTCAATTAAGTTCAGTTGCTCAGCCATGTCCAACTCTTTTCATGAAATGCAGCATGCCAGGCCTCCCTATCCATCACCAGTTCCTGGAGTTAACCCAAACTCATGCCCGTTAAGTCAGTGATGCCATCCAACCATCTCATCCTCTCTGTCCCCTTCTCCTCCTGCCCTCAACCCCTCCCAGCATCAGGGTCTTTTCCAATAAGTCAACTCTTTGCATCAGGTGGCCAAAGTACTGGAGTTTTCGCTTCAACATCAGTCCTTCCAATGAACACCCAGGACTGATCTCCTTCAGGATGGACTGGTTGGATCTCCTTGCACTCCAAGGGACTGTCAAGAGTCTTCTCCAACACCACAGTTCAAAAGCATCAATTCTTCGGTGCTCAGCTTTCTTCACAGTTTAATTCTCACATCCATACATGACTACTGGAAAAACCATAGCCTTGACTAGATGGACCTTTGCTGGCAAAGTAATGTCTCTGCTCTTTAATATGCTGTCTAGGTTGGTAATAACTTTCCTTCCAAGGAGTAAGCGTCTTTTAATTTCATGAC
>CM035298.1:43930056-43940180 GCA_020226075.1 Hydropotes inermis
TATGCTGTCTAGGTTGGTAATAACTTTCCTTCCAAGGAGTAAGCGTCTTTTAATTTCATGGCTGCAATCACCATCTGCAGTGATTTTGGAGCCCAAAAAAATAAAGTCTGACACAGTTTCCACTGTTTCCACATCTATTTGCCATGAAGTGATGGGACCAGATGCCATGATCTTAGTTTTCTGAACGTTGAGGTTCAAGCCAACTTTTTCACTCTCCTCTCAGTTTCATCAAGAGGTTCTTTAGTTCCTCTTCA
The DNA here is from genome assembly GCA_020226075.1 of Hydropotes inermis. Lineage (NCBI taxonomy): Eukaryota > Metazoa > Chordata > Mammalia > Artiodactyla > Cervidae > Hydropotes > Hydropotes inermis. The sequence goes on from CM035298.1 coordinate 43,930,311, forward strand.
CTTTCTGCCATAAGGGTGGTGTCATCTGCATATCTGAGATTATTGATATTTCTCCCAGCAATCTTGATTCCATCTTGTGCTTCCTCCAGCCCAGCATTTCTCATGATGTATTCTGCATATAAATTAAATAAGCAGGGTGACAGTATACAGCCTTGACGTACTCCCTTTCCTATTTGGAACCAGTCTGTTGTTCCATGTCCAGTTCTAACTGTTGCTTCCCGACCTGCATACAGGTTTCTCAAGAGACAGGTGGTCTGGTATTCTCATCTCTTTCAGAATCTTCCACAGTTTATTGTGATCCACACAGTCAAAGGCTTTGGCATAGTCAATAAAGCAGAAATAGATGTTTTCTGGAACTCTCTTGCTTTTCAATGATCCAGCAGATGTTGGCAATTTGATCTCTGGTTCCTCTGCTTTTTCTAAAACCAGCTTGAACATCTGGAAGTTCACAGTTCACGTATTGCTGAAGGCTGGCTTGGAGAATTTGGAGCATTAATTTACTAGCGTGTGAGATGAGTGCAATTGTTCGGTAGTTTGAGCTTTCTTTGGCATTGCCTTTCTTAGGGATTGGAATGAAAACTGAGCTTTTCCAGTCCTGTGGCCACTGCTGAGTTTTCCAAATTTGGTGACATATTGAGTGCAGCACTTTCACAGCATCATCTTTTAGGATTTGAAATAGCTCTACTGGAATTCTTGCACCTTCACTAGCTTTGTTCATAGTGATGCTTCCTAAGGCCCACTTGACTTCACATTGCAGGATGTCTGGCTCTAGGTGAGTGATCACACCATCGTGATTATCTGGGTCGTGAAGATCTTTTTTGTATAGTTCTTCTGTGTATTCTTGCCACCTCTTCTTAATATCTTCTGCTTCTGTTAGGTCCATACGATTTCTATCCTTTATTGAGCCCATGTTTGCATGGAATGTTCCCTTGGTATCTCTGATTTTCTTGAAGAGATCTCTAGTCTTTCCCATTCTATTGTTTTCCTCTATTTCTTTGCATTGATCACTGGGGAAGGCTTTCTTATCTCTCCTTGCTATTTTTTGGAACTCCGCATTCAGATGCTTATATCTTTCCTTTTCTGCTTTGCTTTTCACTTTTCTTCTTTTCACAGCTATTTGTAAGCCCTCCTGAGACAGCCATTTTGCCTTTTTGCATTTCTTTTTCATGGGGATGGTCTTGATCCCTGTCTCCTGTACAATGTCAAGAACCTCCATCCACAGTCCATCAGGCACTCTGTTCTGATCTATTCCTTTGAGCTTTACATTTTCCCTTCCATGAGTGCCCCAATGTCTTAATTACTGAGGCTTAACAGAAAGTTAGAAATCAGGTAGAATAAGTCTTACAACTTTGCTGTTTTTAAAAATTATTTTGGCAATTCTAGATCTTTTGCATTTCTATATAAAATTTAGGATTGGTGTATGGATTTCCATTAAAAAAAGCCTAATGAGATTTTATAGGAATTACATTGGATTTATTGATCAATTTGTAGAGAACTGCCATCTTGACAACACTGAGTCTTCCAATCCATGAACATGGAATATTTCTCCATTTATTTAGAGCATCTTTAACCTCTCCCTCTCAGCAATGTTTGCTAGATTTCAGTGTTTCAGATCTTGCAGTTCTTTTGTTAAACTTATTCCTAAGCACTTTATTCTTTTTGATGCAATTGTACATGGAATTTTTTCCTTCATTTCATTTTTGGATTGCTTGTTCCTAGTATATGGAAATACAATTGAGTTTTGTATAGTGATCTTGTATTGTGCAGCCTTGATAACCTTGTTTATTACTTCTAATGGTGTTTTTATGGATCTCTGGGGATTTTCTACATAAAGGATCACATCATCTGTGAAAAAACCTAGTTTAATGTTTTCATTTTGAATCTGGACACTTTTGATTATTTGTCTTTTTGCTCTGGTCAAATATTGAATAAAAGTGGTACAAACAGATGTCCTTGCCTTATTCCTGATCTTTGAGGGGAATGCATTCAGTTTTTGTTTGTTTGTTTTCATCATTAAATATGATATTACCTATGGACTTTTGTAGATGTCTGTTTTCAGGCTGAGGAAGTTCACCTTTATTTCTACTTTGTTGAGCTTTTTCTTTCTTTCTTTTTTTTTTATCATCAGTGGGTACTGTGTTTTTAAAATGCTTTTTCTGTGCGATAATCATGTGATTTTTCCTTTGTTATTGTGATACAGTGTATTACATTAGTTGATATGTGGATGTAAACAAACCTTGAATTCCTAGGATAAATTCATCTGGGTCATGTTGTAGAATCCTATTTACATGTTGCTGACTTCAGTTTGTTAATATTTTGAAATTAAAAGACTCTTGCTCCTTGGAAGAAAAGCTATGACCAACCTAGATAGCATATCAAAAAGCAGAGACATTACTTTGCCAACAAAGATCTGTCTAGTCAAGGCTATGGTTTTTCCAATAGTCGTGTATGGATGTGAGAGTTGGACCATAAAAAAAGCTGAGTGCTGAAGAATTGATACTTTTGAACTGTGGTGTTGGATAAGACTCTTGAGAGTTCCTTGGACTGCAAGGAGATACAACTAATCAATCTTAATGGTAATCAGTTCCTAATATTCATTAGAAGGACTGATGCTGAAGCTGAAACTCCAATACTTTGGCCACCTGATGGGAAGAGCTGACTCATTTGAAAAGACCCTGAAACCGGGAAAGATTTACAGCAGGAGAAGAGGGGGAGACAGAGGATTAGATGGTTGGATAGTGGCATCACCAACTCGACAGATATGAGTTTGAGCAAGCTTTGGGAGTTGGTGATAGACAGGGAAGCCTGGCGTGCCACAGTCCATGTGGTCGCAAAGAGTCAGACATGACTGAGCGACTGAATTGAACTGAACTGACATTTTATTTAGGGTTTTGATATCAATTTAACAAGGAATAGACAAATTGAAAAATCTTCCCTCTTCCTCTATTTTCTGAAGAGTTTGTGAAGGATTAATAGTATTTCTTCTTTAAATAGCAATATTTGGTAGACTTCGCCAGTGAAGCTGGGTGGTCTGGGCTTTTCTTGTGGGAGGATTTAAGATTATTAACTCAGTTTCTTTGTTGCTGATCTATTCAGATTTTATATTTAATCCTTTAAAAAAATATTTGGTTGTTTATTTGGCTATGTCAGTTCATCTGTCTAGTTGCGAGGAGCAGGCTTAGTTGCCCAGTGGTATGTGGGACCTTGGTTCCCTGACTCGAGGTCAAACCCACATCCCAAGCGTTGGAAGGCAGGTTCTTAACCGCTGGACCACCAGGGAAGTCCCAGATTTTATATTTCATCTTGAACCAGTATTGGTAATTTGTATATTTCCAGAAATTATTTCTGTGTTATTGGCCGTGATACCATCTTTTCATGCTTGATTTTGGTAATTTGTGTATCTTTTCTCTTTTATTTTTCTTCATCCATCTAGCTAAAAGACTGCCAGTTTTTGTCGTCTTTTTAAAGAACCAGCTTTTAGCTTCACCCATTTTCTCCATTGCTTTTCTATTTTATGTTTCATTGATTTCTATTCTAATCTTTCCTATTTTCCTTTCTTCTGCTTAATTTTCTTTTTCTAGTCTCTTTAAATTATTTAAGACATTTTGTTCTCTCTTCGGACATAGGCATTCCCTTTAACACACTTCTTTAGCTGCATGCTCTGAATTTTCATTTATTGTTGGGATTTTCAACCATTTAAAAATAGTTGCTAATTCTCTTGTGATTGCTTCTTTGACCCTTGAGTTGATTAGGAATATATTGTTCAGTATTGAAATATTTGGGACTTCCACAGATTTCTCTCTGTGGTGATATCTACTTTGAATGCATGTGTTTTTCTGGATATATACTCAGGAATGGAATTGCTGAATCATATGGTAGTTCTCTTTTTAGTTTTATAAAGAAACTCCGTACTGTTTTCCATAGTGGCTTCACTAACTTATGTTCCCACAGACAGTGCACAAGGATTCCCTTTTCTCCACATCTTCTCCAGTATTTGTTATTTGCAGACTTTTTGATGGTAACCATTCTGACAGATATGGTATTGTCTTTATGGTATTTCTTTGTTCTATCCTTTCATTTTCTATTGATTTGTGTCTTTGAATCTAACATATGCATCTTGTAGATAGTGCATAGTTGTATCTTGCTCATTTATCTTGTCTGACAATCTCTGCCTTTTGATTGGGATGTTTAGTCTATTTACATTTAATGTAATTTATATATATGTCATTATACTGGACCTTTAGCTGTTTTCTCCATTTTTCCTGTGGGCTTTTGTTGTTGTCTAACTCTTGTCTTCTTCCTTTATTGTTCTCTTTTGTGTTAAATAAATATTTTTAATGTCCTATTTTAATTTCTTTAAACATATTTTAAATTATTTTCTTTGTGGTTGCTCTAGGGACTGCAAAATATAATTTAATTTGTCACAATCTACTTCAGATTAATACTAACTTATTTTCAATCAAATGTGGAAACTTTTCTCTAATATAGTTTCAATTTCCCCTCTTTGTGCTATGAATATCACATATATATTACATTTTTAGTGTTATAAACCTAACATTAAGAAGATATGATTATTATGAATGTCTTCTACAGAATTTAATAGAATACTTGTATGGTATTTTACATCAACCCTCATGTTTACCATTTCTGGTGCTTTTTATTTCTTCTTATTGATTTCTTTTACCATCTGGTGTCATTCTTTTTCACCCTGAAGGACTTCATTCAGTATTTTTTGTAAGATAAGTCTGTTAGCCTATGAGTTCTGTCACTCTGTCTATCTTGATTTCGTCTACACTTTTTGGAGGATAGTTTTGCAGCACATAGAATTCTTAGTGGCACGTTTTATATATTTATTTTTTTCATTTAGCATTTTGAATATGTCATTCTGTGGGGCTGCCGAATTGTTTGATGTATTTTGACTAGTCAATATCTAGTTTCCCTTTTACCGGTGTCTATAATTCATGTGTCTGATATTTTTCTTGTTGGTTTTTGAAGCTGAGAAATAAGTTTTATTTTGTGGGGCTGCCGGGGCTGGGGCTGGCAGGCAGCCGGGACTTGGGTTTCGGTTTCCGTGAAATGGTGGGATTCCCCGCCCCCATCGGGTGACCTGGAGCCAGCCAATCAATATGCACCCAGTAAAAGCCCACGGGCGCCTAAGTTTGAACAAAAGCCCACGCCGTTTGTACCAATAGAATTGCTTTAAGTTTGAACCAAAGCCTGCGAAGTTTGTACCAATAGGATTGCTTTGCAAATGTGTAACCAATCACTTTGTAACCCGTATGTAATATGCTGATAGTATGTTTTTTGTCTATAAAAAGATTGCCCAATTTGCTCTTCGGGGTGCTCTGCCTCCCAGGAGATCAGAGTCACCCGTTTGCGCAGCGGTCAATAAACCCTCTTGCGCGTTGCATCTGCTGGGCTGGTTTATTGGGTCGCGCGGTTTCTCCTCCTTGGGACGAAGGCCGAATTTTGGGTCTTACAATTCCACAGCATCTGTCCTCTGTTTTTTTCCCCTATTAATCATATTGTTCCCCAAATACCTAATAAGTTGGCTTTTTTTTTCTTCATTCATGTTTTTCTCCTTGTCTTTCAGTAAGTTGATTATGATGTACCTAGGTGCACATTTCTGTATTTAACCTACTTGGGGTTTCGTGAATTTCTTGGATGTCTAAAGTTTTTTCATCAATTTTGAAAACTTTTGCCCATTATTTCTCAAGTTTCCTTTCAGCCCTGTTCCTCTCTCTCCTCCCCACTGAGACCTACATAATACATAAGCTGGTGTGCTTATGTTGTTCTCTGGGTCTCTGAGGCTCTATTCATTGTTCGTCAATATTTTATCTCTTTCTGTTCTTCATATTGATAAATTTCATTAATCTATCAAGTTCACTGATTTGCTATCTCACATTTGCCATTGGTTCTTTTACATTATTCCTCCTCCTTATTGAGACTCTTTACTTGTTGATTTATTACTGTTATACTTTCTTTTAATACTTCTGATTAGCAACTTTGAAATCTTTCACTACTACCAATTTCTAGAGACCTCTAAAGACTGCCTACTCTGATATTGGTCATATTTTCCTGTTTCTTTGCATTTCTTAATGATTTTGTTGTTGAAAACTAGATATTTGGGGTTGTATATTGTGTCAACCCTGGACTTTTATTTCCTCCAGATGATTGTTGCTGTTTTTTGTTTATTTGCTTAAACATGCCTGGGTTAAATCTGTGAAATCTGCTCTGATGCTGGTCCTTTGTTTTTAATTTCTAATTTTTATTTTTAAGTCTGGCTTCTGATCCCCTGTGTTTGCATAGCTTCAAGGTCAGCCAGTATTTGATCAGAGGTCATTCTGAAATACCTTGAGCTAGAAAGTCTTCTAAGCTCTGTCACAGACCTGTGTGTGGATAGAGGAGCACTCTCAAAATTTAGGCATTTATAGTCTGCCTGGCTTTTGCTTTTTACCAGGCCTTGTATGTTTCCTATGTATGCACATGGTCATAGGGTTAGCTAGGAGTCTGGGGTTGCCTTGGTTCCTTTTTAGAGGCACACGACTTTGGTCATTCTCCACAATCTCCAAGACACTAATTTCCATGAACAGTGCTACTGGGCATGGCCATCACCCACTGTTCCAAGCTGCATGAGTTCCCTTCGCCTGTGGCATTGCAGCTGCTGGTCCCATGACCTGCCCTGTCTTGCAGAATCTCTGAGTCTCTTCAGCCGGGACAGTGGCATGGGAGCAGCCCTGGGCCAGAATGCTGTAGGCTCCCACTGTTTGTACCTGAACTTCAGCAGTTTTCAAGCATAAACACTTCTCTGATGGTTGCATGCTCTTGGATGACTTCCAGGGCATGGGAATAGTTGGGTGGTTTTTTTTTTTTTTTGGGGGGGGGTCAATTTGTGCAGTTTATAACTGATTTTTGGAGGGAGGATTTGCTAACCTCTTCATTTGGCCGTTAAGTGGAAGTTCTGCCTCCCTGAAGTGCATTTTCGATTGGGAATGCTGTGGGCACAGTTCACGGTCCTTGGGAGGATGGGGGTAGGGGAGAAGTAGCTGGATATGAAGCTATAAAAGTTGGCTCAAGTGGATAAGACCTCATTTAGCAGAGGAGGAAAATAGTTGTATTCACAATGAAGGGGATCTTCCTAAGTTCTCAAAGCTCAGCCCATGGAGTGATAACATAGGACATGGGTCCCCTGACTCCCAGTCCAGCACTTTTCCCTTCCACAAATTGCTGTTCATTTCAGCAGTTGTAGTTTAGAAGTCTGAATGTCTAGGAGTTTCCAATGTAACAGTATAAATGATCCATCCACCCACCATCCATCCACCCATCTACCTGTTCACCTACCCAACCACCCACCCATCTATCCATACACCCACCCACCCACCATCCATCCACCCATCTACCCATCCACTTACCCAACCACCTACCCATCTATCTATCCACCCACCTACCCACCCATCTACACACCTATCCATCCATCCATCCATCCATCCATCCATCCGTCCATCCGTCCATCCATCCATCCACCCACCCACCCACACATCCACCCATCCATCCAATATGGAGTGAGAGCCTACTGTATGCCCACTATGGTGCTGAACAGTGAGGCCAAGTGGAGAGAAAAAAGTGGCACAATCCCAGGCTCAGGATGCCTATGGTCTCTGAGTGGGGACCCTAGCCTCAGGGAAAGGCTTTTGCAAGAGCCATTTGGAAGAAGCATCCCATTTTCCTCTGCTAGTCTTGGTTAAGGCAGGAACACATTCCAAGGAAAACAGCAAGTTTTCCCTCAAACCATGATTTTCAACCAAAATTTTATTTGTGGAAAATTTTATTTTTGAAAAAATGCTAAGTGTAGAAAGCATTTAAATTAAAAAAAAAATCAGTTTCATATACAATAATTTTAAAGCACACATTTTGATTTCTAAAGCGACACTTAAAGGTAAGAATACAGTGAATTCCCTTTTAAAATGTTTATTGGAACTGAAGGCTTTGAAAGCCTCTGCTCCAGACCAGTCTATCATCATGAGGTCTTGGCCTTACACAGAGAGAGTGTTACAGAGCACCACAGCATGCAAACGCTTGCCAAGTGCTTTTGGCTGCCTGTGTGATGCCAAGGAACCATATGGAAACTGAAAAATTCAGGAAAAATCTGGATGCCTTATCTACACGACAACAAATAATCAGATATTTGGAAACAAGAGATTTTGGACTAAATCTTGTCACCCTCTGGGAATTCCTAAGTATCAGTGCAACCTCAGAGGTGTTGCTGGTTTTACCCTAGGGTTCTCTTTTCCTTTTTTCCCCCTGGGTGATCTCATTCAACAGTCATGCCCACATCTGCATCTCAAGCCCTGAGACTTTGCCGATCACCATCTCCAAGGGTCTCTGGAGCCTCCCTGCCGGCATGACGAGGACAAGTAGGGCTTGTCAAATGTCCACGTGCTGTGGGCAGGAGGAGGCCGTGATCCCAGGTTCTGGCCACTGGGGCGTGCATGCTGGAGTGCCAGCCAGGTCCAGTCCCCACAAAACGTCCATGCAGTCCTCTCTCCTCTGCCACAGAGAGCCTGGAGGTCACCTGTTGCGACTGGAGGACTGCAGGATGGAGGAGGGCCAGCCGACCTGCCTCAGACTTTGTGAATGAATGCGATGCACCTTTCCTGGGTTACCCCCCTGACATTGGGGTTAAACTTTGTGACTGCAGCCCAGCCTGGCCTCGCCTAACCCCTCCAAGATGCCCCACAGCATCTCCTTCAAATTTGTTCCCTGAGGAGGAACATGGCCCCCTCATTCTCCCAAAGACCTCAGAGCCTCTTCGACTGCCCCGTCCTTTTCATCTGGCACCATCCCAGGTTCCGGGCACCCACCTCCTAACCTCCTCCTCTCCGCCACTGCCCGTGACTCTGCTCAGGTCTCATCATCACTCTCCTGGAGCAATGCCACAGCCCCCAGCTGGTCTCCTGTCTCCTTTCCAAGCTCCAGCTTTCAGAATCTGCCAGAAGCAGCTTTCCGAAACACAAATCTGATCATGCTGTTCCTTCTCTAAAAACCCTAGAAGGGTCTCTTTGACCTCAGGAGAAGCCCATTCTCTCCTCCAGGCTAAAGGGCACGGCTCCGCCCTCGGCGGTCAGCCTGACGCGCCCGCCCTGCGCACCGGGCGCCTTCAGTCCTTGGACCCCTGACTGTGCTGCGGCTGGGGCCCAGCGCATCGCTCAAGGCCTGCTCAGACGTGTTTCTTCCCGACACAGCCCCTCAGGCAGAGTAAGTTCTTCCCTGCCTGTGTCTTCCCCGTGCTCAGCACATATTTCTGTAATAGCCCATGTTCTCTGGGGTGTTCGTGCTGCTAAGTGGAAGTAAAGAACTGCCAGGTCAGAAAGTCGGGGGAAAAACTGAATTCATCAAAGTCAAGCAGACTGTTAAACTGCAGGGCTTTTCTGTCCTTAATCCGCACATGTCGCAGCATAGAGTTGGGGTGTTTCCTAAGCCACGCACCCCACAGAAACAGCCTTCTGAGCATCTCACATACACTCATCTATCCACACTCAATCGATAACCATTCTCACCGAACACATGAGAAGACAGAGGTCCAGAGACGCTCGGTGACTCACCTGCAGGGCGCAGACCACGCTCAGCTCCAGGCTCGCTCCTCACTCCCACTCTGAGCTCATTCCCCCGACAAACGCCCCTTACGCCTCCACGAGGGGGGCACTTTCAGACGCAGGGCGCCCGCGTGGCAGGCAGGCATTGCCAGTGCACTCACAGCCACATCTGACCAGGCAGGCATTGCCAGTGCATTCACAGCCACATCTGAACCAGGACAGGCATTGCCAGTGCATTCACAGCCACATCTGAACCAGGACAGGCATTGCCAGTGCA
>CM035298.1:43947137-44133494 GCA_020226075.1 Hydropotes inermis
TGATATGACTGTATCATATCACCGGCCGCCTGCGGGGCGGCGGGGCGCTCTCCGGAGCCCGGGCGCCTGGGTCCCCGCGCCTGGCTGACCCGGGCGCCGCCGAACCCGCGTGCTGGGCGCGCGCTGCCCGGCGGTGGCGAGGATCGGCGGGCGCGCGACGAGGAGCCCGGTACCCCGGGTCCCGGTCAGTCTGCGGGTCCCGGCGAGGACGGCGCCCCCGCCGCTGGCCAGGGGCGCTGGGCGCGGGCAGCGCCGATGGCCGGAGCGGCTTCGCGGGCGCAAGTCTCGCTCATCAGCACGTCGTTCGTGCTCAAGGGGGACGCGACGCACAATCAGGCGATGGTGCACTGGACGGGCGAGAACAGCAGCGTAAGTGACCTCCGCGCCCCCGCGGGCCCTGGCCCGGACACCTCTGAGCCCCACTTCTGGACGGCCCCGCGGTCACCCCGCTGTTCTTGGAGACCTGGGGACGGGAGTTACCCCGGCGGCGCCCCTGCTGTCCCTGGGCCACTTGGGAAGAGGTCTCCAGATACGTGAGCACCCTGCCTCACCTCCGGGGACATTTCCACTGATTTCCGGGGCCCTGAGCCGTCTGGGGACGCCCCCACTGGCCTCCAGATCGCAGGTTGGGGGTGTCTCTGGAGGTTTTGGGACCCCGGCCACCTTGGGACGCCCGCAGGCCTTTTAAGATCACTCCCAACTCGGTGTTGGGCGCTTTGATCGCTTTCATGCTCCGCCGGGTCCGCCCAGCGCTGCTTTGGGATTTTTCTGGTTCCAGGACCGTCTCCACCCTGGCCTACCCGGTACCCTCTCTTGGCACCTCCACGGGCTCCAGGACCTCCGCGGTCAGCCCGGCGTCCGGTTTTGGGGCGCCCCTCTTCCCGTCCGGAGGACCCGCCGCCGGAGGCACCTGGATGTGCGGGGATCCGCTAACCCGGGGAATTGGGCTCCGCGCGGCGCTCTGGCCAGTTCCCTGTGCTCCTCGCCCTCCCCCACCTTCGCCGCTACTTTGGCCTGGCTCCAGCGGGAAGTTGGACACCCTTGCCCAGCAAAGACACTTCTTAGGGTCCTCTGGCGCCTCCCTCCACCAGCCCTGTGGGTTGTACCCACTTCCTTTGGGTGGTGTGTCAGGGGTATGGGGCTAACCCTCACGTATCTTCCCCTGGGTGGGGCTGGAGGAGGGGAGCCAGCGAGCCTGCCCTCCCACCTCGCTTTGCTCCCATCCCAGTAGATGGCCCAGGATCGTGCTGAGGTCACCTCCTAGCAGCCCCAGATGGCTCTAGTTTGGGGATAGGAAGTGGGAGTGGCCGGTTATGGGGAGACAGATGGGCACCCCTCCTCACTCCCCATCCATCCCTGTCCGCTCATTGCCAGGGGCTGCCCCCAACCCTTCTCCTTGACCACTGCTCCCCAAACTTCTGGAGAGGTGGCACAGGGCCAGGCCCTGCGTCCATCAGTCCATCGGGAGTGGAGGGGTGGGGGGCCAGGAGCTCTTCGAGGCAGGGCAGGAGTGTAGCCTGCGCTGGGCGGTGCTGTTCCTCAGCTCCTCTGTCTAGCCCCTGCGTGCTGGGCGCCCTGGGGTGGGGAATTCTGCCGGAGAAGGGATGCGGCTGGGGAGTGAGTCTGTTGGTGCAGGGGCAGCGCTGGCCGGGCCTGGCTGGCCCCGAGCTCAGTGCCCTGCTGGCCGCCCTCCCCAGCCAGCTTCTCCTGCCAACGCCAGGTCTCTGGTATCTGGTCATTTCTGCCGTCTCCAGTCAGACTGGATGCCCCGGGGGCGGGGCAGGGCCGGGGCTCACTCTCTGGGCAGGGCTGGCCAGCGGGAGGCAATCAGGGCCCTGAGGGGCAGTAAGGAGGGTAGCAGTCGCCCCCCTCCTTGGAAGAGCCCTAGGGGTCCAAGTGTTAGTCACTCAGTCTTATCCCACCCTTTGAGACCCCGTGGACTGTAGCCCGCCAGGCTCCTCTGTCCATGGGACTCTCCAGGCGAGGACACTGGAGTGGGTTGTCATTTCCTCCTCCAGGGGATCTTCCTGGCCTAGAGACCAAACCTGGGTCTCCTGCACTGCAGACGGTTTCTTTAGCATCTGAGCCTGGACGCCCAAACCCGCATGCGTCTGGAGAGAGGGGTCTGACCCTCTGGAGAGAGGGGTCTGAGAGGGCTGAGAGGGCCCTGTCCTTCCCTCACTCCCGTCTCCTTCCTAAACCTTGTCCTGTGTGCCCTAAGCTGGACCTTTGGGGCTGCAGGGCAAAACCTGAACACCAGTAACTCAAGGGAACAAATAAGTATTGACTCCTAAGTCAATCCTGTGGAGCCAGAACAGCCAAACCAAGACCCCCACCCACCCCAGATTCGTCCAGAAACTAATTCATTTTAGCTTCGTCAGGGGGAGGGTGGCTGGTGGGGGTGAAAGAAGTTAGGGAGAGACACGGAGCGGTGGAGACGAGCCTCCCAGATGGGACTAGCACCTTCAGGGCTCGCTGCGTGCCAAGCCTACCGACCCCCACTGACTGCAGAGTTGCCTTGGAGAGACGAGGGGCAGGGCCTGGCAGAGGAGCCCGCCTGGCTTTGCTCCTCGGGACAGTGGCTGAGTTGAGTGGGTCCCTTAGGACTGTTTCCTGGCTGCTGGCAGGTGAATGCTTGGAAGGGGGAGGTTGGGAGTGGGAAGTGGGGGGGGGTGGTGCTGGTTTCTCTTTAGTGGGGAGCAGGAAGACCAGATTTGGAGAGGAGTTTTGAGAGATGCCTTGCTCCCCTGGAGCTAGGAAAGGCGGTGCGGGCAGGGGTGACTGTGGGGAGCCGGGCGTGGCCTGGCACTTAGCAAGACACTCAGGAGGCGGAAGCCCAAGTACTCATGGCTGTTAGTGTCTGTGGGTAAGAAGGCGGGCAGAGCAGCCCAGAGATGCTGACCAGGCATTTGGCTCAAGCACCTCCCACTTCGCTTGTCAATGCCACACCCCCCCCCCCCCCCCCCCCCCCCCCCCCCCCCCCCCCCCCCAGCCCCATCAACCATTCTCTGGAGTGGGAGACTGGAGTCCTCTCTGGAAAAGCATATCAAATTCTTTGGCTTTGGCAGCAGGTGATGCCTGAGTTTCACTTGCCTGGGGAAAACTCAAGAGGAGTGAAAGCTGTAACCAAGCGCCGAGGAAAGCCATTTTTCCCCCCCAGTCTCTAGTTTCTTAGCACTCCGCGCATGCGTTACGTTATTTTCTCCACTCTCAGAAATGCGCTCCAAGTCCCTCTGGCAGCCACAGGGCCAAGGATTTTAGCCAGGATTCTGCACTTGGATCACCTCCACTTGAAAGCCCCATCTTTGAAGACGGCAGGAGGAAAGAAACTGACTCGAGGCTGATGTGCTGAGCAGAGTCTTTTCAGAATTTGATTTCACTTCGTTTGCACAGGTATCCAGATCCAAGGAGCTAGGCTCTGCCCAGGTGCTTTATGTGAGCAGAGAAAGTGTTTGCTTTACTGTGTCAGGTGTTTCAAAGTTAATAGAAAAAGCATTTGCTGAGAGGGGTAGGCTGCTTAAAATGGTATTTTAGAGCATCTGCAGAAAGGAATGGCGAATCACAGGATGTGAGCTGGCTCCAGGACAGGCCCCGTGGCTGTAGCGCTGAGAACATATGTGCTTTTTCCTTCCAAAGGCTTGGTTTCTTCCCGCTCCCATGGAGATGCAGAAGTGGACTTGCTTGGAAGTTCAGACACTGGCTTTCTGTCTGCCGTTTAGCCATAGAAATGAATTGTTAGGTGTGAAATGAATGTTTCATTGCAACCAACCGGTGTTACCTTTGATGCTTCCAGACGGGGTGGTACACAGAGGCTGCAGGTTGTGAGTCTCCCTAGCTACCCTCAGAGGCAGAGGGGTGATTTGGAGGCACATATGACAAGAAGGAGGGCTTCCCAGGTGGCTCAGACAGTAAAGAATCCGCCTGCAATGCAGGAGGCCCGGGTTCCATCCCTGGGTTGGAAAGATCCCCTGGGGAAGGTGAATGGCAACCTACTCCAGTATTCTTGCCGGGAGAATTCCATGGGCAGAAGCGAGAGCCTGGCGGACTGCAATCCATGGGGTTGCAAAGAGTTGGACACGACTGAGCCACTAACACACACACACACACACACACACACACACACACACACACACACACACGACACGTGTGACAGGAAGCAGGTCTCTGCCTCCAGGCTCAGGGTTTCATGCGACCCCAGTGGGATGGTGCTGTGCCCTATCCCAATTTTCTTGCTTCCGGGAAATCCCGCTTCCGGGAAATCCCACGGTTATATTTTTAAGTACAGCTCATCTGCATGCCTTTCTTTAGGGCAGTGGAACTGTAGCTTTGTTACGCTAATGGACTGGAACGTGAGCTTCCTGCAGCCAGGCCCAGTTGTTTGGCTTTGTTACTGTTGGGCCAGGGATTGGCCTGCCCTGCCCCCTCCCTTTTCTGCTTCAGCTGTGTCCGTGTTTGCAGGAGTGGGTTGGAGATGTCTAGGGGAGCAGAGATAATTCTGCCTGACTCTCCCCGCTCTCTACTGGGGGATCTTCAGGAACCTAACACTTGTGCATGTTTTATACCCAGAGACACAGAGCTCCCAATTGGAGCATGGGGCTTCTGAAGGTGTGAAGTGGGTCACCCCTGATGCGCCTCTCAGAGGTCAGGTTCCTTCCGGGCAGTTGTGTCAGCCTCCCAGGGCCGCCTCGACAGAGAGCCACAGACCGGGCGGCTCAAACAGAATTCATTCTCTCAGGGTTTTGGAGGCTGGTCATCCAAGGGCTTCCCTGGTGGCTCAGCTGGTAAAGAACCCGCCTGCCATGCGGGAGACCTGGGTTCCATCCCTGGGTTGGGAAGATCCCCTGGAGAAGGGAACGGCTACCCACCCCAGTATACTGGCCTGGAGAAATCCTTGGACTGTATAGTCAGTCCATGGGGTCGCAAAGAGTCGGACACGACGGAGCGACTTTCACTTTCACTTCCATCCAAGATCAGGGGGGAGGTAGGGCTGGTGCCTCCTAAGGCCTCTCCCTCTGGCTTGTCAATGGCCGTCTTTGTGGTGGTGTCATCCAGTCATTGAGTCGTGTCTGATTCTTTGTGACCCCGTGGACTGCAGCATGCCAGGCTTCCCTGTCTATCACCAATTCCCAGAGCTTGCTCAAACTCATGTCCATCAAGTTGATGATGCCATCCAACCATCTTATCCTCTGTCATCCCCTTCTCCTTCTGCCTTCAATCTTTCCCAGCATCAGGGTCCTGTGGGGAAAGAAGGGATGGTCATGCAAAGTTAAGATATGGGGGCTGAGCACCCTCTTCCCCAGTGGGGAAATCAGGGAAGGCTGCCTGGAAGAGGCGCTATCAGGGTGAGCTTAGGGGTTGAGTGGGGAGAGCACATGGGAGATGGAGGGGAACATGCTGGGGGAGGAACTACTTGAGCATGATCTGGGAGGTGGGAATCTGAAGGTGCGTTATGTGTCATCTAAGGAGACAGTGAGCACGTTGTGCATGAAGAGAAATCAGAGGAAGGAAGTGTGAAAACAAAAGATTGGTTGAAGTCAGCTCCTAATGGGTCCCAAACAGGAGGCCCAGTGGCCCAGTGTGGCAGTGTGGGTGATGGGTGCTTGAGCATCCGCTTGCCTGGGTTTGTACTGGCCCTTTCCCTTTCTGGCTCTGAGATTTGGGGCGGACTGACTGAGCTCCCGAGGCCTCGGTGTCTTAGATCTGGGGGAAGTGATGGCTCAAAGGTCTGTCTGTGGTGCGGGTTCAGTAGGATTGTCCGTGTAAAGTGCTCCGACAGGGCGCGGCCTGAAGCAGGCGCTCAGGGAGTGACCACGGGGCCGGGCTGAGTTTCCGCCACCACCCCGGCGGCAGCGTGTGGGGCGGGCGTGGGGAGAGCCTGAACAGAGGCCCAGAGAGGAGGCTGCTGCAGTGCTGAGACCTGGCCCAGGCCCTGGAGGGGGCAGATGGAGGGGAGACTGGGTCTGAGAGCTGGCTCCGGGGAGGATGGACAGGGCGTGGCTGCCCGCCTCGGCTCTGGCTTCCCTCTCCCCCCCGCAGGCCTCTCTCTTTCCTAGAGCGGCTGGCCTCCTGGCTCACGGCCAGCCTTCCATGTCCAGAGGACCATAAAGGCCTTCATGGAAAGCCCTTCGGGTTCTTGAATGAATCCGGTGACAAAGCTGATTTGTAGCTTGGCATCTGATGGCGGGGGGGCTTCGTGGTGACAGCTGTGGTCCGCTCTTGTGGCCGGGCTTCGTGGCTCCAGGGTCTTCCATTTAAGTCTGCGGAATCTTCCGTGAGATATTTCAGAGTTCCAGGCCACCAGAGTGCCGGCCTCCAGCATTGTGGGGTGGGGACTGGATTGGAGACAGAGGTTTAGTTCACGGTGCGGCTGAGCTGTGGCTGGTCTGTGCTTGGCCGGGGGGCGTCTTCCCTGATGAAGTGCTGCTTGTCTAACAGTCTTTACCGAGGGCAGCCGGCGGCCACCTAGACAGAGACAGAAGCAGACAGAGGTCAGGGATGCGGTGACCAGCACTGAGGGGCCGTCACGTTTGCTGTCAGGAAGTCAGCTATGCCAGCCTGGGCCTGGTCGCCGGACCAAAAATGATGAGAGTAAGGGCAGATGGTGCTGTGGGGCAGGCAGTGGTCAGCGGACTCGTACGCTGGGTGGGCCGGGTCTAGGGGAGTCTTGGCATGCAAGCTGGCAGTGTTGTCGTGGTTGGGGGGTGCCTGTCTTGGGTGCAGGACCACCTGGGGTCTTTGGCATTCTTCTGTGCCTGGAGAACTCACTCGAAGTTTGAGAGTCCCAGGCGAAAAGAGACCTCATGTTAGCCTTCAAAGCATCTGCTTTCTAAGAGGGTCTGTTAGGACTCAGAGAATGAACTTATGGTTGCTGGGGGCAGGGGGTGGATGGGGTGGGGAGGGTGGAGGGCGGAGATAGCTAGGGGGTTGGAGATCGACATGTCTGCCTGGCTGTATTAAAGGCGGATAACCGACAGGGACCTACTATATAGCCCAGGGAACTCTGCTCCATGTTATGTGGCAGCGTGAACAGGAGGGCAGTTTGGGGCAGAACGGATACATGCGTCATGAGGCTGAGTCATTCTTCTGTGCCCTTGCAACTGTCACAGCATGCGAATCAGCTAGATTCCAGTATAAGAGAAAAAGTTAAAAAAAAAAAGAGGATCTGTTAGGTGCCGGGGTGCTGTGATGAGCAAAACCAATCACGGCTCCTGTCCTGGTAGGACACTGGGACTGGACAGAAATTTATTATGTAATTCTGGTGCCCTCAGGATCTGTGCTGGGGAAGTCCTGGAGGACTTCCTGGAGGAGGTGATGCTCGAGCAGCTCTGAAGGGTGGGTAGAGTCACCGTCACTGGGGCTGAGGAGGAGGTTGGGAGGGTGAGAGGGTGCAGGCTGATGGTGAGGTATGGAATCCTGGAAAAGCCTGGTGCACCAGGCAGAGAAAGAACAGGTCTGTCAATCAGGAAGCTTGGCTCAAAGGCATAAAAACAGTCCTGTTAATAAGGTTCCCAGACACATTGCACAAATCTACTTTTACTTTAATGAAGTGGCTATTTAATTTGTAGTTGCATGAGGGTTCCTGAGAGTGTTTTAAGGAGATCATAAATTAGCTTCATTCTGCTGCATGCCCCTTCAGATTAGAAGGAAGTGAGCGTTTGGTAGGCCTCCTTTAGAGTTCCTGTTGTTTTAACATTTGGTTTTAGCGTAATTGGTCAGAGGCAGGCTCAGCCCCCCGAGGATGACACGGGGGAGTGCAGGGCTGGAGGCGTGAGATCACGCGCTGGCAACATGCCA
Source organism: Hydropotes inermis (assembly GCA_020226075.1). Taxonomy (NCBI): domain Eukaryota; kingdom Metazoa; phylum Chordata; class Mammalia; order Artiodactyla; family Cervidae; genus Hydropotes; species Hydropotes inermis. The sequence goes on from CM035298.1 coordinate 43,954,932, forward strand.
GGCACCCCCATGGCGATCCCCCAGTTCAGGAGGACCCGGAGGGGGAGCTTGTAAACTGCCTTCTGTTTGGAGTGGGGAGCTTCCTCATTTTTCTTTTTTTAGCATCCAAAGAGTGAGTTATTTACAGATGCTTCCCAGTGGCCCGTTGTGCCCTCACCCTCCTAATTCCCGAGTTGGCGCGGGTGCTTTATGGAGCATGGGGCAGTGTTGGTGAGCCTCGAAGCCAGCCGCTTCTGCGGCCCTGTTCCTGGCCAGCCTTTGCCCAGGTTTCCAGGCTCGGGGAGCAGGGGGAGCCCTGGCTCTCGTCGTGGTCATGGCAAGGTCTCCGGGGTCTGGAAGGTGAGGCCTGCATGGAGGGGGTCTATCCCCAGCCTGCTCTTGGCGCGGGAATCCTCGGAAAGCCTCATCCTTGGTGTGAGTGTGGATGTGGGGCACAGAAGCGCCGTGAAATCACGCACCTGTGGCTCTTCCGGGAGTGCCAGTGGATGGTGGGCATGGCAAACGCCCCCCGCCACGTCATGCGGGCTCCCACGGTGCGACCACCACTGACCCGCACTCCTTGGGTTGTAAAACCCGTTCAACCCATTCCCAGCCCCCTGGGATCTGGCGACGATGTATGGACAGCCCTTGGAGGGCAGCAGGGAGACACTTCCTGCTGCAGCTCCGCGATTCCAGGGCTCACAGCTTTGTGTCATCTGTATCCCGATTAAGCTCTGTTTGTTGTTTTAAACATTTGATGGGAATCCTGGAACGGGAACTCTCACTGGAGAACTGGGAAAGAAAAAAAAGGAATGAAAACTCCACTGTTCTTTTGAGGTGGAAAAGTTGCTTCTTAATTTTGCGTCTCTGGAGCAGTTACTGCATTCGCCCAGAAAATTACGATCATTTAATTAGTTTCTTCTCATACCAGCTCAAAGATCTTAAAATAACAGCACCCTCCTTCCTTCGTGATTTTCTTGCAAAAGCCGATCATTCCCGTCAATGCTGAGCTCGCCTTGACTCCAGCAGGGCACATCTCTTGCATGACGCCATGTCCTGATGCTCGGAGATAAATTAAGTTCAACTTAAAGGAAGAAAAGAGCCAGGCCGAGTGTGGCTGTTTCTATTCAAATGACTTTTAATTCAGAAAGGGTTCTTTATGAATGTCTGTGCCATGCGTATATCTGAGGCGTCAGAGATACCATCTCCCGGGCTTTAGCAGGAGAGGCAGCATTTAGGATGGTCTCCATACTTCTGCATCGGAGGTAATTCTATCTTAGAATAACAATTTCTCATCATTTACATATTGCTTCTGATTAGTAATCATGAAGTTAATAATCACAGCCCCCTTTATGTGCCCGTGGCTGTGCCGAGCACATCACAAGCATCATCTCATTTACTCCTGCAAACAGTCCTAAGAAGTGGATGCAACTCTTACATTCATTTGACAGACAAGAAAAGCAAGTTTTGCAGCATCCAGGGGACTTGCCCAAAGTCACACAGCTAATACAGGCCCAAGATGTGATGTCACTCTTCACTCTTGAGCCTGAGTGCTCTTTTTTAGGGTAAGAAATATTTTTGTGCTTTTTTCTTTTTTATTGTTTCTCAGTGGTGGTTCAGTTCAGTTCAGTCGCTCAGTCATGTCCGACTATTTGCGACCCCGTGGACTGCAGAACGCCAGGCCTCCCTGTCCATCATCAACTCCCGGCATTTGCTCAAAATAATGTCCATCGAGTCGGTGATGCCATCCAACCCTCTCATCCTCTGTCGTCCCCTTCTCCTCCTGCCTTCAATCTTTCCCAGAATCAGGGTCTTTTCAAATGAGTCAGCTCTTTGCATCAGGTGGCCAAGGTATTGGAGCTCCAACTTCAGCATCAGTCCTTCCAACGAACACTCAGGATTGGTTTCCTTTAGGATGGACTGGTTGGATCTCCTTGTAGTCCAAGAGACTCTCAAGAGTCTTCTCCAACACCACAGTTCAAAAGTACCAATTCTTCGGTGCTCAACTTTCTTTATAGTCCAACTTTCCTATCCATACATGACCACTGGAAAAACCTTAGCTTTGACTAGATGGACCTTTGTTGGCAGTGGTGGTAAATTATAGATAACTTAGAATTTACTCTCCGAACCGTTTTTAAGTGGACATTGAGTGGCATGAAGTACATTCACATGGTTGTACACCCATCACTACCATCATCTCCAGAACTTTCTCATCTTCCCAAACTGAAACTCCGTCTCCAAGAAACACTAACCCCCCCATCCCCTCCCACCTCTCCCCTTCTCTGGAAACCAGCATTCTACTTCTGTCTGTGAATCTGACTGTTTATTCTAAGGACCTAGTGTAAGTGGAGGCACGCATTATTTATCCTTTTTGTATGAAGTGTCCCGAAGGTTCACCCATGCTGTAGTATGCATTAGAGTGTTCTTCCTTTTTAAGGCTGAATCATAGTCCAGTGTGTGGATGGACCACACTTGTTTATCTGTTCATCCATCCATGGACACTTGGCTGCTCCCACCTCTGGGCTATTGTGAACAATGCTGCTATGGACGCGGGGTTATAAACGGCTATTGAAACTCCCGTTTTCACTTCTTCTGGGTATGTACCTAGAAGTGGGATGGCTGGGTTATATGTTAATTCTGTGTTAGTGTTTGGGTTGAGTCTGTGGTCTGACATGCAGATGTCACTCCTGTGTCTGCCTTGAGCTTTGCTCACTTGTCAGTTAGTTGCAGGGCTGCAATCCCTAAAGAAACCTGGAGCCCTGTGGTTTTGGAGGAGAAATAGCCACACTGGTCAGGGCTATCCCATACTCGGAAACCACGTGGCGGGGAGGTGGTGCAGTGGTGCTGTTTCTGGTATCCTCTGATAACCCCTATTCTGCCATTTGAGACTTGAGGGGAGGGGGCTGTTTCCTGGAGCCCAGGAAATCCAGATCTGTCTCCTGGGAAAGTCAGGAGTAGGCTGACTGGTCAGTGGTGGGGTGTGGGAGGCAGGTGGTCCATAGGGGCGTGGCCTGAAGCTGCTGCCTCCATAAGGTTAACCTTTGGTGTTTCAAGTTCACCTGGCTTCACTTCCTCCCTTTCCCCCTTAGGCCTTTTCCCCTATCCACTACCTCATTGACTAGCAAAATAATTCAATTTTCACTCCGTAAAAATTTAAGCACTCAATAAAAAAATCTTATGTTTTTCTCAATTTATTCCCATCGGTACTACTTAACCCCATCCAAGTTGATGTTCTGATTTATCACTTGACCGTAGAGGGGCTTTGGGGTTCTTATTCATCCCTGTAGCCGTTCTTCATCCGTGATGGAGGTAGTTGCTGGGCTGCCCAAGGATGTACACGGAGGGGCTTCCCAGCTCCGAGGACCACCCCTGCCTCCTGGCCCAGGGGTCCTCAGCTCTTGGTGGGTCACTGACTCCCCCACAGAACTTTCTCAGAATGTGGGTCTTATAACTAGCGCGACGTTAAAATAGAGAGTACTGAAAGGAAGTAAAGTTCTATGGTCATAAAGTCACCAAAATATTAAAACTAATTTCCTTTAGTCACACATCGACGAGAGTTAGCAGCAAGTGTGATAACTCCCACAAGGTTGAAGTTGTGATTAGCGTTAATGATATTTCTCGGTCAGCAGCACTGTCTGCACACCCTGGGAAGCACCTGGGGTTTCACTTGGCGACCAAGTCCCAGGTGCTGATGACGCCCTTGTGACCTGTTACCTGCTTCATGCTGAGAGCAGTGCCCAGCTGCAGCTGGAGTTGATGGACATAAAGAGATCACTGCCAGGATTTGCCTGCCGGGCCCAGTGGCTAAGACTCCTCATGACCAGGGCAGGGGGTCTGGGTTTAATTTCTGGTTGGGGAACTAGATCCCACATGTCGCAATGAAGGCCTGGTGCAGCCAATAAAATAAAATAAAAAATATTGAAAATAATATTAAGAGGTCATTATTTCTCCTCCCCGTTCATGGCAGGTCATCTTATAAAAGGTTGAGAAGGCGTCACCTCTGGAGACTGTGGCTTTGTGCTCTCACCCTCCCCTTACACCACACGCCTGGGGGGGTTGAAGGCTGCTTGGAGCTCACCCCAGCATCTAGCCAGAGCTGTGCTAATGTGTTGGGGTGGCATCCACAGGGAGTTTGACGGGTTCCATTTTCGTCCCGTTTCCTGGTAGCTTGCTGAAACAAAGCAAAGTACAGCAATCTCAGCTCCAAGAGCCCACTTTTCAAGGGAGTATTTCTCCTTGGTGTCTGGTTTCTGGTAAATTTCCTGATATGAATTATGGCCTGAATGCTCACCTCCTAAGGTCTGATCAGACTTTCTTTTTATCTCATCAAACAGAGGCTCAGCAGCCACAGGGAAACCTGAAATCCGTGACCTTCTGGGGAGGGGAGTCTAGTGGGAGGGGTGCTTTGGGACTTGGTTTTCCAGCCTCCCACAGCCCCCAGCCCCACACTGCCGGCCCCAGGGAGGGGAGCTGGGCCTGAGGTCACCAGTGCCCTCCTGACAAGGAGGAGCCAGCCAGGTGGGCCCTGGATGCTGGGGTGACCTCACCTCATGCTGCCTGGCCAGCACCACCACCTCGCCCTTCCAGGATGTGGAGGTCTGGCTGACTTTCGTGCTGGCCACCTTGACCTCTGACCTGGGAGAAGCGTGGGGGTGGGAGCACTGTCCACGCGGCACGTGGGGAAAGGAAGTGGACTGCCTTCTGTTCCCCAGGGCTCGTGAGAGTCCTGCTTTCGGGAGCGTTTCCAAGCGGCACTGCCCACTGGAGTGACGGGGAATTATTGCCGGGGGTGGGTTGGTCTGGGTGGGATGGGACGGGAGGCAGGGCTGTGGCCCAGGCGCCTGTCACATGATGGGGTCCCAGCCCTGCCTGTCCTGAGGTCCCGCGTGCAGGGCCCCAGGCCCCAATAGTGAAGGATGAGAGACTGCGAGTCTGTCCCCTCTCCGCCTCGGTTGGGGCCCTGCCAGGCCCCAGGGCTGGGCTTACCTCTCTGCCCGCCTCAGGGTCCCCAGAGTCCTGGGGGGGCATGACATCTCTAGTCCCTTAGATGAGCCGGTGGCCAACCCTGGGTCTGGATGTCCTCAGTGTGGGAAGGGGCTCCCAGAGCCTCCTGGCTCCCCTGCCCTGGCTTGGAATGGGCAGAGCCTGGAGGTTGGCCCCATCTGCCACCTGACTCCCCTCTTATCCCAGGAAGGAGATCTGAGGACCCACTGCCACTTGTGGACCTGCAGTGTGAGAGGCGTTTCAGGGAAGGAGGAGGGGGTTGTGGGGAGCCAGCTGCCAGCACCTCGATGCCCACTGGGATCTTCCTTAAGCTCCTGCTATCCTCAGAAGGCCCTGACGTTTATAGCAGAGCTGAGTCAGGGCCACAGATTCACCATACAAGACATCTCATGGGTCTGCCTTGCTTTCCCAAGTCAGTAGATTCTGACTTTCGGTCTTAACCCTCCTGAAGGGAACACGGCTTCCCCCTGTGCCTCCCAGTCTGGAGAAACCTGGGAGGGCTTCCCAGAGGTGGTAGTGGGGTGGAGGAGGGTTGGGGAGGGGGACGGAGGGCATCCAGCTTGTGGCAACGGCAGGGCTGTAGTTTGGTGAGTTTGGGAATTGAGGGTAGGGTGGGGGAAGGGAGGAGGGAGAGTCCCCGGGAGGAGCCAGGCAGTGACACTGGACAGTCACCGCCGTAACATTTATCATGGGGCCTTTTGAAGGGTGTGGATCGTCCTCCTGAAATTCCACCAAGTGAATGCAGGTCCCCAACTCATTAAGATGGAAGGGGGTGTGACGCTGGGTGGGAAGCTAAGAGTCTGTCCACTAATCCTTAATCCCTTTTATTCTTGCTCCACCTGGAAGAAAATGCAATGGCCATCTTCCATAGTAGTGCAGGTCTATAAAGAATGCTATCTGGTGTCCGTTTCTGCCTAATTCTGTCAGGAACGTGCCCAGCAGGATGTGTGTGTAAATCTCTTCTGTGCCCTGCACCCTGTGGGCGCCCTGGCGGACTTCCTGTCCCCCACCTCCCTGAACCCCGAGCAGGGGGAGGAGTTCCTGCGGGAAAGAGGATGAGGGGCCGAGTGCAGGGGGCTCAGGGTGAGGCTGGCTCCCGTCCCGCGGTGCTGTGGGGCCTGCCCCTCCTCCCAGCCTCTGACAGGCAGCGTTGGTCACACCCTGCGTCCCCACCTGGAGTGTCTGGGGAGATCTTCCCGGTTGGCCGGCGGTTACTGGAGCGGGCCGTGTGCGTTCTCGCTTCCTGCTGTTCCCACGGCTCCTGTGTCTCTTTGTGCAGAAGCGGGCGTGTTAAGCAAGATTCTTGGCCACAAGTCACAGAAACCCAACTCCAACTCGCCTGAGCAAAGAAATGGACTCGTCAGCGCACAGGTCCAAGAAGTCGAGGGTGCCGGCTTCAGGCGTGGCTGGCTCCAGGGGCCCCAGGCGCGGCCTCTTGGCCTCTGCCCCTGGGCTCTGCGTCCTGTGTGTTGGCCCCCTTCTCTGACAGCCCATCCGGTCATGGCTCCTTGAGCACCCGAGGCTGAAGAACGCTGCCTCCCACCAGTGCTTCCAAACAGAAGTCCAGACGGAGACCTGCTGGCCAGCACGGGGAACATGTCACCCTGAGCCCATCAGCTTGGCCAGTCTAGTTCAGTTCAGTCGCTCAGTCGTGTCCGACTCTTTGCGACCCAATGGACTGCAGCACGCCGAGCTTCCCTGTCCATCACCAGCTCCTGGAGCTTGGTCAAACTCATGCCATCCAAGCATCTCATCCTCTGTTGTCCCCTTCTCCTCCCTCCTTCAATCTTTCCCAGCATCAGGGTCTTTTCCAGTGAGTCAGCTCTTCCCATCAGGTGGCCAAAGTATTGGGGTCTCAGCTTCACCATCAGTCCTTCCAGTGAATATTCAGGACTGAAATACTGATTGCCAGGTGAAGTGCTGATTGCCAGGCCAGGGCGCAGACCCTGGACACCTCCCCGCTTCACCCCGACCCTGCAGAGGAGCCTGAACGCGTGGTTCCAGGTGGGACCCTGCAGAGGGCGCTGTGGTGAGTGAGGGAGTCCAGCCGCAAGCAGCCAGGGAGCCTCTGCCGGGGTTCACTGACGGCCCATCCTCCCACGCTGGGAGAGCTCCTGTGGCCGTCCATGACGCTCCCCCTCCCCCGGGGCCCTGCACTGCCAGACGGGTCAGTTATGGACTGCGTGATTTCCACATGGTCAAGGCCAGCACGGCCCCTCACTTCTGCTTTTGGCAGCCTGCTGAGTGGTGAGGCCCCCCAGCCTGTGGCAGGGGCCCCCCGGATCTGCGGAGAGTCACGCCCCTGTGCCCCAAGCTCAGAGCGGAGGAGGGCTTGCTTGGGTGGCCTTCCCTGCCTCTCACTGGCGTGGCGGCTCCTTCCAGGTGGCCTGGACTGCCTGTTGGTCAGCACACACGCGGGGGGCTATTGGTGCTTCGTGGGGAGGGGACAGGCTGGGGTGCAGTGCGGGGAGGCAGCCGATGTCACCCCAGTAGGGGTGAGCGTTTGCTGGGACACCCGAGGCTTTGCGCCTTGGACGTGGACTGTCCCGGTTAGGGCTGGAGGCGGCCCTCTCAGGTCGAGTCATGGGTGGAAGACAGTCAGGGGTGGGACGGTGTGGCCACCCTAGCCTGGAGCCGGGGGGTGGTCCGTGCGCCCTCTCATTCTGCCCCCGTGTGGCCAGAATCTCAACCTGAAGAAGCCCAGAGCCCCCCAGTTAAACCAGGGAAGACGGGTGCTGTCAGGCATCTTAGAGGCCCCTGGCCTCACGTTCCAGATGAGAAAACTGAGGCGCTGGGAAGTCCAGTGGTTTGAACAGAGTTCAGAGCTGCGGGTGGTAGAGCAGGGCTAGACCAGGTCTGTAGGATCCCAGGCAGGGCCCTTTCCAGATGGTGACCCCGAGGGCCTGGGGGTGGAGGGGGGACCCGGGAAAGGCTCTCGGACGCCCGAGCCCACGCTGGCTGAGTCTCCAGGGCTTGGGGGCGGCCGCTACAACCTTCCTGGGCTTTTATTTCATGTCTTTCCCCTGAGCTACAGAGATCCCCACAGGGAGCGAGGTGTGGGCAGTGCTGAGATCCCTTCTGCCAGGAAGTCGGCTACGAATCTTTGTTTTGATGTCTTTGCCTCCAGTCTCCAGCCTGGGGTGTCTGACAGGAGTCGTAGGAGAAGGTGAATCACAGATGGGTCTTGTCTTTGAGAAGGAAGCCAGCCTGTGCTCACGACTTCTTCTGCCAAAAGGACAGCTGTTGGGTGGGAAGGCTCTGGGGGGCAGAATCATTTAGCAGATGCCACGTGGGTACCTACTGTGCACAGGCTGGGGGCCCGGGAGGAGTCCAGGGCGGACTCAGAGGTCTCAGCATCTCCAGGGTGCTCGGAGGTCACCGAGTCGCAGCTGGGGATCTTTCCAGGGACCGGAGGCTCACCCCCTTCCTGAGACAGCACATTCTAGGGTGTCTGGTCTCAGAGTAGCTGAGGTCAGCACGGAGTCTAGGTTGCCTGAGAAGGCGATGCTAAGGCAAGCAGGGCGTGTCGTCTGGATGGACCTGAAGGGGGCCTGTCTTTGCTGCTTGGGTTTCCGGGCTGTGAATCTGTTCAACTCAGGAACTTCACGGAAAGCAGTGTGGGGACTTCCCAGGTGATCCAGTGGCTGAGACTCTGTGCTCCCAATGCAGGGGCCCTGGGTTTGGTCTCTGGTCAGGGAGTTAGATTCCATGTGCTGAAACTAAGACCTAGCACCGCCAAATAATTTTTTTTTAAAAGGGAAGTAGGGTGATGCCCAGCACTGCTGAGTGACTCCAGTTTTGCCTCCACGTGATGGTATACATTGGCTGAAGCTGAGACCAGGTGGCCTTGTCTCTGAACGGTGAGCACTGGCCCCCAGTGGAAGCTTAGCCCTGGACCGGTCCACCTGGGGCCAGCAGTGGTGGGCAGAAGGGTGGGGTCTGCAGCCGTCCTCCCAAGGCCGTGTCTCCCTGCCTTGGTTCCTTCTTGGCTGCTGTAACAAACGGCACATGCTCAGTGGCTGAGAAGAGCACAGATGTATTTTCTTACCGTTCTGGAGGTCAGAAGTCCAGAGTCGTTCTCTCCGGGCTGGAGTCCAGGTGTGGGCAAGGCTGGTTCCTCCTGGGCCTCCCCCCACCCTCCCCCTGCCGGGAGAATCTGTTTCCTGCCTCTCAGCTTCTGGAGGTGCCCACATTCCTTGGCTTGCAGCCCTTCCTTGCATGACCACAATCGCTGGGCTGTCATCACTTCTCGGCCTCCTCACTGACTCCTCCCCACAGCCCTCAGCCACCGGAGCCCAAGCTCTGCCTCCATGACAAAGTTCCCTTTGCCCTGTGTCAAATCTCTCTCTGCCTCCGTCTTTCAAGGGCCCGTGTGAGTATGCTGGGCCCACCTGAACGATTCAGGACCACCTCCCCATCTCAAGATGCCTCATCAGAGCTGCAGGATCCCTCACAAGGTCACGCAGGCAGTGGCTCCGGGCATTAGGACGTGGGCATCTTTGGCGGCTGGTGTCAGCCTGCCACCTGCCGCTTCTTCAGCAGCCTTGCTCCGGCTTTACACTGCGGCTGCCGCTGGCTGTTCTCTGGCCCCTCCTCCACTTCGGCCTTGGCCTCTGTGCCTCTGACCCCCTCTATCTGGTCTGGAACCTTCCAGCCTGGGCACCTGACAGCTGGCCTCGTCTGCTTTGCCCCCACCATCGCCCACAGTGGAGACCATGATGTTGTGCCCTCGGTCGTCTCGCTGGGACACTGGGGTCCCTGCTTAGGGCCCGAGGACCCTGTGGCCTTACAGGTGCCAGAGCCCTTGGGCCTAGCGGGCCTCAGTGACTGTGGAAGGACCAGGTGAGTGGACGTGTCTGCAGTGAGTTGCAGATAAATGACTATGTTTCAAGTGCACTTAGATGACGTGCGTGACACTTGGCCTCTTGGGTCCATTCTCTGTCGGACCTGCTTGGGGGTCCACGGAACAGACAGCCCCTGTCCTGAGCCTGCGTCTGTGTGATTTTACTGAAGACGAGCATTTTTAAGTCTCTTGGAAGTAAAATTTGGCCAACTTGTTTTGGCCGTGGTGTCTGGCTTTCAGGATCTTAGTTCCCTGACCAGGGACCCGGCGCCCTCGGCAGTGAAAGCTCGGAGTCCCAACCACTGGGCAGCCGGGGAAGTCCCCTGGGCAACTCTGAATGATAACAAATGGTGAATATTGAACATTTACGAATGGAAGGCAGATCCCCCTTCTGGGTGGGTGGAAGGGAGTGGCCCCCATACTCACGACAGAAATGCCCAAGGCCTGGGACTTCTCTCAGGTTACTTATTTAGTTTTGTGTGTGAGTGTGTATGTGACAGGGCTTCCAAGGTGGCACTGGTGGTAAAGAACCTGCCTGCCAATGCAGGAGACGTAAGAGATGCAGGCTTGATCCCAGGGCTGGGGAGAACCCCTGGCGGAGGGCATGGCAACCCACTCCAGTATTCTTGCCTGGAGAATCCCATGGACAGTGGAGCCTGGCAGGCTATGGACCATAGGGTCTCAAAGAATCGGACACGACTGAAGCAGCTTAGCACGCATGCACGCACTTGTACGTGACAGCAGTGCACATGTGGATGAACAGGAAAACACCCGGTGGTTGGAATGAGCAGGAAAGGAAGCCTTGAGGGGGGTGTCTGGTGAGCAACTTCCCCTGGGAGGCTGGGGTCTTGAATAGAGGCTCAGGTTTTAGGATGGTGATGGTTGAGGGGTCTGGAGGAAGGCTGAGACACCTGGAGAGGGAGCTAAGCCAGGCCGGGGTCACATCACCCGTGGGGCACAAGGTCCCAGGCCTGCGCCTCCTGCTGATTAGCCGTGACCTTGGGTGGACCATCGCCCGCGTGATGTGGGACTCCCTGCAGACCAGCGGATGGCCAGCGTGGGCTGAGCCGCTGGACCGGCCAGGGGTCAGGGGCCAGCCCCCTGCAGAAGCACAAACCTTTGGAGGTTTGTGAGCCGTCGGGCTTGGCTGAAGTAGAAGATTGGGTTAAACAGTGGGAGAAACCCAAACAAGCAGGTTCTGTGTTCCTAATTGCACTTGGCCGGCTCACCTCCCATTCGGCCGGGTGTCACCTCCTATTTGCGCTGTGTAAATGGATTCTAATAGCTTTCTTCTCCTCCATCACTCAAAGAATGGCCTTGGTAGCCAAAAAGGAAATTAGTTTCAGGTGAAAGCCTATTTTTACCATGGTGCAGACCAAACTGTTAATTACCTAGAAGTCACATGAAAATTTTTAGCCCCCAAAAGTTTTTTTCTTGGGTTCAACTTTTTGTAGATATTCATTATAGATATCAGCTTCAGCCCACTGAAATAATTCCTCTCTCAAGAGATTAAAGACATTTAAAATGCTATGCCTTGTTAAACACTCCATATTCTTTATTTCTGCTCGGCATATGGGGTGGAAATAGGAGACTGGGGAATTTAAAAATGACTTGATACCTTTTCTGTATTTAACTCATGGTGGATTCCATACTCCGTGTGTGTTTTCGCTGAAGCTGGTGGGAATTGATGGTAAAGGTCGAGAAGGCAACCCTTTAATGTTGTGTCGACGAACCCTGATGGGACTGTCGTGGCTCGTTTCTAATACGTATCCATCTAGCCGTGTTCACGTGCAGAGGACCACCGTGGGGCTTCCCCATGCTCTTGACATAACATCCAGACTCCTCGCCTGGTCTCCCCTTGCCCTGCCCCCTGCCCTCTGCAGAGCTGTGTTCTTTCTGGATGTGTCTGGCCCTTCCGGCCGTATTGCCCGCATACCCGTGATTCCCTCTGCCCTGAATGTGTCTTGGCTCCGTCTCACTTTGAGGATCTTTGCAGCGAAGACTTCCCGTCAGTCTCCTTAAACTCATCTTTCTAGTCTCTACCTGTTTCTTTAATTACACCAGGCAACCCGTATTTGGTTTATCTTTTTATCCGCCTGTCTCTCTGTTTCTGTCTCCATCAGAATTCGTCATTTCCTGACTGCAGAGATGGTTTTAGGCTTTGGGGCCATGTTGAGGTTGAGATGCCACATGGGACAGATGGGTGCTTAAGCCCTGCAGATCTGGGGGTTCCTAATTTGCCCTTACGGTATCTGCAGCCTGGGCAGCTCCCCCAGGGAGCCTGGTTTAGTGGGTCTGGGAGGAGGCCTGGCACCTGGATGATTCTAATCTGCAGCTGTCCTGGGTTGAGGACTTGGAAGAAATGCAGGAGACCCTACAGGGCAGATGGGACCCTAACCCAGTCCCTCGGGGGCCAACATGAAGCCTCAGGGTCATGCCTCCCTGTCCGTGTGAAAATCAAGGAGTGTTTGGCTCGCTCGGTGGAACAAGCTGATTTGTGGAATGGATTTGAGTTCTAGTTCCATGAAAAGCATTTGCAGCGTTTGAACAGTAGCCAGTGCTGGCCACCCAGCCCAGCGGGCTTCATGTCCTTGGGGCTGGGCTGAGGCTGCAGATTGTGAGCCTGGCTTTGTCGTCAAGCCCTGGCTTGGCTGCAGGCCTGATGTGGGGAGGCTTCCCTGGAGTGAGGAGGCCAGCTCCAGGCTGTTGTCCCGGCTCCTGAAGCAGAGACTGAGGCTCAGGGATACAGGGGCCCAGCCCACGCTCCTGCTGTGTGGTATGTTGCAGGTGTTGGCATGACCTCCCACCACTGGAGGGGGCAGTGTTGGAACAGGGGCCGCTGGTTCCCCTCTGCACCCTAAGTTAAAGCGTGGTGCACAGTAGGACCTCAGGGAATAATTAGAATAAAGAGATAGGTGGGTGGGGGAGAGGCGGAAGGAGAGGGAAGGGCCGATTTTCCCAATTCCTGGGCTTCCCTGGTGGCTCAGATGGTAAAGTGTCTGCCTGCCATGCGGGAGACCCGGGTTCCATCCCTGGGTTGGGAAGATTCCCCTGGAGAAGGAAATGGCAACCCACTCCAGTACTCTTGCTTGGAAAATTCCATGGATGGAGGAGACTGGTAGGCTACAGTCCATGGGATGGCAAACAGTCGGACATGACTAAGCAACTTCACTGGTTCACTGGTTCAAATCTGAGAGGGGCCATGGGTGGGTCCCAGGCAGGCCAAGATGTTGGTGCCCTCTTCAAACTGATTTTCTGAAAATATCCACTCAGTGTTCACTTTGGTGAGGGTGGGATCGATTTACACAAGGGCCGGGGCTGCTGCCTGACTCAGCACGGAGGTGCCCTATGCCAGTAGTCCCCAACCTTTTTGGCACCAGGGACTGATTTCGTGGTAGACAGTTTTTCCACGGACCAGGGGTTGAGGAATGGTTTCAGGATGATTCGAGCACATTCCCATTTATTGTGCACTTTACGTCTATTATTGCGTCAGCTCCACCTCCGATCACCAGGCATTAGATCCCGGAGGCTGGAGACCCCTGCCCTACGCTGGGTCCAGCACTTGGGGTGGTCTCCCTGGGCTGACGCTCGGAGGCTGCTGTTTTAGTCCCTCTCCAGGAGCTTGCTGGGTCCGGTGTGGTGGGAAGGAGTTCAGGGGGTGAGCTTGTGTGAAACTTTCAAGAAATGATTTCAGCAGTCTGCACATTTAGTTTGTTTCCATGTTGCTATAGGAAGTAAATGATTAATTAAGCGGCACCCACACAGCTTCTTAAAAAAGGAATGATTTTCCCAAACAAAGCAATGCTCCACTGATTTGTCAGAGAGAGGAAAGAAGGCTTTAATAAGCAGGATGCTGTTTAATAAATCATAATTACTTACGTGGGCAAATGCGCCAGCTCATGGAGGCACCCAATTAAATACCTAATCACATTGACTTTCTCCTTCATGCTGGCATGCCAACCGCCCACCCCTAGGGTTGACCAGATGTCCCTGGGTTCTGATGGGCAAATGGTATATCACCTTCCTTCTCTGTTTTTCCCTGGGTTGCTGAACTGATGTCCTTGAAGACTTCTTTCCAGACTGGTGTGCATCAGACTCTCCTGGGGGGAACTTGTGATAAAGGCCCATCGCTTAGATGGCCCGAGTGGGAGTGGGCCAGGAGGGCCCAGCGTCTGCATTTCTGTGAGCTCTCTCCTGGGCTGTCGGCTGCGCTCCTGCATGGCAGGCCCTCTCTCAGGCAGTGTGACCTGTGGAATCAGAGAATTGGTCATGACTTCCCGTGTGGCCAGGGTTTACCTTCAAGCGTCCTCCCAATTTCAGATGTGCGAGTGGGCGAATTGAATCAAGCATAAGTGAGAACCACTGATTCCCTGAGGGGTGTGAACGATCCAGGCGTACTTGTGTCAGGGGATCTGTGATTTGGCAAAGTTCTCCTGCACCTGCTGTGTGCCAGGCCCATGTGGGCAGGTGTGAGCCAGAGAAAGAAAACCCAGTAGACCTGGCCCTCCAGCTGCCCTGAGTCCTCTGAACATATGGACAGGTAAACACTGACCAGGGCTGCTGGAGTGGGATCAGGGCAGGCTTCCTGGAAGAGGATGCACTCTACGGAGATGCAGGGAATTAAATTACCTTAAACCATTCGCACTGAGTATCCTGGGAGTGTCCAGCCCTGTGCTAGGTGATTAGAGTTTCAGTCAGGACCGAGGCAGACAAATCCCTGCCTTTGTGGAGCTTGTATTTTAGCAGGGGGAAGGACACAGAACCAAAAACTAGCGAAGTAGGTTCTGATGCTGGTAAATGCCATAGGGAAAATCAAACTAATAATGATCTGCAGGGGGCAGGGCTGTCATGGATGGCTTAGGAGCCTGCATGCAGAGGGTCTGACTGGGAATGGGCTTGGCAGGCTTGAGGGACAGACAGAAGGGCGGTGCCTCCTGACTCAGCAGTCTCAACCCCAGGTATATGTACATGTATGTGCTCAGTTGCTTTATAAATTGTTTTTGAACTGTGGTGTTGGAGAAGACTCATGAGAGTCCCTTGAACTGCATGGAGATCAAATCAGTTAATCGTAAAGGAAATCAATCCTGAATATTCATTGGAAGGACTGATGCTGAAGCTGAAACTCCCATACTTTGGCCACATGATGCGAAGAGCTGACTCATTGGAAATGACCCTGATGCTGGGAAAGATTGAGGGCAGGAGAAGAAGGGACGACAGAGGATGAGATGGTTGGATGGTATCATCGACTCGATGGACATGAGTTTGAGCAAATTCGGGGAGTTGGTGATGGATAGGGAGGCCTGGCATGCTGCAGTCCATGACTTGCAAAGACATGACTGAACTGAACTGAAAAATCAAGAGAAGTAAAAACCTGTGTCTATAAGGAAACATGTATGGATACTCATTGCATCGTTATGCACAATAGCCCAGAGTGTAAACAACCCAAATGTCCACCAATGGAGGAATGGATACGCAATGTACTGTATCCATACAAGGGCTTCCCTGGCGGCTCAGTAGTAAAGAATCTGCCTGCAATGCAGAAGACGCAGGTTCAATCCCTGGGTTGGGAAGATCCCCTGGAGAGGGAAATGGCTCCCCAGTGCAGTATTCTTGTCTGGGAACTCCCACAGACAGACGAACCTGGTGAAGCTGCAGTCCACGAGGTCACAAAGAGTAGGACGCGACTTGGTGATTGAGCATGAGCAAGCCCATACAGTGGAATATTATTTGGCCGTTAAAAAGAAAAGGAAGTGGTGATACACCCTGTGAAATGGATGAACTTTGGAAACATGATGCTGAGCGAAGAAAGCCAAACAGGGAAGAACACATATTGTGCGGTCCTGTTTGTGTGAAATGTCTAGAACAGGCGAACCCGTAGAGACAGAAAGAAGGAACGTGGTAGCCAGGGGCCAGGGAGAGGAGATGGAGGGGTGGAGGGATGGGGAGTCGGGAAGGAAAGGTATGGGGTTTCCTTTCCAGGTGAAAATATTCTAAATGAATATGGCGATGTTTGTGCAACTCTGTGAATGCACCAAGAATCATTGACGTGTACCTTTGAAACAGACACATCGTATGGTGTGTGAATTTTATCTCAGCAAAGCTGGTGTAAAAAGCGGGTGGTGCTGCTGGAGCAGAAGGAAGGGGGCTAGGGGCTGTGCTTAGGCAGGGGGACAGGCAGGGTGGCAAAGGGCACAGTGGGCAGGGGCTGTAGGGAGCTAGAGGCCCAGGAAATGGCTGGGAGGCTCGGGATGGCAGAGCTGGGTGAGGAAGTGCACGGGTGGGCGGGGCCAGGCACAGCGGGTCTGGGCATCCCCGAGGGCGCTCATGGACCCGCAGGCCTGGACGGATCTCCTGCAGGGGGACCAGATGGCGGCTGGGAAACTATTCCTCTCCTCGCACCGCTCTGCCTCTGTTAATCCGCTAGTTACCCCGCAGCGGGACTTCCCTGGGGGCTCACTGGTAAAGAATCTGCCTGCCAAGTAGGAGACTCGGGTTTGATCCCTGGGTCAGGAAGCTCCTCTGGAGGAGGAAATGGCAACCCGCTCCAGTATTTTTGCCTGGGAAATGCCATGGACAGAGGAGCCTGGCGGGCTACAGTTCATGGGGCCTTAAAGAGTCGAACGTGACTGAGCAACTAATCAACAAAAACAGCCTCCAGGGACTTCTGTCTCCTCTTGGGGCAGACCCCTGCCAGGGCAGTGGGGGGCTCCTCTGCGTGGTCTTGCTCCCTAACTGGGCGGGGGGGCTGAAATCACAGACCTCCGGAGCCCTGAATTGACCAAACTGTGTAGTTCATTAAACACCAACAATCAACCAATGACAGAAAATCCAGACTCATGTTACAGTTGATTTAAGGATGTAACCCATGCTCATTTTAGACCTTGGGAGAGGAAATGTCTAAGAAAGAAGAAGCTTGAAATTACCTATAATCCTTCAGAGATAACAGTGTCCAATCTTTTGATCATTCCCTTTCAGATCCGTAGTCAGATGCGTTATCCACTGCGCCACTGGCCCTGTTAATGACCATTTCCTTTCTGAGCAAAGATTAGAACCCTGTGATATGGTTTGGAATTCTTTGCACACTTACCATTATCTTGTCAGCATTTTCTTCCATCAGTGGAAATCGTTTCGTTCCTGAACTATCACTTCTGGTGTTGTTGTTCTAGAGCTTTATTAAAGTTTTTTTCTTCCAGTTTTATTGAGATGTAATGACACACAGCACTGTGTAAGTTTAAGATGTATAGCCTGACGGTCTGTCTGACATCCTTCTGGAAATGATGACCGCAATAGGTTTAGCAAACATCCATCATCTTGTATATAGAGACAATATTAAAGGAATAGGAAAAAAACCTCTTTTTTTTTTTCCTTGTGATGAGAACTCTTAGGGCTTCCCAGGTGACTCAGTGGTAAAAGGATCTGCCTGCCAATATAGGAGACACGGGAGACATGGTTTCAATCCTTGGGTTGGGAAGTTCACCTGGAGAAATAAATGTCAGTCCATTCCAGTAATCTTGCCTGGAGAATTCCATGGACAGAGGAGTCTGGCAGGCTACTCTAGGGAAAAAAAAAAAGGCTCTTCTTTTTTCTGGTGGTGAGAACTCTTAGGATTTAACTCTTGACAACTTTTGTATGTAACACACAGCAGTGTTAACTGTATTTATCACACTGTACTTTATATCCATGCTACTTATCTATTTACAACTAGACGTTTGTACGTTTTGACTGTCTTCATCCAACGCCCCCTCTCCACCCTGTTCTGCCTCTGGTAACCACAAATCTTTTCTCTTTCTCTACGAGTTTATTTTTCAAGTATTGATATAATTGGCCTACAACACAGTGTTAGTCCTGTTATTCAACACAGAGATTCGATATTTCTATACATGTCAGAATCATCACTGTGATAAATCCAGATGTGACCTGACACCATACAAAGACGTTATGTAATTACTGACTGTATTCCCCACACTGTACGTTTCATGCCTGTGGCTGATTTATCTTGTGACTGGGAGTGTGCACATCTGGAGAACTGTCATTTCTTTATTGTTTTCCCATCGTTGTATTCTTGGAAGGAAGCTCGTATTTCATTATGAACAATTGTACTGACATCAGTCACCGAACTGACACCCTGGCAGGAAACCCTTTATCCACGTGTGTGAGTTTCCTAGGACAGATTTGCTGAAAGGTCATCAGTCAAAGACCACGAACTTGGAACACACCAGCTGCCTAGTTGTGCTCCCGTTTTCTGGAAGGATCCGCCGATGTGTCCCAGAATCACAGCGTGGCTCCAAGTCCATACGTCCCACGGGGCCGCTGGTCCCTTCCTGCGAAGTGCAGGGATTCTGAAGGGCTTCTCGGGGGAGGCGTGGTGCAGCAAGGTCCACTCTGGGAGGCCGCAGGGAACACCGACTTCTGCAAAGTCTCCATGGTTGGAACAAGCACCTTTATCTGGGGTGGGGGGCGGAGTGGCGCTTGTGGGTAGGTAAGTGACCCGAGGGTCCAGGGCTGAGTGGTCCCCCAGGGATGGACAGAGCAGGGAGCTGACCACTCTCTTCTCCCTACACAGCCCCCCGACACGACCTCCGCCTCTTGTGAGTATTGCTGCTAAGCTTTGGGCTCCCGCCGAGCTTGGATCCACACAATTATTTTTGCACGTGGGAGAAGCCCTGCGTCGGGTTGGCCTGCGTTTATTAGAGGCTGTTCTTGTGGGAAGCGAAGCAAGCCCTGAAGTGTTTCTCCTGTGATCTCATAGCGACTGTGGTTTCCCTGCTCCCTCGGCCCCCTCCGCCCGAGTCTTTACTGAAGTTTTATTGAAAGATTAAAAAAAGAGATCCAGGAATCTTTACTTAATTAAGGCTTTTATGACTTGCAGAGCTGAGCCTTCAGACTCTTTCCTTTGGTTCTGAAGTGTTCTGAGTGTGGGGTGGAGGGCGGGGCCGCCTAGTTCTATTCGGGAGTGACCTGAATTCCAGGGTCACTCACTGGTGGGGCCTGGTCCATCGAGCATGCTCATCCCCAGAGGACACAGGCTTCCCGAGAGGGCTCCAGGGGGCCCTGGACGTGCATCGCCCAGGGGCCCGCCCTGATGAGCGCTCAGAGCCAGGGCCCTCAGCAGCTGCTCCAGAGGGTGTTGGTCGCTCCAGAGTCCTGGCAAGATGGAGGACCCCTGCATGGGTCCCTGGTTTCCACAGATGACTAATTTGATCTGTGGTTGGTACGAGATGGTTGGTAAGCGACCAGAGGCCCCGTGTGACACCCTGACTTGTATCACAAGTCCCCCCCGTGCCCTCCCAGAGTGGACCTTGCCGGACCCTGCATCCTCTGAGAAGCCTTCCCAAGGCCAGCGCTTTGCAGGAGGGGACCAGAGGCCCCGTGTGACACCTGGACTTGAGTCAGAAGTCCTCCCCACGCTCTCCCAGATGGGCTGATGTCGGGCGTGGAAGAGATGCCCCTGGGGAGGCGCTCGTACCTACGTTGCCTGCTGGGCGAGGGGCACGGCCGGTGGGAGGCAGCGGCAGCCTGTGGGTGGCCAGCACTGCTGTGTGTCTGGTTCCAGGCGTGGCCTTGCAGAGGACAGGCTCTGTACCTGGGTGGCTCTGGCTTGAAACACTTGCTGGAGGGAAGGTGGGAATCCACCGAGAAGGGGCCTTTTGCAAAGGGCAGGGGGAGCCATCCCTTGGCTCGTGCCTGGCTCAGATCTGAGCCACTGCTGCTGGGCTGGTGTGAGGGCCCCCGGAAGGAGGCAGACCAGGGTGCAGGGTGATGGGGGTGGCCCTTCACCCCACTTGCCGCTGGGAGAGTCACGGCACAGAGGCCTTAGGTAACTTGCACCAGGGCATATGGCTCAGCGGCCAGCCCTGCAGTTTGAAGCTAGCCAGCCCCCTCCAGGTTCCACGCTCTGAAGCAGCTGCGAGGTGGGTACTGTCTCTGGGCCTCAGTTTTATCATCTGTTCAGTGGGGTTACTGATACTGCAGAGGCACAGAATAGGAGCTTGATGGCTCCTTCATCTCATTAACTGTTGTTGTTCAGTCGTGTCCGACTGTTTGTAACCCCGTGCACTGCGGCATGCCAGGCTTTCCTGTCCTTCACTCTGTCCCAGAGTTTGCTCAAACTCGTGTCCATTGAGTCAGTGATGCTACCTAATCATCTTATCCTCTGTCTCCCCGCTTCTCCTCCCATTTTCAGTCTTTCCCAGAGTCAGAGCCTTTTCCAATAAATCGGCTCTTGGCCAGTGTTTTGGAGCTTCAGCTTCAGCATCAGTCCTTCCAGGGACTATTCAGGGTTGGCTTCCTTTAGGACTGACTGGTTTGGTCTCCTTGGTGTCCAAGGGACCCTCAATCAGTCAGTGGGTAGAGCTGTGGAAAGAGTATGGTGGCCACAGGAGCAGGTGACCCGGGGCTGGGTGGGGAAGTCTGCAGTGGGCCCCCCAGGCACTGTGAGCAGGAAGCCAAGTCATACCATCTTCTGGGAGGATGAAAACTCCTCAGAAGGTCAGTGCTGGCCAGGTGGTCCAGGAACCTTGCAGGCCACAGCCCCAGGGGTGGCCCCCGGAGCGTGGCTGGGCAGCCTGGGGAAGGCAGGTCTGACAGCATTTAATTTTCTTTTCTAAATCTGACTTCTCTAGCCGAATCCTCGAGTGTGAGGAACATGCACTGTTAAGGCACCAAACGGCGAGTGTGAAATTACTTCCTAGTAATTGTGATGGGAGTGGGGTGGGCGGGAGGCAGAGCTGTGACTCCAGACCCACGGAAGCTGCAGGCACCAGACAGCCATCTTTTCTGGCCCTAACAACCCCTGGCGTGGCTGCTTGTCACTGCCTGCTGGACCCTTCCGCCTGTCTCCTCCCTACCCATTGGAACCGGCGTGGTCCAGCCAGCCCGGGAGTTGTCGGGTGGGACCATATGTGTGTGTCGGGTCCAGTCCCGGGGGGCGGCAGGGACCCTGGCAGCCGCTGTGCTGTGAACTGCCGGATGAAACAGCCTTAGCTTGGGCTCCCACCGTCGGGGTCGGTTCAGAAGCTCCTCTGGACGAGCTCTCAGGCTCTCCAGGTGCGCTTCGCCTGTGGACCAGTTTGCGCTTCCTCCCGGCTCCGTGGCCTCAGAGCAGTGGGGCGCTCACGGGAACATCCTGGGCTCCAGCGCGGGACTCCAGACGAGAAGCGGAGGCCCCGTGGCCTTTCAGGACACAGCTTTGGAAGACCCAAAGTGTCACCTCCACCACCACCCTGCCAGAAACCTGTCTGGGTTTCGGGGACGGGGAGGGGAACACAGGGCGTGCCTCTCCACGGGAGCAAGTCAGAATTTGGAGCTGTATTTTCAAGCCACGAGGGAGAGAGAAGGTGGCTGTGGCAGGCCGGAACTCCCCCTGGCGACCCCTGCAGCCCAGGGGCCTCTGATCTCCGGTTATGGCTTCCCACCATGCCGGAGGGTCAGGAGCCTCGCATCTCTGTTTAGGGCGTGTGTGCCAGAGCAGGACTGCGAGGCGTGATGTCTCTGCTCTGGACGCCGGAGAAGGGCCTCCCTCCCCTCCTTTACGGCCGAGGCTGGAAGAGGCCACCTAGCAGGCCTGAGGTCACAAAGCCTAAGGAGCAGAGCCTGGATTTGAACCTGAGCCCGTCTGACAACACACACGCCTCTGGGGGCGTCCAGAGTGGATGCTGACAGAGGCTGTGTTGAACGCGCCCCACGGGTGTGTCTGGTGCTATCCTGTTTGCTGGCAGGTTAAGTCCTGATGTCTAGGAGGGACCCAGCAAGGGGATAGTCATGATGGATTTTTTCCAGCGGGCGGAGGGCGCAGGGCTGTGGTTCTGCCGGCCCGCTGGCTACCAGGCAGGATAAAGAAAGCTCTGGCCCCTCCCCCGAGTTCACTGATCCGGACTGCCATCTGTCCCCGCCGTCACAGGCCACCTCCGGCTCTGTGTTGCTGTTCCGGTTAAGACCGAGAGGCTCCGCTGTGGGAAGGAATCTCCCAGGTCAAGAGTTCACGGCCAGGCTCTGTTCTGTTTCGGGCTGGGGGTGGGGGATGGCACAGCTGTTCCGTGTCTTCGAGGAGCCCCAGGAAATGCCAAGGATCGGCTTTTCCTGTATTTGGTTCCTCACTTCGGAGCCTCCTTATTGCCAAGATCGCGAGCATCATAGCTGAACGGTGAGCTCCTGAACGGTGAGCTCTCTGCGAGCAAGTTAGTTCTCCAACTCAGAGGCCGTAGCTAGCTGGACATGGGCCGGGCATCGGGGCTGGGATGAGTGTGCCCTCGCTGTCCACACTCGGCCCTGCTGCCCGTCACACTCACACGCACTCGGGGCCACCGGCCACGTGCGGCATGGCAGGGCGCTCAGAGCGCCGGGGGCAACATTAAAGCCAAATCTCTCAGCGGCTCTGGGGTCCCCGTGGCTCAGGTCAGTTCCTGAGTTCTGATAAGTGTCCCACGGTCTGAGCAACCCTGGGACGTGAGCCATTCAGTGGCTGTGACTTTCCTGCTGCCTGACCTCTGGAGGAGACAGACTCACCCTGAGCCCACGGGCTGGACCCGCGTGGCTTCCGTGTCTATCGGGGCGTCTGGCGCCCGGGTCACTGCGGGCTCTGGGTTCTGATCTGTGGCGCTGACTTTGCTCCCACCACAGGAACTGGGGCGAGAAATTCCACGCGGTTCAATGTCTCTAGGGAACCTCGTTTCAGGGGCCTGAGGGTGGGGTGGCCTTTCCTGACCGGAGGTGGCCACGGGCGCTTGGCGGCAGCCCGGGTGACACGCTCGGATCGGGATCCCGGCCCTGCTCTTGGTGGCCAGCTTGTGGAGCCAGTGTCCACCTGACCTGACATCCGGGATCAGGACAGGTGCCGAGGATGGAGGGACGGGTGGGCAGGCAGAGGGGAGGGAAGGGGGGACGCCTGGTGATGCCACGGCCTCTGCCTGAGGGCTGGGGGCTGCCGTGTTTGGACCTCGTAGTACCCCTTCCCAGCGAGCTTCTCCCCGCAGCGTCCAGCCTTGGGGCGCAGGGCCCCCAGCGCTTGGTCCACCGAGAGCTCCAGTTAGCAAGCGAGGCGTGGTGTGCGGCCTCATTATGCCAGTCCCTGCGGCGCCCCAGACGGCGGATCCATTCTTTTCATCATCTCTGAAGCCCACCCCCCACCACCCCGGGTTCTGGTCCCAAGCTCTTAATTTGCTTCCCTGCCGAGCCGCGTGGTCTGTGACCTTTAGACTCCCGCTCAGCTCCGGCATGCCGACATTTCAATCGAGCCCTCGGCAGGCAGCTGGGCTTCGCACGACATGGGGGCTCCCGCCGAGCCAGCTGCTACCGTCTCAGGGGGAGGCGTCATGCTGTGTAGACGCCTGGCTTCCTCCCTGCTGGGGGGCGGGGGAGCACCACTGTGGACCACCCTGCCCCCCATCCATGGGAGACGCCATGGACGCGCCCCGCGATGCTCAGTTTAATGCCACTCAATGGACTGTCAGGCACCAGGGATCCAGGCCAAGGCTGGGCAGGGCCGGGGATCAGGGGGCCCCACGGGGACACGGTCGCAGGTCTCTCGGAGCACCGGGTGCAGCGTTAAAGCCAAACCTCTCCGCTGCCCTGCCAGGTGCTGCTTCGGGGTCCCCAGGGCTCACGTCAGCTCCTCTGTTGTGACGATAGTCCTGTGAGGTCAGCACACCTATATATCAACACCTGTGTACGGGTGGGGAAGCCGGGCGGGTCGGTCAGACAGCTGAGAGTGGCCGGGCTGGGGTCTGAACCCCAGAGTCTGACTCCTCGGCCCACTCGCGGGTGGAGGTGGACGGCGGGGTTCAGGTGTGGTCCCACCCCCGTGTCGCAGGAGGTGAGGTGCCCCAGGTCGGGGGAACAGTGAGAAGGTGATGCCTGGGGACCTGCTGGAGCCAGGAGGGGGGGCAGGCCAGCCTGGAGAGTGGGAGGGACGGTCCAGAGGCCGCCCGCTGCTGCGGACTTGGTCTGCAGAAGCCCCGAGGCGGGATGGGATCCCCATGAGCACGGTCAGGGTGACCATGTCCGCACCTCCTGGCCATCGCTGAGCCCCGACTCCACGGGCCGACAGAGGCCTTTGGCCCGCTCATTCCCGGGCCAGGTGTGGGCTCACATCTTCGGAGGAGCACGGCCGTGTGGTTCAGAGCAGGGCAGCTTCCTGCTGCCGTGGGGGAGCCCCCCACCCCCACCCCGGGGCCAGAGGGAGGCTCCAGGTGAGGCTGCCGGTTCCTGTGCGGTGAATGCTTCTCAGACGGGACGTCGTCAAGTCTCAGGGGTCTTGGCAAGGGCCGCTCCCCTTTGCCATGAGGCACTGTCCAGGTCAGTCAGAGCCCAGCTCTGTGGCCGCCCTTTCTGCATTTCAGTCTGGTCCGTGGCTCTGCCTGCTGGGACGTCAAGGGAGGCCCTGCCCCTCCGTCCTCAGTTTTCCCATCTGTAAAATGGGCGTCATCACCACGCACACGCCAGAGGGTGGTGGTGAGCATTCTCAGAGTGACCTGTAATACACCGCCCTGGCCCCTTCTTAGGCCTGGTTTCCCCGTGTGTAGGTAAGGCAGTTGGCCCTGAGGGGCAGGTGGGAAGCCGTGGGCAGGGGGCTGCTTGAGCCTCCGCATGGGCCGCCTGCCGTGACGGGCAGGCCAGGCGCCGATGGTCCTGGGCTTGGGGGTGAGAGCGTGAGGATGCTGGGTCGGTCACCCTGCTGAGCCCCCCACCCCCAGCCTTGCAGCCCCGTCCCCCCAAGTGCTACAGTGCCAGGGTGGTGACAGGTGACCAGCGGGAAAGGTGACCTGATACGTGTTCCGTCCCTGAAGCGGCAGGTTTGTTCATCACCCGCGAATGTTTCCCTTCCTTTGCTCTCCTGAACTGATTCCGGGTAGCTGGGGTGGGGGAGTGCAGCTTAGCCGTGGCAAGGATGTCCCCTCCCCCCTCCGCCCATCAGCGGCCCGTTCTGCTGCCGCAGAAAGGGAGGCACCCAGCTCCCCGAGAGGCTGACAGCCGCTGCCAATTTATCGGTCTGTGTTTAGCAAGGGAACGTGACTTTGGGTTACATCCTGTGTCTCCTAGAGGGCTGTGGGTCTGAGGATTTCCGGGAGGCTCATCCTGGTGACCCCGTGTGCTGACCGCTCTGGAGTGTCCCTGGGTGGCGTTGTGTAGCCAGGGAGTTAGATAACCACCTACCTAGGGGCAGGGGGCATCTCTGGAGCAGGAGGAGATGCCAGCTTCACCCCCTCTGCAGGCGCTGAGGTCCAGGAGGCTGCCCTCCACCACTGTCTTTGTGATCTGCCCCCCAGGCATCGCCTGGGCCCCTCAGGGGTGGGGTCCGGGGTCTGGCTGTCACGGTGCCGGGCACTCAGGTGGAGCTGGGCTCCGCCCCTGCAGCTGCCCAGACTCTGGCCGCGAGGCAGGCTGTCCCCTGTGGCCACGCTCAGGGCTGCTCCGGGCTGGCGGCTGGGGGAGTCTAGCAGAGCAGACGGGTTGAAGCTCGTGCAGAGTGGGGAGTGGGAGTTCACCCCAGGATGGGATGGGCAGAGCAGGCTGAGAGAGATGTGGCCACTCGTCCAGGGTCACACAGAGGGCCCTGTCACGGTCCCCTTGGCCTTGAAGCCCATGCCTTGGTTCTGGACCACCAGTGTTTCTGACCGAGGCATCTCTGGTGCTGTGAACACAGGATGGGCATGTGGGAACCCCTCCCTGATTCGAGGGGAGTGTTTGTGCAGCCAGGCTGTGAGGGTACAGATTCCTGGTGCAGCTCATGAGCCCTTGGCTGGCCCCTGGTGGGGTCCATTCTGGCGCCTGAGTGACTGTTGAGAGGCCAGGTCCTGGCTGGGTGCTGTGACCGACTCTGTCCCTGGGGGTCCATGGGGGCCATGCTGATGAGCACTCAGGACCCAGACTCTTAGAGTTCACGGCGAGGGTGAGGCACCTCTCTGAATTCCAGGGGCAGCTTCTCGGCGGGGGCAAGCCCTTCGGGTCACGTTGCTAGTGTTGGGGTTTGGTTTGCAGACAGGCACGAGCACCTAAGAAGCATCAGCTGTCAGTACTGCCCAGCCCTGGGGGAGCACGCCCACCCCCATGAGTCTTGTTTGAGCTCAGTCGCCCCAGTCGTGTCTGGCTCTTTGCGACTCTAAAGACTGCAGACTGCCAGGCTCCTCTGTCCATGGAATTCTCCAGGCAAGACTACTGGAGCGGGTTGCTATGTCCTTTTCCAGGGGATCTCCCAGACCCAGGGATCGAACCCATGTCTCTTATGTCTCCTGCACTGGCAGGCAGGTTCTTTAGCACAAGTGCCATGAGTCTCACTGAACATTAACTGTGCAGGCGCTGTCCCAGGTGTGGGCAACAAGGCAGGGGTCATTCCAATCCTCCCACCAAAGCTGCCGTTGTTGCTGCTGAGTCACTTCAGTCATGTCTGACTCTGTGCGACCCCAGAGACAGCAGCCCACCAGGCTCCTCTGTCCACGGGATTCTCCAGGGGAACATTGTTCTCCTTTTCCCTGCTCTAACGCAACTCACGTCAACCTCATCACTCAGGACTTTCTTTCTGATTATAACACAGGGGAGAAGAGAAAAAAGCAAGGCACGAAACCAAATAGCTGAAAGTCCCTCTCTCCCGGCATCCTTGTGGAGCAGGGGCTCGCTGCAAACACAGGAACAAGAAAACACATGCCCATGACATTCACACATGGACCTGTAAGAGTGTGTAATGTGCAGTGGAGAGAATAAAATGTTGGGGGTAGGGTAAGGGGGAGGGGAGAAGGAGCGGGGGTGGGGGGAGCGTCTGGAAATGCAGGAGACCCTTCAGGGTGGGAGACCAGAGGCACCCTTGCTGTGGGGAGGTGAGGAGGTGAGCCTTGGGAGCGTCTGATGCTGGAGTGCTTGGGCTGGAGCAGGTGCAAAGGCCCTGGGGCAGGAGCGTGTCCCATTGTTATGGACCAGCAGAGTGCCAGTCATGGAGGGCAGTGAGTGAGGGGCTGAGGGTGGTGGGAGACGAGGCCAGGAGGTGGGAGGGTGGGGTGGGCCTGGAGCCTGTGTTCTCAGCCTCCCCCCACCCCCACGGTGAGCAGTTCATGTACTGTGGTTTTAACTTTCTGACACAGGCTCACATCTCAGGTGTGAGAAGTGGCCATTCTTTTCTGGATGGAGACCCCGAGCCTTGGGGATCCGGACAGCTCCCCTGGGGGCCAGCAGGGCCCCCTCAGCTCTGGTTCAGCCATTGGCGACACTGGCCTCAGTGGCTGGCCCCTTGGTGCAGGCCACTATTTTTAGTAGCTGGAGGAGGTGTGCTGGAGCCTCCAGTCCAGCCGTGAATGGAAATAGAAATGTGGTTTCTGACAAGCAGCAGATAACATGGGCAATTCCCCTCTTCTTCTTTAGGAAATCCAATGTTAACAAAATTGATCACAATAAAAATAGGTGGCCTTTCAAAATGCCCAGCAAAAGCTCCTCATCCAGAGGAACTCCGCTTATAGTGATTTTTGTTGAGTTAGCACAAGGCCTCTTCCTTCTGAGGGCTGTCCCGCTGCGCCCACGAACTCCCCCCGAAAAGAGACCGTGCTTGACACCCAGGCGTCTGCAGGGCCCCTGGCTGTCCCTCTGATGGGACCCCACCCGCATCCATCTCCGTGGAGTGGAGCCAGGCAGCAGGTGGGGTGAGCCCGGGGGTCCCAGGACAGGGCTCTGACTCTGGCAGCACTGGTTTTCTGTTTTCCTTTATTTGCGTGTTTATTTAGCAGTCGTGTTGAGTCCTTCCTGCAGACCAGATTCTTGGGCCTCGTGCCACGGAGGCCGTGGTGAGATGAGCAGATGTGATTCTGTGTCCTGGAGTATCTGGTCAGTGTCTCCGAGCCTCTAGTGTTCCATCTGTAGAATGGGAACAAAAACACCCCTCGGGGGTGTTTTGAGCAAATGCACATCACATCACATGTAAGAAAGCTCCGAGGAAGCTGTGTGATGGGGCCCAAGGAAGTGGCGTTTTGAGTCTTCCTTTTCCTGCCCTTGCTCCATCATGGACATTTTGCTGAGCTGAATTTCTCTAAGATATGCACCACGATCCACCTGAAATGTGATTTTTTCTGGGTCTCTTTTGTTTCTAAATTACAGAATGCAAGTGTAGGAACACGGTGCTGAAACACTCTGGGGTTTTAAAAGATACTAATGGATGGTGGACCAAGGGGTGTTACTGAACGTCTGTCATCTGAAATGTGAAATGCATTTTTTTTTCTCAGAGACAATGCTCTTTCTGATGCAATGGCATTGGAGATGAGAGTCTATTTAACTCGTGGTGAGAGTGAATCTGCAAGGTGAGGCTGCAGTTTGCAGAGGCAAAGTGAAATGATTGGAACACGACCGTTCAATGGCCCAGATGTACTACTCCACAAAGAACCAACAGCGATTTCATTAATTTTGGATGCGGGGGCTTGAGGACAAACAGATTTAATTAGAAGAGGTGGTGGAGGTGGAGGGCGGCTTTGTGGAGGAGTGGAAGGGGATCCCTGGGTACCAGAAGGGCTTTCGATGCTGCGGCCGTGTTCTTTACTATCTGTAAGGCCAAATCCAGGCTGAGGTCGATCTTTTTCAAAGAAATAAGGCACATCCCTGTACTGCGGCTGTCCACTGGGGTCCCAGAGACCGTAGGGTAGGCAGTTCTGAGTTTGCCTGAGGGGCACTGTCCACCCTGGGCAGCTTGGTTGCTCTGGGGAGTGAGGGGGCGGGTGTGCGCATGCCTG
The DNA here is from genome assembly GCA_020226075.1 of Hydropotes inermis. Classification (NCBI taxonomy): domain Eukaryota; kingdom Metazoa; phylum Chordata; class Mammalia; order Artiodactyla; family Cervidae; genus Hydropotes; species Hydropotes inermis. The sequence continues at coordinate 43,983,456 of CM035298.1, forward strand.
GGCTATGGGAGTGGGTCACCATGCCCTCCTCCAGGGGATCTTCCCTACCCGGGGATCAAACCTGCATCTCATACGTCTCCTGAATTGGCACGTGAGTTCATTACCACTAGCGCCACCTGGGAAACCCAGGCCCTGGCGGTGGGCACCAACACTCCACCCACTCTGGAGGAGGGTGGAGAAGTGTTCGCGGGCAAGCTTCATTCTAATCAGGTTTTACTTCTGCAGAAAGTGTTTTACCAGCAAATTACCGGCGAGGAGCCCTTCCCGGAGATTCGTAATTTGTTTGATACAGAATGCGGAGCCAATCCAGGGTGTCAGCTGGAATGAAAGATAAACTCTAATTTGCTGGGGAGCACCGAGGCTGGAGTGATGGTAATTAGGAGTGATTATCTGCTCCCGATTCTGCCAAACCGCTTCTCCCTCCCTGCTGCTCCAGGTTGGGGAGGAGCAGAGCTTGGTCACCCTGGGCCCTGCTCTGAGGCTGCGCTTCTGGATGGTTCTTTAGGGTTCGAGTTCCCCAGGCGGGATCATGCTGGAGTGCAAGGCACTGTCTTTTCAAGAGGACTTAGCCTTCTCAGCCCTGGCTCCAGCTAGAGTCTCATGGCCACGTAACTGATCACCTTCTCCTGGAGAGGCAGTGGGTGATCATATGACAAACCCCAGGGCCTGTTCACAGACAGTGGCTGCAGCGGGACATGGGTTTCAGAACCAGCTTGATCCTCATCTGGGGGTGCCTCGTAAAATATAGGCTGCTCCATTCACTCTGAATCAAATGGACCGTGAGTGCTTTGGTGGTGTAAGTGCTGTCCCTTGTCCCATTTGGGATGTTGTTTTTCAGCCGCTCAGTCGTGTCCGACTCTGCGACCCCGTGAACTGCAGCCCGCTAGGTTTTTTGTCCTTCACTACCTCCCGGAGTTTGCTCAGATTCGTGTCCACTGAGTCGGTGATGCCATTAACCACCTATACTAAAAAAAGGTGTTTACATGAACTTTAAATTCAAAGCTTGCAAGGGTCGTACTTGTACTAAGAAACGACTTGAAGAACGTGTATTGTATCAGAAATCCAGATTTAACTGTGGGTCCTGCATTTTTATCTGATAAATCTGCAACCTGCCTTTAATGGCCTGGGACCTTGTGTACCTGCCGGTCTCCTGTCCTTCTGCACGCAGGGGTGGGTGGGGGTGATAATCCAGCTACGCTTCTTACCCAGGGGGGCTGGAAGCAGTGAGGCAGAGTGGCCCCGCACGCATGTGTAAATGCCCACCCTGCTCACCCATGCCCTCCATGAGCCCTCATCAGCCTCAGAGCTCTTTCCGGAGGTCCTCATCTCATGCTTCGGGGTACCAAGGGGGGCTCGTGGGGGCCTGGCCTTTGGACCAAGAGCACCCAGTTTTGTAAGATCCTGGCTTCTCCCCTCTGTCCAGGCCTTGCTGTTCCATGTCCCTCTTGGACCTTGGTCGTCGCCGTGGAGAAGGGACTGGACTACACTGGCCCAGGAGTTGGGGCTGGTTGGGCCCTGGTGACCACAGACTGTTGAGGGGCCCCGATCAGGCTGTCCTTAGTTTTGGACACACCTCTCTTTGTCTTCTGGATCTCCTTGCTGATGTCATGGGGCTGCCAAATAAATGGGGGGGCAGTGGACGGAGGAGCAGAAAGCTCTGGTTGGTTTTGGGGTGCCCTCTCTCAGCCGTGTGGCCCGTTAGCTGACCGAGTTGTGTGTCCTCTCTGTACCATGTGGTGCGGATGCCAACACACGGGTGGGGACCACACAGCACTGGGGGGGCAGGGGGCACCCTCCCTGGGTTGATGGGGAGGCTGCCAGCAGGGGTGTCTCTCGGGGCTGTGACATCACCTTGGTTGGCTTTGGCCTCCCAGCCCCTCCCGGCTGCCACGCTGGTTCCGCCAGGCTCTCTCACCCACCCTCCGTGGGGGCTGGAGTCAGGCTCCGCCCTGTGGAAGCAGTTGGGTGGGGGCTGAGGATGCGCTGCTCTGGAGCTTTGGAGGCCCTGTTGCCTCCTGATTCAGGCCCTGAAACTTTAGCGGGATGTGCACCGTCCATCCCGCTGGCCCCGACCCCGCTTTCCTTTCCACCTTGATCAGCAGCCAATCGGACTTGCCTGTCCTTTCCTCTCTCTCGGGGAGAAAAATGTCTCCCTCCTCCCCCCGCTTTCCCAAGCGCCCTTATGCTGCAGGACCCAGTGCAAATGTCAGCTCTTGGGGACAGCGTTCCCTGGTCCCCCGGCCAAATCGCCCTCTGCTCCAACTCCACTGCTAGCTGCTCCTCCCAGAGTTTGAGCCAGAAGCTAGTTGACCTTGTACCAGACTGAGCTGTGAACATGACCATATGCCCGTGGCTTGTCACTTAGCCCAGGGCTCTGAGCCCTGGAAAACACTGGTCAAATGGGATGCTCCCAGGAAGGCCAGTGGCACATGCTGACGAGTTTCAGAAGGGACATTGACTCTAGTCCTCTGAGCGTGCGGTCGGGTGGGTTCCCAGCTCTGCGTCTGCAGCTCTGTTTCCCAGGGACTTTCTTTCACTGTGGGGGGAGCCCTGTATGCATCTGGGGGACCATGCTCTTGATCATCACACAGACTAGTCTAGTCTCCCCACCTCTGGTCTCCCCAGACCTGAGGCTGCCCGCTGAGCTACAGAAACTGGCCGGGGCTGGATCTTGGCCATAGTCTTGGGTCTGGCTCTAGGAGAGGAAACCCTAGCCATCTTTCTGCCTGTTAGGCCTGGCCAGAGACCTGGGGTTCAGGGAAATGGGTCCCCAAGTGCAGTCCCACATTTGGTGGCCTACAGGACGACTCCCAGGACTGGGCATAGAGCCTTCCTCAGAGCTCTGGCTTATTGCAGGGCGGGATCCAGGGGCACAGCTGGGCGGGGTGAGGCTGAACATCAGACACAAGCTCTGGGGGCGTCTCAGGTGTGGTGGCTCAGGACACACGTTCCCCCGCGTCTGGTTATGCAAACTGCTGGAAAGTGTTGTCCGCCCGCCAAGGTCTTTTGCTGGAAGCTGGTCACACCCGCACCCTCCGCCTGACACTTTCCCAAATGCCTAGACCCCTGGAGGGATGGGGCGCGCAGTGTGGCCCACACTGCTGCACAAACGGCTTGGGCCCCGCGAGCTACACTCACCAGTTAGGTCGGGCACCCTCTGGACACCCAAACGCCCAGATTCCGCCTGGGCGTGCGGAGCTCTCTCGGGGGCTGGAAGCGGAGCCCGACCTTGCACCTGCTCTCGCGAGCCCTGCCCTTCACCGGCACGTGGAAGGGGCCTGACCGGATGTGGAGGTGCTGTTGGATCTGGGGTGGCCTGTGGCCAGAAGGGAAGCCCCGGTCCATTTAGCGGTTACTCGCTGCCCCTCCCTGTGTGGTCACCACGGCCCTCCCTGCCTCTCTTCACCCCTGATCGGCTCCTGTCTTTCCCACGTGGGCCAAGAAGGGGCACCCCCATTTCCGAAGCTTTTGGGAAAGGGGCGTCCTGCTCTCTCCCCACCAGGCCCACCAGCTCCCGCTGTCCACAGAGCCCAGCTTGGCTGAAGCCCCAGCTCAGCCGCCAGTGGAGTGGAGGCTCCTCCACTCAGACCGAGCATGGGGAGGTGAGAGTTTTTTTCTAGACTCAGGCGCTAATCCACGTGGTGATTTATCCCCAAGTTCTCTCCCAGGATCCATGGGTGAAGCGGCCTCGTCTCTCCTGGCTGCTGCCGACCTGCTGTTGAACGCGATGCTGTTGTTCCCCCAGGCGTGGGTGACATCCATCCTGCCGGTGACGTCCCTGCCACTCCCCACCAATCCCCCCCCACCCCCGCCCAGTGTCTGTCCTGAATGTTAAGCGCAGGGTCCCTGGGAGGCCTGCCAAGGCCTTTTCAGGGCCTGTGCATTCTCAGGGGGCCGTGCAAAGCGTGGAGAGCAGGCAGGCAGGCACAAGGGGGTCGCTGACACTGCCCCCTGGTTCTGAGCACCTAAGGCCCCCTTCCAGCCCCCCTGCCCGCTGTGAGCCCCGGAAGACCGGCCTGAGCTGCTGCCCCCACCACCCCAAACTCTTGTTTAAACAATTAGGGGAAACCCTTTTCAGGCAATTAGGAAAAGGCAGTTGTAGCCAAACAGGCTCCTCCAACTGTATTGTTCTGCCCAGCGGAAGGTTTCCAGAATGCGGGGGGTGGAGGGGGAGCCTCGGGCCTTAATATGCAAGTCAGCAAGGCCAGGATGTGAGCCTGCGTGCCAGCCAGGGCCCAGGCCCATCCTTGTGTGGGAGAGCAGGGGAGGGGAGGGGAGGAAGCAGGCAGGGAACCTGAGTGGCCCCCCCCACCCCCAGGGGTGGAGGGCATGGGCCCCCTGGTACCCTGGAGGTGCCAGGTGCAGGGACGGGGGGAGCAGAAGGGGAGGGCAAGCCGCCTGCTCTCCCACCAGCTCGAGTTCTGCGGGGGCCTGGAAGGAGGCCCCTTTTTCCCCACTCACACCCCAGCTGTACCAGGCAGTGACCTGCCCCAGTGGGGTCTCCCGGCTGGTGGGGAGGGGACTCGGCATAGCCCGCCTGGCGCCCGGTGAGCATCCTTACTCTCGTCACCCTTGGGTGCTGGACGCAGCCCCGCATTCCTCGAAGCACCTGCTTCAGGGACCTCAGGGTCTGGCTGCAGGATGGGCCCACTAGTTCTCCTGCCTACCCTCCTTTCCCTCTGCAGCATCTCAGGCTTTAGGCTTAGAAAGACCTGTGTTCAACTCTGCCTCTCTCTTCTCCTAAGTGAAGTGAAAGTGAAAGTGTCAGGCGCTGAGTCCTGTCCAACTCTTTGTGACCCCCTGGACTGTAGTAGCCCGCCAGGCTCCTCTGCCCATGGGATTCTCCAGGCAAGAATACTGGAGTGGGGTTGCCATTTCCTCCTCCAGGGGATCTTCCCGACCGTGGGATGGAACCCGCATCTCCTGTATCTCAGGCAGATTCTTCTCCATATGAGCCACTCGGGAAGCCCCACTGCACATAAGGCCTCAGTTTACTTGCCCGAGCCTCTGTTTCTTCATCTGTAAAATGGGAACAGAGCCTCGGCACAGCCTGTGTCGAGGGTTTCAAATGTGCCCGGGGTGCTGAGGGGGTGTCTGGCTCGGGCTGGACGAGGCTGGACTGCAGTGGGTGGGCTTCTGTTTCCTCCCTCCCCCCTCCCGCCCAGCACTAGAGCAAGGCTGGGTGGGCAAGTGCTCAGCCAGCGTGGGGCTGAACAGGTGAGTGACCCTCTGCTGCATGGACACATAGGTCCCTACCAGGGGTTAGGGGCCTGGGCATAGCCCTAGAGGGGCTTGAAGGGGCCTGAAGGGTGTGCTGGACTACCCTGCCTTATAGACGAGGGAACAGCGAGTGACTCAAGCACCCACCCAGGTCCCAGAGCTCAGGGTTAAATGCTTGGGGCTGCAGTGTTGGCACAAGAGTGTGTGCTCAGCGAATCTTGGGTTGATAATGGAGTAGACTGTCAGAGCTATTGCTGGCAGGCCTGAGCCACACTCCCATAGTGTTGAGTGGCCATAATTGTGGGTAGGAAGTGGCATAGTTAGGAACCCTAAAAGGCACTGCCTCTGAGCCAGGCTCAGACTTGACTTTATGTCTATAAAGGCAAAGGGTGGTGGGGATGGCCCCCTGCGGCCTTTGGAAACCATGTGCCCCCGTCACCTTAGCAGAACCACAGACCTGCGTCTGGTCCACAGTGGGCTGGAGCATTTTCCATGCACTGGAGGGTGTGGGGTAGGGATGACCTCACAGGTGGGTTGAGAAATGCCTGGGGGCCGTATGTGGGGCTGGGGGTGGGGGCTGGCTCCACCCCTGGCAGATGGCAGGGGCTGGGGAGGAGGCCACGGGTCCCGGCCTGAGCTGGGATGCTGCTTGGAAGCGGCGCATCATTGAGTCGGAGGATGCCTTGGGCCCTCGAGGTGCTCAGGGAGTCTTGGGGGTGACTCTGTTGTCTGCACACACCCCGCAGGCCCTGTGGCCTCTTGAACCCTCTTTGCTGAGGGGTCCTCAAATCCCAGACACTCAGGAGCCCTTGATGTCCTACGTTGGAGTCTCCCGTGGGTGGATAATTCCCTTTCTTTGCCCTGGAAAGTGCACCCACAGCCACCAGGTTGGCGGCTTGGCACTAAGAAAGGGGTGAGGAGCTCTGAGTTAAGACCCCAGCTTTGACTGCGCTTAGCAGCCGAGTGTCAGCCGTGATGCTGACCTACCTGGTTTTCCACATACAGGGGCTCGGATGCCCCAGTTCAGTAGACAGAAGGCCGGCCTGGGTGCCTGGAGTTCCCTGAAAGTCCATTTTGAGGGGACGCAGAGCTTCCCACCAGCGGTTCCACACTGTGTGTAGTTTCAGTCCTGGGCTGATGTCAGAAACCACAGCCAGGCAGAAAAAGGCCGGGAGAGAAGGCCGGAGGGTTCCACGGCCTGGGTCCTCTGTGCCCCCTGGACATGCCCTCGAATCTGCATTCAGGGTACCCGACCACGTCCAGTCAGAAAGCTTCTTTTATCTTCACTGGAAGCTGTGCTCTGCATCTAATCTGTAAATTTCAGGATTCAGAAGTTACAGGTCATGGGGCATCACCCCCAACCTGACTCTTTCCTGTCCTCTTTGGAACCCTCACCAAATACATCTGGGTCCTTGCAGGGCTTGGTTAGAAAAGGAACGCTCAGGTTCTACTCCAAGCCAAAGCGCTGGTGCCTGGGGATGGGTGGCCTGATGGAGGCCCTGGGCAGCCCTGGTGGGGTGGGCTGGTCAGAGCTGGCGATGAGTCTGGGGCTGCCGTTCTGAGCTCCTGTGCAGCACCCCGCCTTGCCTGTGAGCGGTGCCCACTGGGTGAGTCACCCCGTCCTTGCATCTCGAGCGTGAAGCGTTTCTACGCTGAGTGTCTGCACAGAGATGGCAGTGAGCATCCAGTCCTCCCTCCCCTGACCCTGCTGTCCACTGCCCACCCTGCCTCCTCCACGGACAGTGTCCCCATCCAGCCAGGTGCTGCCCATTTGCTTCCTCCTCCAGGCAGTCTGCCCTGATTCCCCCATCGCAGCCTTCTCCACGGGACACAGAGTGGGTGCCAAGCAAGCAGAGGTGAGACCCTCGCTCTGAAAGCGGGAGGCACTGGGGGAGGGGCAGTGTGCTGCCCTGGCGCAGACTCGATGTGCACTCCTCACGGGCGCCGGTCACTTGCGAATCCTGGGCCAGCAGGTGTGCGCACCCTCAGGCGGAGCCTCTGTTTCCGGTGGAGTTGATGTGGCTGACTGAAGATTATATACCCTAGACGCATGACGCTGTCTTCAGTGTTTTTTTGCGTTCATTGGAAGGTTTAATGTTTCTGGGTAATGAAATCCATTATCTGGTTTTCGGTGGAATACTTGGAAAAGAAAATTATTGGAATGAATAAACAATGCAATATTTGTACCCAAACACTCCTTTAAAATATAATGAAAACCATTTCTTCAGCACTTGAAGCGTTTTGGTTGTTTGGCCAACCCTAAACAGCGTCGTAAAACAAAACGAAGAAGCAAATTTATTAGTCTTCATGGGGACGTTTCCTATATGTTTTCTTTGGAGGCTCTGGGGCATAAACGCAGAGTCTTAGCCGAGCCGGAACACTGCTGGCTCTCTCTCTGTGGATCGTGAAAACTGAGGCCCAGGGAGGCTGGCCTTGCCCAGGACGGGCGAGGGGTCATGGCCAAAGTCCCTCCCTCCCATGGCCTGTCTGTCCCCCCAGTCGCCAGTGACGTCAGACAGGCGCCCACCTTGAGGGGTCAAATATGAAGGTGTGGAGGGAGGTGCTTTAAAAACCCTTCTTGTAACCAGAATCCAGGCCCCTGGAGGGCGTGATTTCTTCTTGCACAAAACCCCTACCCCTCTGCACCCCTAGTCACTGAAAATTCCAAGCTCCCGAGATCCCTGTATTATGTGCAGAGGTGGCCTGAGGATGGGGATCCCTGGGGTGTCAGGACCTGAGGCCTGGGCCCAGCAGTCACACAGCTGGGAGGCCCCGGCTCGGGGAGGGTTGCCCAGCCCGAGTCCACATGCCGGCTCGGCTTCTTGCCGTGTGTGGCCAGCAGCAGTGGAGTCTTCCCCAACCCAGGGCACTCATCTGTAAATCGGGACAATTCTGTGACCCCACAGGTAGGATTGGATAGAGAGGCGGTGCGTGGAGGAGAGACAGCCAGCTGGAGGATGCGCTGCATATGTTAGCTGAGGTTACAGGCCGGGCGCTGCTTCTGTTGATGTGCGGGGCAGTGCGGGACAGTGGCTTGGAGTCAGGCTGCACATCCGGACACCAGGTGTGTGACCTCCGTTGTGTGGCTTTGAGCAAGTTCCTCGACCTCTCTGGGCCTCCGGTTCCTCATCTGTAAAAAAAAAAGGATGATGGCCTTGTCTAGTCGGTTTCTTATGAAATGTAGAGACGGCGTCCTGAAGTGCCTGGCGTGCGGAAGCATTTTGGAAATGGTTATGGCTATCAGTCTCACCCTCCGTGACCTTGGCTGGGTGCCTGGCATGTCTCATTCTCAGTTTTCTTATCTTGACTAGTTGATTTTTAAAGGTCTCTGCCCTTTATTTAATTTCATTTCTCTTTCAAGATATGTAATTCTTCAGTAGTATTTACAGTGTTTGAAGCCCCACGCTTTCTTCAGATTTTGCAGAAAATCCGTCAGTATCTTAAGAAGCCAGATGTTGCAGAGATAAAGCCTCCTGTTCATGGTCTTCGTGGGAAAGATCAGCCTCTGTGTCAGGCCGGAGCCTGGAGACAGCTCAGGGGCGGGACCCCTGACAGCTGGTGTCTGGGGCTGGAGGGATGATGACTTGGGCCAGCAGATCAGGCCAGCAGGGTCTCAGCCATCACCATCTGAAACATCTCGGGCCCCCTTGCGTGTGTGCGTGTGCTGAAGTTTGTCATGTCTGACTCTTCATTGACTCCATGGACCACATCCCGCCAGGCTCCTCTGTCCATGGGAGTCTCCAGGCAAGAATACTGGAGTGGGTAGCTATCCAGGGGATCTTCCCAGTCCAGGGATCAGACCCAGATCTCCTGCATCGAAGGCAGATTCTTTACTGTCTGAGCCACCAGGGAAGCCCCTCGTGACCCTGACCTGTTGTTAAGTCACTTTAGCAGTGGTATGTGGATGATGGTTTTATCAGTCAGGGCATTTCAGTGATGCTTTAGAGACAAACAGCCCCCAGCCTCTGTCTGAAGATAGTCATTTATTATGATAATGGCTACACTGGACCCAGCAGCACGGGTCTTGCTCGGCTGTGGTCGGGTGGCGGTGGGGCTGGAGTCCTCTGAAGGCTTGGCGGGGCTGGTCGTGCACGGCGGCCTCCCCACTGCTCCGCTGGAGCGGCCTGGACGGGCTGGCGGGTGGCTGCTGTCGCACTGTCTCTGAGTGGCCTCTTCACGCGCTGGGCTTCCTCACACTGTGGTGGTCCCAAGAGCTAAGGATCCCAGAAGGCGAGACGTGGAGGCTGCTGATCTCCTAAGACCTGGAGCCAGACATGGGCACGGCAGCACATCCGCTGTGTTCTCTGGTTAGAGACGTTGCAGAGCCGCCCAGGTTCAAGGTGGGGGTGGTGCTCATAGATTTCCCCTCTTGACAGGAGGGGTGCCAGGGCAGTTGTAGCCTTCTTTATTTATTTTTAATGTTTTTATGTTTTATTTTTTTTCCTTTTATTACCCATTTTGATTTAAAAAATTTTTTTTTTCCTTTTTTAAATTTTAACTGGAGGCTAATTATTTTACAGTATTGTGGTGGTTTTGTCATACGTTCACATGAATCAGCCTTGGGTGTACGTGTGTCCCCCATCCTGACCCTCCCTCCCACCTGTAGCCTTCTTTATTCTTCCTTGGCCACCACCTGGGAGAGTTTAGCCTGGACCAGACCCAAAGGTTTACAAAGGCTTTTCACCTATCTAAGCCTCCATGTTTCCTAGGAGATAGGTATGGAGTTGGCCAAAAAGTTCTTTTGGGTTTTTTGGTAAGATGTCATGAGCTTCTCAAGTGGTGATAGTGGTTTAGTCAGTCGTGTCCGACTCTTTGTGACTCTGTGGACTGTAGCCTGCCAGGCTCCTCTGTCCATAGGATTTTCCAGACAAGAATACTGGAGCGGGTTGCCATTTCAAGTGGCGCTGGTGGTAAAGAACCTGCCTGCCAACGCAGGAGACATAAGAGACGCAGATTCGATCCCTGGGTCCCTCCTCCCTGGAGGAGGGCATGGCAACCCACTCCAGTATTCTTTCCTGGAGAGTCCCATGGGCCAAGGAGCCTGGCAGGCAACAGTCCACAAGTTTGCAAAGTTGGACGCAACTGAAGCGACTTAGCATGAATATATGTAAGATGGTATGGAAAAATCTGGACGAATATTTTGGCCAACCCAATACTATGAGATGCCCATTTTACAGATGAGGAAATAAAGGTGTGTGCGGGGGGTAACCTGTTCAAGGCCTCCCGGGGGTATGTGGGAGAGCCGGATTCGAACCCAGGCTCCCCTCCCACTGCAGCACAGCTGTGTGTGAACAGCAGCAAAGAAGGGACTGGGGCCTTCAGATGCCTCTTTCCCAGCAAGAGATGAGTTTCCCTGCGGACGTTATCCTTATGCCTCTGAGAGGCTCTGCATGCAGGACCCTGCCCTCCACAGGCTCAGGCAAGATTTCATCTTGCATAAGAAAGGGCGACCGTCTGCTTCAGCCTAGCTATTACCCCATCACCCGGCCTCCTGGACTGGGGCGGTTTCTTTCCTGTAGGTTGCTCCGTTTGTAATTTAAAAACCCCACGGATCCTCTCTGACAAGAAACACGCTGCCTCTCCCGGTGTGGTTTAAACCCCACGGATCCTCTCTGACAAGAAACACGCTGCCTCTCCTGGTGTGGTTTAAACGAGCGGCGTATCCCAGAGATGTTTCATTGCAAGAATTAATAAAAACAACATGCATTTTCGTGTGTTTCCATAGAGACTTCCCAAGATTTATGTCCACGAGACATGTCTTTGGGTCCCATGGAATGATTATCTCCCAAACATCCCCTGGTAATCTGCAGGTCTCCCAGGCCGAGAGGCAGGCGTCAGGATGTTTGGGCGTGAAATAAAGCCAGCGGGGACGCGGCCAGCCCGAGGTCTTTCATGTAGTTGAGAAGGTGAGATGTTGGGTACAGACAGGTGGGAAACATCTGGGCACGCGGGGCTCTCGCATCGCTGGTTGGGGCTGTTTGGAAGTCGCGTGAGTCTGCCAAGAACAGTGGGTTCCCTTTTGCTTTGCCACCTAATAAGAGAAGCTCAGGCTTTCACTGAAGCCAAAGAACTGGGCCTTTTGGTTAAGATGTTGCCTGAACCACCACGGTGCCAGGCTGCTGGCTGCTCGGCTGATGGGAGCCGCCCCAGGCGGCATAAAGGACGGCGAGGACTCTGGAGCAGGATCAGAGCAGAGACCTTGTCCCTCCTCTGCCTCCAAAAAGCTGAATGACTCAGGCTAAGACAGAACTCTCTGGACTTCAGGCTCTTCATCTCCAAAATGGGTCCTGTAGGGTGATACCCTTTCATGTGCAGATGACCGAAGGCCAGTTCCAATTAAGAAAAGGAAAAAAGAGGAGCATATGGGTTTGTGTGATGGACAGTTCTAGGGGTAGAGATCTAGCTTCAGGTATGACTTGATCCAGGGACTTAAACAGTGTCTTCTGAGCTCCATCCTTTCTTCTTGTTCTGTCTCTGGGCTCTGCAATGTGAAGCAACAAATTCTAGAGGAATTTGTTTCGTGAGGAGTCATCATAAAATTTTTCCTAAGGAGTTGAACAACCAGTTTTTTTTTTTTTTTTTTTTTTTTAAAGAAATATACACACCAGTATTAATAGAATGGAGGATGGGTTGGGGGAGCAAGGCTACATTTTGCCTTGACCCGTTGTAAGAGGATCTCATCTCATGGGTACACGAGGCCTCAGTCTGAGTCATGAGATGCTGTTCTTGATTGAGGGGAGGCTGTTATGTGGGAAGAAAGCTTTGGACCAAGATGACCAGGATCCTGAGTTTTGCTCTGGTGTTTTCCCAATGTCTTTAACTCCAGGTGGGAAAATTTCCTTCTCCCTAAGCCTTAGTGTTCCTTTCTGTAATTGGTAGAATAAAATCTATTGGTGTCTTGATTGGATAGTTGTGAAGAGATAGACTGGTGCCTGGGTGTAGTAGGTGCTCCCAAATAATACCTGTCTCCCTGACATCTCTATCCTTCAAAGCTCCCTTGATTCCGTGGGCATCAGTTTTCAGCTGCCTCCTGTCCATCTGATTCAAATTCAGTTTAGCCCCTTGCTCTGGGGGGCAGCTGGCCACTGGTGGTTTAACTGGTTAGGACTGTATTTGCCCCATTCTAGAAAATGTCTGGAGTGAGCCGGCTAGGGCTGGGGTGGCAGCTTCTGTCCCAGGCTCCCCTTGTTTTCCTGCTCTGCTGGCCTCAATGTGTGGCTGTGTCCTTCTGTTTGCAAGATGGCTGCCATAGCTCCAGGCATCACGTCTGTATTCCAAGCAGGAGGGAGGGAGGTAGGGAGGTGAGGAGTAAAGGGAAGACTTCAGAGAAACTAACCTTTTAAAAAAGCCATCTCAGAAGCCCCACCCAGTGACTTTCATTTCTGTCTTGTGGGTCAGAACCGCGTCACACAGCCACCCCCGGAGCCATGGAGTCTGAGGAGGCTGGGGTTTCAGCTGAGCACATTGTTTCCCAGAAACCTAACTGGGTTAGGTTGACAAGGAGAAAACCTGCAGACCTCAGTTTCCTCATCTATGCAATGGGGAGGGACTGGGGTGTGTGTTCAGTTTAGCCAGGGTCCAGTTAATCAGTGACTTGGAGCCTGGGGGCCATGCTCTGCCAAGAGCTCTGTTCTCAGGCCCTGGCAGCCCTGAGTATATCTGTGAAGTCACTTCGTGGGCTGCTTCCGAGGCAAGTTGCTAGGGGGGTGGAATTGGGCAGGGTCGTCCCAGAAGAGGAAGAGGAAAGGCCCCACTGCATGCAGGAGTCCCTTCAGAGATGAAGTGAGTGAGGAGGGGGTGTGCTGTCCAAGAGGCTTCCCTGAGCGGGGTCCCCACAAGATGCCCGGTGCAGGGACGAGAGGGTGGTCCGGGCCCAGGGCCTCTGAGCTGCAGTGGTGCACCCGCCACCCATCTCAGGAACCTGGGGTCCCTGGAGGCTGAGACATTGTCACCTGTCACTTGTCTGAGAGGGCAGGCTGGCCAGACGGTGGCTGGGTGGGAGCATGACCAGGAGGTGAGGGGACCGTCCACGGGCTCCAGGGTGACGCTTCCCTGTGGGGGCCCCTCATTCCATTGAGAATTCTCTGGAAGCGGTGGCTCGCACCTGCAGTACCGAGTTCCGAGTCAGGAACCCCCGGTTGCCGCAAGGTGCATGATAAGCCTGCAACTCCAAGGCATCTGTGTTTTACTGTTTGTGTCCAGACCTACCGCACATACAACGGACAGAACTTCGCAGTGTCATGAAGTTCTGCAAAGCAGACACTCGGGCAAGTGACCTGACGTGCACAGACAGGAAGACGCTTCTTATAATTGTTTGTGATGGTGAAAGATTAGAAGCGACCCACACGGTTTCCCGCAGGGGACTGGTTAAAGAAATGGTGTCTCTGCGGCCATTGATACAGCACGTGGCTCTCTGCCCCGGGAACCGGAGTCACAGTGTGTTAGTGGGTGTGCAGCTGATGCACTGATGTGGGTTTAATTTGGCGTGTATACAGAACTGTGTCATTTGTGTGTGTGTGTGTGTGAGTGTGTGAGTGCCATTGGCCCTTCTGAACAACACGTTCCTTGGGATGGGAACTCCATAAGGTGCTCTGTGTAAAAAGAGATCCTCACTCATGCACGTGTGGGGGTTGGGTCCTTTGGCCTCTTCAAGAGGTGCATTGTCCCCTGGGCAGTAAAGGCCCTGACAAGTCCTGTAAAAGGAGCAGTTTACTTCCGTTTCCGCCTGTCTCTCAAGCTTACATGCAGACAGGACCCTCTTCCACCCCCAGTCCTCTTTCTGAAGCATCCTCCTGGAATCTGTCATGGTCCCTGCCTCATTTGGTAGATCTATGCTGGCCTCCACTGCCAGGCATCATGCTCAGCCCCAGGGAGACCAGTGGTGACCCAGAGAGATGCCACCCAGGGTTCCCGGCGCTCTCTGCCAACTGGTGAGTTACCATCGTGGTCTGGCAGAGCGGAGGGCTGCGTGGCCCTGAGCCCCATCTCGGGGGCCCTCTGTTATGGGTCAGACGTGGGGAGGGTGTGGGGTGAGTGTGCTAGGACAGTGGTTCTGAGTGGGGTTCCCTGGACTAGCCTCCACCACAGCAGCATCCACTGAGATTGTGCTGGAAATGCAAGCTCTCGGCCTGGCCCCAGACCTGCTGAATCAGAACTGCAGGCCACGGCCTGGTGATGAGTTTTCATGCCCTCAGGGGCGGGCTTGCTAATGACTCTCCTAGAGTTTGAGAATCACTACTCTGGAGTGGCCCCTGGGTGAACGGAAGGGCAGCCCACTCCAGTGTTCTTGCATGGAGAATCCCAAGGATAGAGGAGCCTGGTGGGCTGCAGTCCATGGGATCACAAAGAGTGGGACTCACACGCACACCCTGAAGGTGATGGAACAGGGTTGGCCAGGGGTGGCCTTGGGGCAGGAGGGCAGGGGCTGCTGCCTGAGCCAAGGCCCTGTGGCAGGCACCTCGGAGAGCTCAACGATGTGGGAGATGGGCATGGCAGGGAGAGAGGGAATCCTGGACATGGTACACGTGGGCCTGGGTGGGCAGGGCAGAGCCCTGGGGCCAGAAGTGCCTGTGTCTGCAGTGAGATGTCCGCTCTTGGAGCGGCGGGGGGCTGGGTCAGGAGGGTATTCCTTACCCCCCACCCCTGTAAAAATATTCCTGTTTTGATGGAAGTTCTTCATAGTGCCAGGGTGATAGTTGTAAGCAGGGATCACTGTTTACCGCGGGAGCAAATGGTTTTCCCCAGCCACAGCCCAAGGAGATGAGTGATTCTAACAATTAGTACAGGCAGGAGTTTCTAGCCAGCCTGGGTCCTCCAGGGTGGCATCTGAAATCGTTGCTGCATTTTTTTTTGAAATGTTTGAAACAGTCGAACAGGGAAATCCCCCCGGCAGACA
Organism: Hydropotes inermis; assembly: GCA_020226075.1. Classification (NCBI taxonomy): domain Eukaryota; kingdom Metazoa; phylum Chordata; class Mammalia; order Artiodactyla; family Cervidae; genus Hydropotes; species Hydropotes inermis. The sequence goes on from CM035298.1 coordinate 43,998,571, forward strand.
GATCACTGGGCTGAGCGGCACAGTCTCTGTTGTCCAGATGGGGCCTCGGGAGGCGGTGTGGTGCTCCCAATCAGCGCCAGTGTTCTGGGTGGAGACCCCACTTGGACCCCCTGCACTGCTTGGACTCAGCCCCTTCCTCGCCCGGCTGAGCTTAGAAGCCCCCCCGCCCCACGCGCCCCACTCCCCACCCCCCGCAACCCTGGCCCCCGGAGGCCTGGTTTCTCCCGGCCAAGAGACATCTGAAAGATCTGGGTGGGGGATCATGACACAGTCAAGCATTTAACAGTGAGTCCCCTGATCTTCTCCTGCTGTGAGCTTTCCGGAGCAGTCTGTCCTCTGCCTCCCACATCCAAGTCCCTCATCCCCAGGAGTCCTCCCCACAGAGGTTTGTTAGCAGATGTTCAGGCCTTTTGGGGAGGAGGGAGCGACTCTGGGTGCAGCGTCCCCAAGATTCCATCCTGAATCCATGGCTGCATCCAGCCTTCTCCAGCCCTGGAAAAAACACATTCAGATTACAATGAGCAGGGTCACCGGGCTGGCCCATCCTCACCAGCTGGACCTTGCAGAAAGGGGGAGGGTTTTATGAGAGGGTTGGGGAAGAGGGGAGGGCTGGGAGGAGCGGGAGCAAAGTGGTGGGAGGGGGGGTCACTTGGGGGGTAAGGTAAGGTGGTCAGTCTGGCTGGAGTGGGGTGGGGAGGTAGCATGTCAGGGTCAGAATGGATCCCTGGTGCTGGGACCATGACTAGAGACCGTGACGTTCAGCTGGAGAGCCCGGACCGACTTCTTCCTCCAGTGGCTCTGGGCTGCGGAGGCCTGCGGGCGGGCTGGCCACAGTCACTCCCCTCCCATCAGAAGGGTCTCAGGGCCGTTGGCCTGGGGCTCGAGGGGTTAGTGCTCAGACAGGCTGGTCATCCTGCGAGACTCAACTTGGAGACACCCAGACCAGGGAAGAGACAGACCAGGGAAGAGACAGACCAGGCAGAGACCCCAGTGACTCACGGGGACCCTCTGCCCTCCAGGAGGGGTGCCCGCCTCCCCGCACGGCTGTGGTCTATGCCCAGCAGCTTCCCCACAAAGAGTGCAGAGTGAGGGGGAGAGGAGCCAGACCTGCAGAATCCTGGGCCAGCACAACCTCGGCCGCGGGGTCAAGGTCAATTGCAGCGCCGGGTCACGTGGACGGCAGCGTCCCTGACATGATGGGGGACGCCTACCCTCCGGGCTCTTCCCCCCAAACTCGTGAGCCCGTCCGGTCATGAGAAGACACCCGGCAAATCCTCCCTGAGGGGCAGTCTGCCAGATGCCCGCACGGCGTTTCTCAAACCACCAGGGTCGTGAGGTGCCTGAGAGTGAGAAGCGGTCACAGTCCCGGGGGACCTGGGGGACGTGTGGACTGTGTCGCGTGGCACCCTGGACGGGTCCCGGGGTACCCAAGGGACGCAAGGGGAAAGCTGAAGAAACTGGAATGGAGTGTGGGTTTTCGTTAATTATCACGTATCATCGGTCTTGCCTCATTAGCTTTGACAAATGTACTGTGGGAACGCAGGCGGCTAAGAGTGGCGGGGCTGGGTTTCTGGGACTCTTGGCACTGTTTCTGCAACTTCCCTACAACTCCAGAAGACTTCCTGATGGCCCAGCAGGTAAAGAACCCACCTGCAATGTCGGAGATGCAGGAGAGGCGGGTTCGACTCCTGCATCGGGACGATCCCCTGGAGGAGGAAATGTCACCCACTTCAGGATTCTTGTCTGCAGAATCCCATGGACAGAGGAGCCTGGTGGGCCACGGGCCCTGGGGTCGCAGAGTCAGACAGGACTGAGCGACTGAACCTAAGTCTAGAACCTTCTAATATAAGAAGGTTATTTAAAACAAACACCCCAGATCACTCCGTTTCCACGCTGGGTCCAGGGGCAGAGGCGAGACCTCTTCTGAGTCAGAGCCTCGCACAGGCCCCCCTTGTGTAACCGGCCGCGGGGATGGTCTTGGATGTGAACTGGACTTTTGTCAGCGGGGACGTGGCTCCCAGAAGAGATTCTTCTCTCTTCCACCTTGTCTCCCCTCCCCCCTAGACACAGGCACATAGGTGTCCCTCCTCCCTCCGGATCCGGGAGGCCTTCTCACTCAAGGGCAGGTTCCAGTTGTCACGACGGCAGGGTGAGCTGCTGGCACCTCGTGGGTGGCGGCCAGGGCGCTGCTGACATCCTGGGGGGCACGCCCACAGCAAAGAATCACCGTATCTAGTGTCAGCACTGCCAAAGTCGAGGGCTCTCGTCCCAGAAGGCCGCCGCACAGGCGGGCTTCTGGTCCCGGCTGAGAAGTGTGGCCTTTCAGCGCGGGCAGCCGAATCTTTCCAGCAGACTCTGCCGTCGGGTATCAGCAGCCTAAGGGGCGGTGACACAGACGGCTTGCAGCTGCGAGCTGACTGCGCGCCGGGCCTTGCGGTGAGCTGACTGCCTTCCCACTCCCGCCGCCCCGGTGGGGCAGGCGCCTTGATTACTGTGCTCATTGAACAGGTGGAGAAGCCGCGGCACAGAGGGGTTAAGCGACTGGCCTCGAGTCACACAACTAGCAAGCGGTTGAGCTGAGCTTCGAACCCAGGCTGTCCAGTTCTGGGCGGTGTGGTTGTACCAGCGTGGCAGCAGCCTTTCCTGAAGGAGCGCTGAGGCCTCCAAGTCACCGTGGGCAGATGCTCTCCCAGGGCTTCCACCTGCAGGGGGGCCGGGGGGTGGCAGGAAGGCCCGCCAATGAGAGGAGGCCCTGGAGGTGCCCGTGCCTGGAGGTGCCTGCCCCTGGAGGGTCTCCCTCACTCCTGCTTGCTGCTCCTCCCCAGACATTGTCCACATTCCTTGGTGCCACTTGGCATCCACCGGCGGGGTGCAGGCGCCAGCCCTGGCTGCTCCACGCAGGGCCCTGCAGACGTGGGCGTCGGGGGCGCCATGGAGACGGTCTGTCACCCGTCACCGGGCGTCACTGTTAATTTGCAGCTCCGGGGTGCTCACTGGCTGGTGATTTGAGAAACTCGGCGGGAATTTCTCAGGCCTTCTTACTCAGAGCAGGGTTTGAGCTTTTCCCATCTGGGGCCCAGAGGGTGGGCGAGGGGGCAGGGTGTTAGGCGAACATGTGAATCACGTGGCCCTCTCCTTCCGGCCCTGGAGACACGGGCAGAGAGCAGTGGGAGGTTTTCGTGCAGGGGAGCCATCTCTCCTTCCCTAACACGCGCAGGGACCTCACCTGTAGGGTGGAGCTGGCAGTCAGACCGGCCTGTCCAGGCCGGGGGTGCCCACTGGTCAGAATCCTTATCTGGAAGAGGCAGGACAGGCTGTCTCGCTTGGTTGCCCTGCAAGGAGAGGGCTGGGCTGGCGTCCTGACCTCCTGCTGAGCGGGAGGGAAGGTGTCTCTGCACAAGTCTCGACATCCCTGCACGCACAGGTTTGAGGCTCTGACCGGCTCAGCTCCCCCGCCTCCTCCAGGCCCACTTGCCCGTCTCTGCCCTGCGCTGGGGCGGGGTGGCAGCCTCATTCACCTGGCCCCCTTGCCCCCTGCTTGGGCATCTTTTCCTCCCTTCCGTGCCGGGTCGTGGGCTCAGGGGATCTCAGTAGCTCTGTCATTTGCCTCTGTGCCACCCGTGAATTCAGTGATGACCAGGTGCCCCCTCCAGTGGAAGTGCAGAGTCTTAACCACTGAATCACCAGGGAAGTCCTTTTAACATTACATTTTTAAGGCAGGGTTTTGGACCAACCGGCCCATGACGGCCGTGGGGGCTGGTGACTCCCGTGTAGAGGACTCCAGGCTCTGGAATTTGAAAGTCCCTCCAAGGAAGAGCCTGGCTCTGGGCAGCTTAAGTGAGGCTCCATGAATGCCTCAGTGCACCACGTCTTGAGCTTTGGTCCAGGCTGACCATGCCGCTTTGTTAGCAAGTGTGACGCTTGTCTGCCGTGGCACCTGGGGCCAAGGCGTGAGAGTATATTTATTGACGCAAATCACGCCTTGGAAATTTATTTCCCTGTCTTCTGTTCCTCCCTTCTTCCTCCTCTTCCCAGATTTATGAAGCATATAGATCTTCTCTTTAGACCATCCCTCAAAAGCTCTGACTTGCAAATTAGTTCCTTGAATGATCAGCTGTATATATTCTGCATTTAATAAATTCAGTTATTAAGGAAGCAGCAATTGATTATTCAATTACAGTGGATTGGGAATCAGGCTCCTCAGCAAACCACCTGAGACACTGGGTTGAGAAATAGTCAAAGGAAGAAGCCTCTTTTACAGCAGTGTTACCTGGTGATGACAGATACTGCCGTGCCTGAGTCAGGCCAGCGTCCCCTGAGCACGGCCCTCCACGCGTCCTGTGAAGAAACGGGAGAACCAGCCGCCCAAGGTCCTTTTTGTTTTGATTTGTGCAGATAGGAGAATTTGCATTATGTATGAGTTGCAATTTGCATTCCAATCCGGGGGGGAGAAACAAACAATATTGATAAATACGTTTTATGTGTACACAAAATAGATTTGAGCAAGATTTAGGGGTCCTGGGAGTGGAGGTGCATCCGGAAATTAGCTTTATAAGAATGGTGTTGATGCAGTGGGAAAGTGATCAGGAAAACTCCAAAAGGCTGCAGTTAACATGCAGAATCTGGTTGCACCTTCACCTTCCCCTTCCCCATGCAGCCAATCTGTGCCCAGCATTCAGGGGGTATCTCAAAGGCCACCTCCTCCAAGAAGCTCTCCTGATTTCCTTTACTTCCTTTTGAAACTGCAGTGCTCTGTTGTTAGTCTTTGCCAAGAATGGCAGGAGATGTGGGTGCTCTCTTCCACCCTTCCTTCCTTTATTCTTGACTTGTCTTTCTATTCATTCATTCTTCCACTCATCTGTCCATCAATCTGTCTATCCCATCTACCTATCTATCTACCCACCCACCCAGTTATGTTACCGTCCATCCATCTACCTACCCACCAACCTATCTATGCATCCATCAGTATCTCATCTACCTGTCCATCCATCATCCATCCTCCATCATCCATCCATCCATCCATGTATCCTTCCATCCATCCATCCATCCATCCATGTATCCTTCCATCCATCCATCCACAGTGCACTGAGGCCTCTCCCTATAGGCCAGTCTCTAAGCTCTAGGACAGAGAAATAACAGGACACCTATAGGTCCCTGCCGTCTCAGAGCTTTCTTTCTGGTATGAGGGGCACAAAACAACAGATAAATCAACAAACAGAAGTCCCAGGTAACTGCTGGTAGGGATAGGTTTTGCTAAGAAAATACAGTTGACCCTTGAACAACGCAGGCTTAAACTTTGCAGGTCCACTTAAACACTCGGACTTTTTCCAACAGTACGTGCTAACAGACCTGCAGCGTGTCAAATCTGCTGATGCATAGCTGTGGGTATGCGGGGCTGACGCTAGGTCATGGATTTTCGGCTCTGCGAAGGGTTGGTACCCCAACGCCTGCATTCATTGCTCAAGGGTCAGCTGTGTATGCAGAGACAGCCTGGATGGTGGCTGGGGCTCTTTGGTGGTGAGGCGGCCAAGGAGGGTCCCTGAGGGCAGGCTGAGAGCTCGTAATCACCCTTTTAAGGGTTCTTATCCGGGGACCACTGGGCGCGTGCGGCGGTGACCTCCAGGACTCCCCTGCAACTGTGGCCACAGAAATGGCATGGCTGTGGCTTATCACTGCCTCCAACGGGTGGCTGGACCGGTGTGTGTCCATACGGAGTCTAGATTGCAGCAGAGACAGCCCAGCTGCACATGCCGTGTGGGGCTGGCCGAGGCGGGCGGATCTGCAGTGGGGACCGTGCTCCCAGGGACTGCGACTGCCAGGGGGACGCCCTCGGACCTCCCAGCCAAGACGAAGGCTCTGGGTGGTCCTCACGTGGGAGTAGGGACTGTCTCTCCTCCGAGTGCTGGCCCTCGAGGCCATGTAGTGTGGAGAGGAAGGACAGTCTGCCCCCAGCCTCTGCCCTGACCGGTGACCTTGGAAGTGTTCTGGAACTATCCGAGCCTTGGTCCTTTTCGGGGAGATGTTCCAAGGATTCAGGCATGTGTCCCCCTTCTCCCGGGGCCCGGCCCAGCTGTGGGCTCCATCTGTCTCCACTCTCACTATCCCAGCCCCTCTGCTGCCGGTCCCGTGACCTGGCTTCCCTGTGCGGTCCTCCCGGGACGTGAGTGATCACCGTCGCCTGAAAGAGGGGGCCACCCAGGGCTCCCCCTCCCTGTCCCCCTCAACAGCAGCCAATTCGCTGAATTCTCTTCTTGCTCTGTGGGAGGAGATCCCACCCTCAGCCAGGTGCCCTCTGTGCACAGCCTGGGTCCTAGGGCAGTGGGACGCTCTCCCCAAAGGGGACGGGCGGGGCTGATTGATGGAGGCCATGTATCACGGACCAGGAGAGCGGTGAGTGGTGGACCCCAGTGGTCTCGGGGTTCCCTAGCTGACCAGCTCTGGGCTTCGGGATCCTCGCCCTTAGATGGCGTGTGAAGAGGCACACGGCGACCCCGAGGCTGTGCTGAGCCAGTCCCACATTCTCCCTTCACTCATCCCCAAGACGGCGAGGCAGGATTGCCCAGCACCCCCTTTTCACAGGCGGGGAGCTTGAGGCCCAGCTTTTGTAGGCAGGTGTGCTGCGCTCAGGATGGGGTTCTCCAGGTTGCAGGGCCCCCGAGGGCTTTCAGGAGACCCGGAGCTCCGTGGGCGAGGTTTGCTCCTGATGCCCTCCAGGGAGCTGGTGCAGGGCAGCCGTAAGTTACCTCCACCCACAGGCACGTCGGGGGTCTGCCTCTGGGCACCTGAGGGTGAACAGCCCTGTGCCCATCCTGGGAAAGCCTTGGCCTCCAGGAAGTCTTCATCCTGTGGGGGCCAAGCGGACCCTGGGCCTGTGCACTGGGCTCTTGTTCTGCCTTCCATCCAGGATTGGGGGCTTCGCTCTCTGTCTGGCTCTCAGGGAGGTGAAGGGAATCAGGGCCTGTCTTCCGGCCTCAGGACACAGCCCAGACGTTCTTGGCTAAATAACTGCAGTGCTCAGCTGGCCTATGTGGGTCTGGGTTTTGTTGTCTGGGTTGGAGGAGCTCTGTGCGGTCTTGCAGCTGGAATCTTCGCCCCCCTGGGGTTCCAGGGGTCCATCCCAACAGTGAACACATTTACCTGCTGTTCCCAGAACACCTCGGAGGGAACCAGAGAGTCTAGACCCGGGATTGAGCCAGATTTAATCATGTCACCTGGGTGAGCCTCAGTTACCTTATCTGTAAAATGGGCTCCATGACCCTGTGAAGGGCAGCAGTGTGCGTGGAGAAGGCCCAGACTGTTGTAAATACTCAGCGTCAGAGGTGAGGATTAGCGCTGAGAGAGGCTCCAGCCGTGGTTGAATCTGTAGAGAGGCTGGCCACCTGGTATAGGAGGACTCGGGAGACAGGAAGAGTCCAGCTCCGCCCCGAGCAGCTCTGGGGCCTCAGGAAGCCCTGCCTCCACCCCATTACTGTGTCCACACCTGCAGGAAAGCCCAGCTTGGAGGGTAGACAGTGCCCTGCCTGGGAGGCCCTGTGATCCTGGTTCTGTGAGCGCTATGACAGAAGCTGAGCAGGGCGTCTGCCCTGGGCTTTGCCATCCTCCCCATTGTTGCGGAAGGGAGCCGGCATGTCTCTACCTGGTTTGGAAGCTTCTGTGTGTGTGTGTGACCTTGGTGTAGGAGTCACGTGGTCCCTTCCCTGCTTGGGGATCCTCCTGCATTTGGGCGAGGAGCTGTGGGCAGTGGATGTCAGTAAACCCATCTTCTCCGCTGACGCTGCTTCAAGGCGACTGTGGCCAGGGGACCGGTGATGTCTGGGGCTGCCCGCCTCTGTGCTGGGTTTGGGGGGCTGGCAGTGTCCACAGTGGATGGCCTCCACCTGGAATCCCCTGAACCAGGCAGGGAGAGAGGATTCATGGCCGGATTCTGTTTGGACTGAGGCAGGATGCTCACCGAGCCTGCTGCTGGTGCCACACCCATGTCTCCTCCCCACCGTAGGTTGGGGGTGTCGGGGAGCTGGCTGAGAACTTCATTCCTCCACTCACGCTCTCATTCACACAACCCCCCCCACCTGCGTCCTGAGGACCCGAATGTGCCAGGCCTCAGGCGGGGTCTTTGGGGCTCCGGGAAGGTGGGAACCCCCACGCTGAGACAAAGATTGCGGTGGGGTCTGTGGGACGCAGGAGTGGAGCCCGGAAGTTGCCTGCCTGGCTGCAGTGCCCTCCTTACCGTGGCCTGCTCATGGGGTGTCCTGAAGTTTTGGGGGGAGGAGGCGTGGCAGGCCGGGGCGTCCCTGGGAGGGCCGGTGAGCCAGGCTGGTATCGGGACGAGCACGGGCAGGCCCCCTCAAAGCACTTGGCGGTCTCTCAGTAAAGCAGTGCCTCTTTCCTGATTTAGGCGGAAATCATTACCACGAGGGACAGACAGAGGGGTGTTAGAGATGAGCGGACATTTCCTTTTCCTTAAGCCTTTAAAGTTTTGTTGCTTTTCTAGTATTACTGCGGCTGTTAACTGCCCCCCCTCCCGCCAACACCTCTTTTTTACATAAAGAGGTGGTGTATTAATCCAGGGATGTTTATTTCTATTCTTTGCACAAGATACTTTGCTTAATCAAGGGCAGCGCCCGGGGTTCTTGGAGAAGCCTCCTGCAGGTGGTTCCAGCTCTGAGTGTCCCTTTCGGAGTTGTGGGGGTGGTTTCTGTCTCCCACTTGGAGCCGACTGGGGACATGCTCCCCCTCATCTGGTCCTGCCCACCTCCTTGGCCCTATTGGTAGATAAAAGAGGGAAAGATCTGAACTCATGAAAAGCTGGGCTTGTCTCGGGCCTGGCGGGGAGGGGCTGTCAGTCTGTCTGTTGATAAGTAATTAGAGCACCTGCGGCCTGGGGAAGGTCTCCTTTGTGACAACTCCACCGGTAGGTGACCTTTGTGCTCGGGAAAGTTGGCAAACCACCTGCCTGGGGTGAGCGAGTTGGAGCCAGCTGGCGCCAGCCGTGGGAGAAGGGGCTTTCCGGGAGGGATGCAGGTGGGTCGTCTACATAGCCTGAAACCTGATCTGAGTAATGGGACTGGCTCCCCGCTGCAGGGCAGGGCCTCTCAGGCCTTCTCCCTGGACGGACCCTGAGCCTCAGACCCCCGGACGGGGCAATGTCCACACATCCGCACAGGGTAGGGGTGGACCCGGGAGGTGAGCCGACATGGGCTAGGCCTCTTTCAGCAAACGGCCGGGTGGGTCCTGCTGAGTGGTCCAAAGCTTCTTTTGTGTGGCCCCTTCCCTTAGTCAGAGCTCCAGGGCGAGCTGGCGAAGGTGGCGTCTCTGGAAGGGGATGACCATTCAAACAGACAGCTCCTGGTTCGCCCACATACCCGTCTGTCAGTCGCCCACCTCTTCCAACCACCCGTCAAGTGACAGCGGCCAACTAGTTGAAGGTGCTGGCACCCAGAGCAGACACGGTGCGTGCTCTCGTTAGTGGCAATCACCGCCATGGCCGAGGGCCTGTGGCTGGCACAGCCTTGCTGCTTATCGGTGGGACGGGGCTATTCAGAGAATGAGGCCCCACCCTGTCCTCCGGAGCTCCCTGGTGGACGAGTGGGGAACCTGGCTGCGAGTGAAGGAAGCTGAAAAGGTGGCGGGAGCTCTGAGGAGGGACCAAGTCAGCCCGGGGATGAAGAAGAATCAGGGAGGGCTTCCCGGAGGAGGTGATGCTGGCATATGTCTCAAAGCAAGTGCAGAGGATGGCAAGCCTGTGGGCTTTCCAGGAGAGTTGGTCAGCTTGCGGAAGGGTCTGGAGGAGACCCCAGCCTGGGGCATGGGGCAGGGGTGGCAAGGATCGCTGAGTTAGCAAGCTGATGGGGTGAAGGGAGAGGGGAATCTGATCATCAGGCCTTCTAGGATGGGGGTGTTAGTGAGACGGAGGGAAGGAGAGTGGACCCAGGACTGACACTGGGACTCCAGGGAGGGGCGAGTGCAGGGATCCTGGGACAGATGAGGAGGCCTGGCCTGGAAGCAAAGGGCTCGGGACCTGGTGGTTGGCTGGGGTTCAGATGGAGGCGGAAGGGAGCAGAGTCCAGGAGCCACTTAACCAGCACCGCCTCCTGCAGTCCCCGGAGCTGCTGGCCTGGTGGAGCTGACGTCCGAATGCTGGGCTGAGGACCACCAGACATCAGGGTGCTGGTGGGGTCCCAGGAGGATGGCCTTGTCATTCTCTGAAACAGCAGAGGTCCTGAGTAGGTGGGACAGTGAGAGGCAAAGAAAGTTGGGAGTGTGTCTGGGGGGTGCCTATGCTTGGTGGGGTGGTGGTGGGGCTGTGGGGTGGGGTGCTGTGTTGACAGGGGCCCATGTCACCCTGGCCTGACAGTGGGTATAAAATTGAATGGTGTCCCCCATAGAGGTGTGTCCTGGTCCTGACCCCTGTACCCATGAATGCGAGCTTGTTTGGAAGTGGGGTCTTTGCAGAAGTAATCACATTAAGGATTTCACGGTGACATCCTCCAGGCCCAAAACCCAGTGACGGGTGTCCTTACCCGGGAGGGGAGAGGGAGCTTTGAGACATGGGGCACACGGAGGGAGAAGGCCCCGTGCAGACAGAAGCAGAGATGGGAAGATGCAGGCAGGAGTCGAGAAGCACCAAAATTGCTGGGAGCTGCCAGAGATCAGCTGGTAAAGAATCCGTCTGCAGCGCAGGGGACCTGGGTTCGATCCCTGGGTCAGGAAGGTCCCCTGGAGAGGGGAAAGGCTACCCACTCCAGTGTTGTGGCCTGGAGAATTCCGTGGACTATATAGTCCATGGGGTTGCAAAGTCCATGGGGTCAGACACGACTGAGCGACTTTCACTTCACTCACTAGAGATCAGGAAGCAGGGTGGGGGGGTGGTGGTGGTGGGGGGGCCCAGAACTCCTTCTCCGCCCCCCTCCCCAGGGGGCCCAGCCCTGCCCACACCTGTATCCTGCCCAGGGATGCTGATTCCAGATTTCCGGTCTCCAGAATGGGGAGGGAAAGGAATTTCTGTTGTCTTAAGCCACCCCTGCCCCTCCGGCCCCAGTTTGTGGTTATTTGTATGGCAGCCACGGGAAAGGAACGCGATGTGACTTTAGAGTCTCTCCCTCTCCTGCAGGGACATCTGCGTGTCTCAGATGAACGGCGGGGACAGAGTGCAGGCGTGTGGGTGGGCATTCCGTGCAGGCACATGGCGATCCAGAAATGCCGCGACTCTCTCCTGGCGCCTTCACCCTGACAGCCTCGCTGAGTGGGCTTGATCTGAACTCTAGCAGGGGGGGCACCTGGCCGCCCCCGCGCCTGCCCCTCTGTGCTCCCCAGCTGACGCCGCGAAGACAACGTGGCCCGTGGCCCGGCCCCTCCGGCTCGGGGTTGGAGGGGGGCACCCAACCCTCCTTCTGTCCCTCTGACCCAGAGCAGCGGTGGTCCAGCCCACTCCCACACAGATTCCACCCCCACCTCTCTGCCAAGCTGGATGTGTTCAGAGTCACTGTCTGGGGACTAATAGTTGCTATGAAAATTGTTGCTGAGAATAACTTAACCTAAAATTAAAATGCGCCTTTCCATGAAAAAAACAAAGGCTCGCCTAGATCCAGCAGTTTTCCTTAAAGCCGCTGTCAAGGAGGTGAGGACCAAAATAGAGCCTGAGGGCTCTTTCTGTGAAGCGTTTTACCAAGTCAAATAAGTAGGAAGAAATTTCAGGACGTCAAGGGGGGCAAAAAAAAAAGACTCTGTTTTCTGAGTTAGAACCGTATACCCCTCTGGGGAATGAAGTTCACGGTGAGAATCCCAGCCCCTCTGGGCTGGCCCCGCCCCGCCCCCAGCTCAGCTGGCCCCCTCTTGGGAGAACCAGCGAAGGGTTGCTTATGATTCTGTCCTCACCAGTGTCCCTTCGTTCATTCACCAGTTTGTTCACTCATTCATTCGCGCCTGAGCCTCTCGCGGTTGTATGCACTTGGAGGAGTGGAGAACCTTTCTTGCTAAGGGAAGTGGGTGTTTCCATGACGACAGTAGGCCAAGCTCCAAATGCTGAGACTTTTCTGCAGGAAGCGTCTGATGGAGGTGGGCGGTATTGCGACAGCCTCCCAGCCAGGCTCCCGGCTCCTGCCCTGGTCCCTTTCCGTCGGCTCTGCACGCAGGGATCCTGTGAAAACACCGTCCTGTGTTCTGAGAAGGTCCCCTGCTCTCCTCTGAGCTCTCCCTGGCCTCCCCAGTTCTCTCGGAGAAAGAGTTAGGTGGTCTTAGTGGACCCCAAGGCCCTGAAGAGCCCAGTCTATTTCCACTCAGTCTCCTCTCCTGTTCCTCTCCCACGCAAGCACTCTGGCCTCCTTGCTATCCCTTGAATCTTCCAAGCAAGATCCCATCTCGGGCCTTTGTACTGGCTGTTCCCCCAGCCTGGAATGCCTTCCTCAGATGACCACATGCCTCCTGTCCCCCCCTCCTTTGGGTCTTTACTCCCGCATCACCTTCTCTGGGAGGCCTCCCTGGCCACTGTATCTGAAATGTTAGCACCCCAACCCTTCTGAGGCTTCTCCCCGACGGTTTTACTCCAGGGCACTTGTTTTTCTTGTGGATTCTGTAATGTTTTTGTGGCTCCCTCCCCTGGAATGAAAAGTCCAGGAGGGCAGGACTCTGCCTGCTTTGTTTGCGGCGGCTTTCCCAGCGCAGGTGCTGGGTAAACGACGGTTGCATGATGAGTAGCCTGGGGTCCTGAAGGATGAATAGGAGTTTCCTGAACTGGAGAGAACTGGGAGAACAGCATGTGCAAAGGGCCCGAGGCAGGAAAGGGTGTCTGTGTTCAGGGAAGGGGCAAGTGGACCCTGGATAGGAGACTTAGCTCTGAGAGGGGGAGGGGATGGGCTCGGGTCTTTGATAAGAAGTCTTGAGTTTGCTCCAGGGGCAATGGGCAGTTTCTGACATATTTGAGCATGGAGGCAGCAAGACTGGCATATGAGAAGTGTGTGAACATGTGCTCAGGTCACATGGATGGGGTTGGAGGAGGGGGAGGGTCTCTATGATTTACCAGAGTCACCTTTGCCACCTTTCTTAAGCATTTCTACTTCCAGTGTGAGCCCGTTTTAAAGGGCTCCATTCTTGTGACCACAGGATGGTGTGAAAGGCCTGCAGTGAGCTGATCTGGGTGAAGCGAGGTAGGGTGTCAGTAGGAAAAAGGGGTGCAGTCTTAGCCTTGCTGTATTTGAAAGCTTCAGCTACTGTATTTCATGCACTCTAAACACTCTGAGCTGCACCCTGAATTGCATCACTATTTTATTCCCCACTCAGGGATGGCATTGATTATAAGCCACATACCAGTTTCAAGGAAGTTAAAATGTGGGGCTGGGGGGTGGGGACGAAAGCCCCCAGGTCTTAGAATCAGTGAAATACTGCGACAGTGGAAAGTAGGGATGCAGGTAACATGCCCGTTTCTCTCTGCAAATGCATCTGGTCCAACTGATGCTCTGGACCAAACCAAACAAGCCAAGAGGTGCCTGCATCCCCGGGCACGTGTGTGCAGGCTTCCTGGGGCAAAGCCTGTCGGGGAGGAGCGGAGCGCCCCTGCCCTGTGAGATGGGACGGGTGATGGAGACGGGGTAATGCTATCTGCCGCAGCCGGCTGGGGATAATCGCCCTCAGACCCTGTGCTCTGGCGGTGAAAGCTGAACCCCAGAGGAGGCGGGAAGGAATGTTTGTTCAAAGAGAAGCAAAAGTTTCCAGCGTGTTTCCACTCCAATGTCCCCCACTGGCCCGGGCTGTCCGAGACCCCCTCGGCCCCCTCCCCTTTCCTTTGTCGTCATTTCTGTTCATCCCCCGGGCAGGGCAGGGGTTGGGGTGGTGTTTCCCACCCTGTGAGCTCCCAAACGCAGGGCTGGGGGAGCCGCTGGAGCGGGAGGCCCTCGGTTTCGCCCTGGGGAGGTGGGATGAGCTGTGGGCTCATCACTGGTAGAACCTGAACTTCCAGAGGTGGGGACGGGGCTGGATCCCCAGCACATCTGGCTAGCAGCTTGCGGTGTCATCTCCCAGCGCCCTTAGGAGTACTCAGGAGGACACGATGCAGATGGGAAATCTTGGGAATGAAAACAGACCTGCAGAGGCGGTCCCCTGGGAGTCCAGGAAAGGCTGGGGAGGGGAGTACAGAGAAGGAACACGGGTGCTCTCAGCCGACTGGGGCCAAGCCAAGCCCGTCCCCCTGACCCCGGGACCCACATGGACATGCGGCGGTAACTGACTGCCACGGATCCTGGCTCTTCCCCCATGTGGTTCAGTTCCCCCAGAAGCAGGCCCCGAACTGAGGCTTGGAATGAGCCTTGTTTATTTAAGGGGAGCAGGAAGTGAACGGGGGCCGGGCCAGCAGCATGGATCGTCATGTGGTCTCTGCCATGGGCCCTGGGGCTCAGTCCCCGGGAGGGGGCTCGGGGAGACGGTGGGAACACACACCGGGGGCCTCAGGCGTGTCCAGTCAGCACCCTCTGTGTGTGGGTGAGGCTGGGGGGAACAGGGAGACACCATGTCCTTAGTCTTTGCATTCCCTCCGAGAGGCACGTAGACACATGGACTTCGAAGTCAGGAGACATTGCTCGTGACGGTCATACTTGCTGACGCTGTCGTAACTGTGACTGGGGCAGTCCGGTCCCGGCGCGGCCGCCTGCACACCCCGCTTCCCCATCCCTGAAATGGGGAGATCCAGTTCTTGTGACCGTGACTGTGAGTGAGAGGGCTTTGTGCAAATGAGGGGTCACAGGGTGCACTGGAAAGGGCAGCGTGAGCCCCAGGGGGTGCCTCTCTCACCCCACCCCCCACCGTGTGCCAGGCTGCAGGCGGATGCAGGGAGACCCAGGGGTGTGTGCACAGCTGGGGGGGCAGAGCTCTCAGAATCTCAGAAGCCCCTGCAGGGGAGACGGTGGGGATGTAGCCAAGTCCCCGTGCTGAACCGTTCCCTCTGGTTGGAGAGGCGGGCCAGCCCTGGGCTCCAGGTTTACTGCTTGTGCCAGGAGAGGAGCAGGTGCCACTTGGTCAAAGGGTTAAGAGCGTGGCTTTGGAACAGGACATCTGGGGGGTATAGCTGGCTCCACCACATGCAAGCTGTGTGACTCCGGGTGCCTGACCAGCCTCTCTGAACTGAACCTCGGTGTCCCATGTGTGAGCATGGAAGCTCTGGCCCAGTGCCCCCTTCCCGTGCTCTTTGGGAAGCTTGGATGCAAGAAAGTGGGTGCCTGGCGGAGCGCAGGAACCCAAGGGACAAGTGGGAGTGGCCTGGCCTCCAGGCAGAGTGGACCAACCCCCCCTCCACACCTTGGACTCCGTGCTTTAATATCCGACACTCCAAGTTTCCAAAATGAAAGTGGACCTTCCCTGGCGGCCCTGCGGCCTGGGTTTTATTAACTCCTCGGTCTCCCTCCTGCGACCTTTCGCCCCCTCTCTCCTCTCTTCTGGCGTCCAGGCGGCCTGCAAACAGCTTCATTACTCTGTGCCCTTTCTCCGTAGGCGGTGGCTGTGAGATATTGAACCTCAAAGGCTCTGGTGTTGAATTGGATATGGTTCCACTTCACTTCTCTGTCGTGGGGAGGGAGGGATCATTCGTTCCTCTGCTGGTCCTAAGTTTTTGGTGCTCAGAGCCTGCTCCTGGAGCTCTGGTCCAGCACGAAATGGTGTTTTCCGGAGTGAGGGGTCTGGGCCAGCCCGATGAGGTCGCTGGCGCTGGGCTCAGAGAATTGGGTTCGAGTCCCGGCCGCAGCACTTGACCTCGTCTTGCCCCTCTCCGAGCGTGACTGCCTCTTGCCGAGGATGGGTGAGCTGGCGTGTTTCTGAGGGTGTTTGGGGAGCTGTGATGAGACGAGCAGGGTGTACCCTGTGAGCCCCAGCTCCCTGACTGCCAACTTTCAGCGCCTTTTCTTTCCTTTTAACGACTTTTGATGACAGCATTTCCAAAATGCCTCGGGTGGTTTCCTGGAAGACAGGGGGCAGGCTTGTTGATGGTGGAATGTGTTCTAGCAGGTGAGCCACAGTTTCCTCACCTGTAAGTTGGGGTGAGCATCTCTAGGTTGCGGTGAGCATTAGGTGGGTAATGTCACTGGGGACCCAGCAGGTGCCTGGGTGAGAGATCTCAGCAGGCTGTGTTTCTTAGGGCTCAGGGTCACAGATGGCCTTTCCTTTAGAGTGAAGTGGCGAGGCTCCCAGCTCTCACTTCTCACTGCTCCTGGGACTCCTCCCCTTGTCATCTTCCAGTCTCCCATGGTCTGGAAACCTGCATTGCTAAATTTACTAACGTTGTGCGCAAACTAAGAGTCGGTTCAAGGAGTTTCTCCAGTGATGGAGGCGCCTGGACTTCCAGCGGAGTGACCTGACATGACACACACCGGGCTCCCCTCCAGGGTCTGACTGTTGTGTCCTGTCTCACTTACTTCCTCATCCATCTGTTCCTCGGACCTGCACTGAGTGAGAATGCAAGGCCCAGCGTGTCCACCCCAGGGCCCAGCCCTCGGCTCGGAGAGGGCGAGGTGCCGGGTGGAAAACCTCCAGTGACAGGAGGGGACCGATGCTCCAACCACGTAACTGGGGGGTCTGTGTCAATGACGGGAAACCAGCGCCTCGCTGAGCGGTCTGTGCCCTGGCTCTCCCAGGTTCCCTTCCAGCCGCTGGGCCCTCCCGTAGCCCCTGTGGCCCCCGGAGGCTAGCCCCACTTTGCTGGACGGTGCGCAGAACTTCCTGGAACGCCGCCAAGATGCGCTGTGTGGGCTCAGTCGCTTCAGCTGTGTCTGACCCCTTGCAACGTTAAGGTCTGTGCCTGCCAGGCTCCTCTGTCTTATCAGATGTCCCAGGCAAGGATACTGACGTGGGTTGCCATGCCCTTCTCCAGGAAATCTTCCAGGCCCAGGGGTCAAAGCCACGTCTCTCACATCTCCTGCACTGCAGGTGGCTTCTTCATCATCTGAGCCACCAGGGACAGTAATTTGAAGTAGAGGATTTATTTGGCAAACACAGAAGTGTGTTCGGCAACATGGAACCGAACATCATTTTTCATACAGAGTTAAAAGCACATTGTGTTTCCTTCCTGACCACTTGCTCAGTCCCCCATCTCTTTGAGAGAGATAAGCTTCATCTAAATTATTTCATCTGATTGACGATCGTCCTCTATAACTCTATCGCTGCTTCTGTCTCAGGTATTCCTTTGGGAAAGGTATATGGGTTCATTACATATTCTAATGTGTTGCCTATAGATTATAAGATAAAGTCAAGGATTATAAGATAAAGTCAGTATCTGCTGATGCTTTTTAAGTTGACCTGTCATTATACTTAGAAATGTCTCCTAACAGTAGCCTTTCCTGGTGACTCAGATGGTAAAGAATCTGCCTGCGATGTAGGAGCTGCATCTTCGATCCCTGAGTCGGGAAGTTCCCCTGGAGAAGGAAATGGCAACCCACTCCAGTATCCTTGCCTGGAGAATCCCATGGACGGAGGAGCCTGGTGGGCTACAGTCCATGGGGTCGCAAACAGCTGGACACGACCGAGCGCCTATCACTCAGTCACTCCAGCAGGGACGTTTAAAAGGAGTTTCCAGAAGCTCAGCTTAAACTTGCGGTGAGAAAGGTGGAGGTGGGGGGTTGAGGCAGGCAGGGTTGGGGAGGAAAGCAGAGGCGAAGAGGGGCTGGGGCGGGGGCAGATTTTCTGACGTGCGATGAGTCTATGGAGGAGGAGAAGTCTTCAAGCTCCGGTTTCTAACCCAGGCTGCAGGAGCGCTGTCACCGCCTGATGGCTTCTGCTCGGCCCCCACGTCATCAGACCCGTGGGTGCAGCCCTGCCCGCCGAACGAAGGCAGGCAGGTTTGACATGAGGAAGACAAGAAAAACAGCCCTGCAAAGGGAACCGGGAGTCCCAGGGAGAATGCGGGACTTCGAGGCCCTACGGTGCCCTCTGCCTTTGGAAATTCTTAGGGCAAATCGAGGTCTCCTTATCCATCCGCAAATTTGTTGATTTGCTTGAAGGTCAGAAGGAGAGATGGTTGGATTAAATTAGAGACATGAGTCGCTGCCTGGGCCCCAGACTCTGCCCCCTGCCCCTCCAATTCTCAGGAGACCTTCTGGAAAGAAAGAAGTCCCCACCTGCCATGCGTTCCTCCCACCAGGGAACCCCCCCACTGCCCAGGGTTCCAGGCCAAGGGGCTGGGCTTGGCCGTGCCCAGAGCCAGGACCCAGGCTGTCGGGCCCTCCAGCACCCTTCTCCAGCCTGTGACCCTCTCGGCCTCCCAGCACTGTGAATGCGTCCGCTCCAGGAGTGGAGTTTGCTCTGGAAGCTCCTCTTCTGCAGAAGATCGCTCTTGGATCTGGGGCCGGACCGAACATGTGTGGTGAGCAAAGCGTGTGTCCGTGAAGACCGCGCTGGCCTGTCTGCACGCTCACCTGCCTTGGTTCTAGCATCCTCCCCATTTCACGGATGAGAAGACAGAGGCCGGCGTGTACGTGTCAGGGGGCTGCTGCTGGCAGCCTGACCCCTGGGCTCCAGGGCTGCTCCCGAAACTGCCCGGACATGCTCAGCACTTTGTGAGCCTGTTCTCACGTCCAAGGCTGTGTGTGTTCTCATGGTGGCCTCTGGGAGAAGCGCCCGACCCTGCTTTACTGGTTGGGGGGACTGAGGGCTTGACAAGGGTCACCCCAATTGAAGGTGGTACAGGTGCCATCCTGCCCCTGCAGCCTCCACATTCTCACCTCCCCTGGGCACCGGCACTCTGGTGGAGGTGTTGACCGAGCCCCCAGATTCAATCAGGGCCCCTTCCTGGGTTGATGCGGGCTAGCATCCTGGCAGGGTGGCCGCCTGCCTGGGCTTGTGGGGTCACTCATCCCCATGGCAGCTCATCCTCTGGGCCAGGTCCTGGGACACTCTGCGCCAGCCTGTGCCCCCACCAGTTCCCTCCTGCAGAGCCATGGTGTGGTGGGTCCTCCGGGGCCCAGCTGCGCTTGTCTGTGCCCTGGAGGGTCTGTCTGCCCTCAAGATGGCTGGGAGCCAAGCCCTGGCTTTCTAGCTCTGTGGAGTTTGTGGAGAAAGGCTGTGAGAGGCTGCACCTGCTCCCTGACACCTCTGTGGACACGTTGGGGTGGCTCCTTGGTCCCTCACCCTCGGGGAGGGGGGAGGCCCTGTCATTATGCCTGCATGATGGGGGAAGAAGCTGGAACTGGCAAGGCTCAGCAACCCACAAGGGTGTGCAGAAGTGGGAGAGCCTGTCTCCCAGCCAGGCACTCCTGTGTGCCCACTCCATCCTCGGCAACCCCCTGCCATATCCCGGGCTGGGTAGAGAGCTGCAGCCCTCCCTCCCTGGAGATCTCAGGGGTTTCTGTGCTTCGTTGGTACTGACATTTATCTGGTGGGAATCACTTCCCTGAACGCAGCTGAGTCTCCGTACTCATCGGCTCCTCAGATGTCACGCTGGCTTTGCATCTGTATATAAAGAGAGAGAGAGGAAACCAGGGAAAGCCAGAGGCTTAGTCAGTTGGTCGTGGCTGGCTCTTTGTGGTCCCCTGGACTGTAGTGTGCCAGGCTCTTCTGCCCATGGGGATTCTCCAGGCAAGAATACTGGAGTGAGTCAGGACTATTGTGATGCCTCAAGCGAGCCGTCCAGGTTTCCAGGAGGCTCCAACCACCCACGTGCCTCTGAGCCCTTCCTTTCTGTGGTCTGGTCTGTTGGATCATGTTTGAAATGGGGCATGGCACCAGGCTGGAGCTGGTAGAGGTTCAGAGTGCAGCTGTTTGTAGATCCCAGGATGGGCATTAAGGAGTGACTCTGATGTGCACACTGGCATTTGTGTCGCTGGGGCAGCTCTCCTACCAGGGGTGGGCATTAGAGCTGAGAGCAGCTGGGCATTGTGCCTTCATTGCCACCAAAGTCTCCTCTTTGCTCACAGAATGGATCTGTTGGGATGCGGTTGCAGAGAAAGAGACCCTTCTGTCTGGCTCCCTGAAAGAAGATCTAACACCAGGATTACCTGCTTTCAAAATGCTTGGAAAAAGCAACTCTAAGCTTGAATCTCGAAGATTAAGCTTCTAGAAAACCTGCTGCCTGGTCCAAGGTCAGGAAACCAGCAGAGGGAAAGTTTGTCTGTGGAGCCACTCATGCCAGCCACCATGCATCCCAGCAAAGCAGCCCTCTCCCTCCCCACCTGACTCAGCCCCCAATTTAAGTTTTGCTGAAGTGCTTGCAAGAACTGACATTCGGACTGTGAATCTAGCTGCAAGGGAGTCCTTGAAATGTATTTTAAATGTTTTTTGTTTACTAGTGTATCTTCTCTCTGTATTTTTTTTTTTGGTTGTTTTTCAAAAAGAGGATTTGAGGTTGTTGTTGCTTAGTCACTAAGTTGTGTCTGACTCTTTCACAACCTCATAGACTGTGGAGCCCACCAGGCTCCTCTGTCCATGAGAATACTGGAGTGGGTAACCATTTCCTCCTCTAGGGGTATCTTCCTGACCCAGGGATCAAATGTGCGTCTCCTGCATTGCAGGCAAATTCTTTACCATTGAGCCACCAGGGAATCCCTGAAGATGTAAAAGCAACATGAAAATAAACTAAGTTAGGAAAAAAGGAGAGGAAAAGGATGGAGCTAGGGACAGGCTCAGCTCATGAAATACTTGCTGTGTTGCTAAAGGTGGGTCACAGATTTGGCTCTGAACTTCCTAGCAGCTGGAGTCAAGAGAGAAATTGGAACAGATGCATATAGACCCGTTGCTCAGGAAAGCTTTCCCGAAGTGAGCAGTGATACCAATGGCTGTTGGGGTGATCCCATCTCCTTGCAGAGAATGCAGTGGTCAGTTTCATTTAACTATTACCTACAATGGATCAAAATGCAGTTTGGTGACTTTATTCCCAATCCCAGTTTACCAGGGTGGCTCTACCAGAAACCAGGACAACTAGTTGAAAGGCACCAGTCTCTGCATTGACAAGGGTGGTGAAGGCATTCACTCCATGTGGTATCAGAGATGTAGGCGGTAGCTGTCCAGCCTTGCACCACAGGGAGGCTCACCAGGAGGAGTTCAGGAGATGCTGAGGGAGCCCGTTTCCAGGGATACAGATATGCTACATTTGGAGATGGGGATGAAGGGAGCATTCTATATGCTCAACAACCTGTCGTGGGTAACGTTTGTATTTATAGCTAGCAGGACAGACTCAAAATTAAACTGAGTTGAAAAGTGTCTCTTTCTGGATTGCCCTCCCCCTCCTCACATCCTGCCCAGTTAGTGCCCCATCTCGTCATTGTTGTTCTTCAGCCTCTAAGTTGTGTCCGACTCTTTGTGACCCCATGGGCTGCAGCAGGCCAGGCTCTTCTGTCCTCCACTATCTCCTTGAGTTTGCTCAAGTTCGTGTACATTGAGTCGGTGATGCCATCCAACCATCTCATCCTCTGCCGCCCCTTCTCCTCCTGCCTTCAGTCTTTCCCAGCATCAGGGTCTTTTCCAATGAGTCGGCTCTTTGCATCAGGTGACCAAAGTATTGGAGTTTCAGCTTCAGCATCAGTCCTTCCAATGAATATTCAGGGTTTCCTTTGGGATTGACTGGTGTGATCTTCTTGCAGTCCAAGGGACTCTTGAGAGTCTTCTCCACCACCACCATTTGACAGCATCCTCTCTTTGGCACTCGACCTTCTTTACGGTCCGCCTCTCACACCCACACACAGCCACTCGTGTTGTTTCTGCAGCTTTCAGTTCTGAAGTGTGACCACCACCCAGGAGACACTGTTGTTACACCTAGCTTCTCAGCTGCCCCTAATCTTGGAATCTCAAAACTTTCTTCCTGACAACTGGCTGTACTCAGATCAAGTGGCCGTGGGCTGCAGCCTCTGATAGCTATGGGGCTTGTAGGCCTGGAGGTTATCTGGAATCCAGGCCTCTTGCCTCCTTTTTGGGGAGTGTCACTCATACTGAGAGATCAGAACTCGGGGTGGGGGAGCAATTGACACTCCCAGCCATGCCTCCCGCCAGTTTCATATCAGGCACCCACAGAACTCCACCCACAGGGATTCCACGTGCAAGAAGCCACCTTTCTTCTGTGCCCCTTTAGGGGGGGGGACAACGGTGCTGAGTGTGCACTCAGTCTCTTAGTCGTGTCCAACTCTTTGCAGCCCCAAGGGCTATAGCACACTAGGCTCCTGTCCATGGGATTCTCCAGGCAGGAATACTGGAGTGGGTTGCCATTCTCCCCTCCAGGGGATCTTCCCGACTCAGTGATCAAGCCTGCATCTCCTGCATTGCAGGCAGGTTCTTCATCACTGTGCCAAATTGGTGCTGAAACGTTTTAAAAAACAGCTGCACTCTCAAGAGGTGAAGATGAATGAATTGGGTTTTGGAACTGTGGTTTCATTTTCAGAATTTGTGTGAAAGCTTGTCTTTATTCGTACTTAAATTGTGGCAGAACGGGCACAATTCTCTCTTTTCCTTCTTAAAGCAGGATAACACCTTCATGTTTCATGCATGGCCCTCTTTTGTCCTAAATAGGGGGAAACCTTGCTTGTAGTTCTGGAAGGGCCAGTGTTTAGTGGGCTGTTTGGATCTGATTTGATGAAGCAAAGCAGGTGTAAGTGGACTGGGGTGGGTTAGGAGGGCAGGTGCTGTGATCCAGTCCGACTTGACAAGTCACTTAACCTCTCGGGGCCTCAGCCTCCCCTTTTGTAAAATGCAGAGATGACCGGTACTGATTGTGACCCATTGTAGCGAGAAAGGGAGGATTTAACCCCAGGACAGTCCTCACCCAGCACCTGGTACCTAGGAAGTTCTCACGAAGGGTCACTCGCAGGCGTGCAGCAGGCTTCAGTGAATTAACCAGAGACTGAATAACAGAGGGCTTTCCTCCTGTCTCCTAAAGAACCTGGTACGAGCACTTCTTTAGCTCCGTGAAAACAGGACAGCCCTTCCACACCATACATCAAGTCTCTCCTGAAACCGTGCTCCACCCAGGATGTCCCCGAATTGCAGATGCACAGCCCGGTCCTGGTGAACCCGCCGAGGACACTCAGGGCTGTGCATCCTTCCACGTTCTACACGCTGCACACAACTCTTCTCACTTGTCAGTCTCACTGATGGAGTCGGAGCACGGGGGTCACGCTTGTGACAGCTGGTGCCCTGCTCTTGAGATGGGACTGCTGTTTTGGCGAGAAATCATTATCTTTCGGGTGGACCGCTTTGCCTGCGTCTGCTTGTCAGCCGAGTGCTGCCTGACATGTTTGCAAACCTCTCTAATTCCTTTGTAGTCCCCTTGGCTGGGCTCGAGGCTTCATTTAACTCCTGAAGGTCTGAATCCATGGGCTGCGTGCTGGAAGACTGTGTCCCCCTCTTTTCCTGCCCCCCCACCCCTCTTCCCCTTGGCCTCTGAGCACAAGTGTTTTCTCAGTCTTTCCGGCCTCTGGGCTTTTTCCTGGCTCTGGTCATCTTGCTTGTATTCTAGACCTTTCCATTCTCCCTTTCTCACACACCCGTGCTGGGCACGTTCATTTCATGCCAACCAGTTCTCATAGACCTGGAGAATTTTCAAGCCTCCATTGAGCCCTTTGTGTGGGCGACGTGTCCAGACTGTGGTGTTGCAGCCTGGCAGGTCCCTGGTGGGCTGTTCTGTTGGGAGTGATTATATCGATTTTTCCCTCCTCTTGTCCCCTCCCTTTTGGCGTGAATCCTCGTGTGCTGAAAAGGCAGTGGCCTCTGAGGTTCATTGCTGTCCACTGATGGGGACTGGAGCATCTTTTTATTCCATTTCCAGCCAAAAGTCCACGCAGAGAATCCTCATCTTCAAGTACTCATTGTGTCTCAGTGGATGCATTTGCTCCAGGCCTCGCAAACCCATTCCAGCTCTGACAGTGCCTCCTTTGCTGGGACCTGGGACAGCCCCTCTGATCAGGAGCTTGGTCAGGAAAGGAACCCGATCTGGTCCCACTTTTGCTCTGTACCTGCTCTCACAACAGGGTCTGGTTTCACTACCCAGTTCTTCCCATGTTACTCAGGCCCAGCCCACCTTCCTGGCCCTGTGCCCAGGCCTTGCCGATGGCCCAGAGATGAAGTTTGATGTTTCTGACAGGGCGATGTTATCACTGCAGGTTGCTACCGCATCTGTGTCTGGCCTGGGGGTGGGGGGGGGGGGGCTTTGCCTCGCGATGCACGTTTAAATGTCAGCATACAATGATTCAAGCACTTTCTGGAGGGCTGAGAGCTTTGTCAGGACAGTGGACATGTTTATGAAACAGGATGTGCCCCTCCACCACCCCTTTAAAAAGTAGATCATGCAATGACGTTTGGGAAAAATATCAAGGTTTGACTGCGTAAGCCGTGTGCCTTGTTAATTCTGACTGCAAAGGACTTGGGGATGCAAGGTATAAATGAGCTCAGTTTGAATTATTGGACTGTTTGGTGCCATATACAATTTCAACTTAACGAGGATGTAGTTGCATGTTATAAGGACACAAAAGTGGCCTGGATCGCAGGACCTGTTCTTAGCTCCTCCACTAATTATGTGGCAAGGGCTGGGGGTTAAGGGCAGAGGTGCTGGTCTGTGGGTGGTGCTGGTCATGTCAGGGCCCCCAGGTTGGACGCGCTTGGGTCCTCAGTGTGTATGTGAGGGAACCGAGACGGACAGAAACAAAATGACCTCACTGCAGGCCCACTCAGTAGCAGGCGGCGGAGTTGGGTTCATACCCAGGTGGGTCTGTCCCGAGGCCTCAGTTCCCAACTCTGGAGACGTGGCAGGCAGGGCCTCCTTCAGCAGCACCACGCTCAGCTCCTGTCCCTGGTGGGCCTGGAAGGCAGGGTGCGGACATCCGTGGTGGAAGCAAGGTGAGGAGCCATCACTGAGGCACGGGTTCTGCCACTCATTCAGTCACATCTTCAGTCAGTCAGTCACTGCTCAGTCAGTCAGTCACTCCTCAGTCAGTCACTGCTCAGTCAGTCATTCACTCCCTCAGTCAGTCAGTCACTGCTCAGTCAGTCATTCACTCCCTCAGTCAGCCATTCACCCCCTGATTCAGTCAGTCACTCCTCAGTCAGTCATTCACTCCCTCACTCAATCAGTCACTCCTCAGTCATTCACTCCCTCAGTCATTCTCTCCTGTCAGTCATTCACTCCTCAGTCAGTCACTCCCTCAGTCATTCACTCTCTCAGTCAGTCATTCATTCACTCCACTCAGTCATTCACTCGCTCAGTCAGTCATTCACTCCTCAGTTGTTCACTTCTGTCAGTCTTTCACTCCCTCAGTCAGTCATTCACCCCTTGATTCAGTCAGTCATTCACTCCCTCAGTCAATCAGTCACTCCTCAGTCGTTCACTCCCTCAGTCAGTCGTTCACTCCCTCAGTCATTCACTCTCCCAGTCAGTCATTCATTCATTCCACTCAGTCATTCACTCGCTCAGTCAGACATTCACTCCCTCAGTCATTCACTCCTCAGTCAGTTGTTCACTACCTCAGTCAGCCATTCACTCCTGTCAGTCATTCACTCCTCAGTCACTCCCTCAATCAGTCACTCCCTCAGTCAGGCATTCACTCCCTCAGTCATTCACTCCCTCAGTCAGTCAGTCGTTCACTCCTCAGTCATTCACTCCCTCAGTCAGTTGTTCACTCCTGTCAGTCATTTACTCCTTCAGTCAGTCATTCACTCCCTCAGTCAGTCAGTCCCTACCTCACTCATTCAGTCCCTACCTCACTCATCTACTCCTTCACTCATTTGTTCACTCACTTGTTCAATCACTCCCTCACTCCCTCATTGATTCATTCACTCCCTCATTTGTTCACTCACTCACTCATTCATTTAGTAGGTGGAGTAGCCACTGATACCATTCTAGGCACCGTGATGAGTCAGACAAGGTCCCTAGAGGGAAGGACAAATAACGAACAAGAACAGGGATGAGATGATGTAAGGCAGCTGTGTGCTATAAGGAGTGTGAGTCCAAGCGCCTGATGGGAGGGGTTGGGAGAGAAAGTGAAGTGAGGAGGTGAACAAACAGTGGAGACAATGCTCCTCTGGGTTTGCTGTAACAGGGAGCAGAGAGTGGATGCTGGCTGGGTGGGGAGATGGGACAAACATCTGGCACTTATCGCATGTTTTCATGTTGAGTGAGTGAACCGAGTCTGTGCTGAGTGAAGGGGAGGCGCTGTGTTCATCTGCTCAGGCTGCGTAACAAGATATGAGACATGGTGGCTTCATGTCAACAGAAATTTACAGTTGTGGAGGCTTCAAGACACATGTGGCTTCAGCATGGCCCATTTCTGGTGAGAACCCTCTTCTGGGCTGCAGACAGCTCCTTCTCCTTGTATCCTCGGGTGGTGAGAAAAGCGGGGAGCTAGCTGTCTGGTAGCCTCTTATAAGGACACTAATCCAACTTGTGAGGGCTCCATCCTCAAAACCCAAGGTCCCAGCTCTTAATGTCATCATGTTGGGGATTAGATTTTAACATGTGAATTTGAGGCAGGTGAGGCACAAAAGTTCAGACCACGATGGGTGAATGGAGGGCATGAGGAATGAGTGAATGAATGAATGAAGGGATGAAGGGCATGATGAATTCATTCATGGATGGATGGATGAACACAGCAACTGCATGGGTGAGTGGAGGGCACTTTGAGGTCCCGGCGCACAGGCTCAGGGTGGCGGTTGAAGGGCTGGAGTGATGATCAGATGGGTGTCTCTCGGGCCTCCCTACTCTAGGGTCCTTCTGTCGGACCGTTGCCAGCATGTGTACAGAGTGGTCTGTTTCCTTATGCGGTGCCCACCCTGTGGGTTGACGCTAGGTCCAAGGCAAGCTTTGAAGCTCAGGAGCTTGGGCGGGTGACTTATGCTGATCCTTCTCGCCAACAATTTCCAGCAAGTGCAGGGCGGGCACACTCGGGAGTTGGGAGGAGCTCGGTCTGGCTGGCCGGAGCACCCAGGATGGGGAGTCAGGGCCGAGGGAGGTGGGAGAGGGGGCAGGGCAGGGACGTGGGAGCTCCTTCTGCTGAGACTGGGCAGCTATGAAGGACTTGGGCCAAGGAAGTGAGGACATCCTTTGTGACGTGGCCTCATCCCTTGGCCTCCAGGGACCTCATTTTGCAGGCTCCTCCCCTGGCAGCCCTGATGGGGGCCCCAGAGTGGGGACTGCTGGCTCTGAGCTGTGGAGAACGGGGGCGATGGTGAGCCATCTCAAAGTGAAACGGCTGCTTGCGGAGTCCTGCCCGGCGGCCTGTGAACAGCTACAGGCAGAGGGCAGGACTGTGCCCTCCTAATGATACTTGTCACTGGGCTCAGGGCCCAGCTGGATCATCCAGGGTGCCCACACCTCGACATTCTTCACTAACATCTCGACACCTGCAAAGACCCTTTGTCCAAACGGGCTCGCGTTGCAGGGTCTGGGTGTGGGGAGGTGGACTTCTCTGTGGGGGACACCTTTCAGCCCACCACACCCGCCTGCCATCTCACACCCCTGTAGCAGCCCCACGCTGCAGGGGCCTGGCCAGAGTGGGGGACTGATTTGAATTTTCTGTGGAGAGCCGTTGTCCTCCCCAGGGACCCGGCTGCTGGGAGCTGAGAACCTAAGCCCGGCCTCCCTGGGCTTCCTGTGCGTTCTGCAGCCTGTCGGCCTGGTCCCACCAGATGACCGAGCTGGGTCATCCATGGGGAAGTCCAGGAGGGGTGATGGGGCAGGGGGCATTCGCCTGGGGGCTCAGCCCTTCCTTATTCCTCTTGGGGAGACAAGGGTCACCAGCAGAGCCTTGTAGAGTATTCCCAACCCGTGTCAAATCCCTTTCAGGCTGGCTCAGGCTTTGGAGTCCCAGGGGGCCCGGGAACACGTGGGCTGCTGGCTATTAAAGCGAAGCTGACAGCAAATTAGAGATTCCCCTGCTGAGTGGTGGGCTTCTCCGATGTGCGGGACAGCCCTGATGAGCCTGGGGGCCCAGGCCAGCTCTCAGGACCCAGACCTGGCCGCCCTAGTGCTGGCACTGGCCCACTGTTAGCCATCATGGCAAGCGGGGGCCCTCCTATAGGTGCTGAGGGCCAGCTGCCCCCCTGCTGTCCTTGGTCCATGCTCCCGGGTCCCCTCCGGGCCAGGCGTGACTGTCCACCCAACCTCTCCACCCCTCCCCCGCCCCGGGACCATGTAAATGATTTCCTAGAGTTGCCAGCGGGCTCCCCAAGCCTGTTTATTCTGACTGCACAGCTCCGACCCTGAGCCTGCTCCTGGGTGGGGCGGGGGCGGCATGGCCCTGCCTTCCGGGAGGCACTCAGACGGACAGGAGAAGCTGCGGCAGAGACCCAGGGCAGGGCAGCGGTGGAAGCAGCCCGTGCCCAGGGCGGGGGGCCGGGGGAGAAGCTGCCCACTGAAGTCTGGCCAGGAAGGTGGGCGCTGCAGGGAACGGGGAGAACGGGGGTGCGTGAGAAGGGAGGGGGTCCCGGAGAGGCCTGAGGTTCGAGACGCAGTGTCTCCCCCAGGCTGGTTTTCCCTCCTCCTCTGGCAGGGCTGCAGGGCTGGGCAGGACAGCAGTGGCAGGCTGGCCTGGCCTAGAACCGGGCTGGTTCCAGGGCCAGAAGCGGGGGCAGGGCCACCGTTTGTCCCAGGCCAGCCCCGAGCTGCCGAGCTGAAGCAGAGAGGCCCAGAGGGAGCTTTGCTCACGGGCACAGAGGTCCGGAGTTGGGGCTGAAACCCAGATATCTGTGTGCGCGTGGGCTTCAGTTCATCAGAGCAGAGCAGGCTGATAGAGCAGATGCTGACTGAGGCAGACTTGGTGGATGGGGGGGAGTGTGGAGCTTGGGCCCTAGACCAGGAAACTGGGCGTCTCAGACCTTGGGAGACACAGAAGGTTGTGAGAGTTTCTGGGTAAGCTGGGGGAAGTTGTGGGAAGGTGAACGTGGCACTGCCAAGGGGTCTGATGGAGGAAGGAGCAGTCAGTGTGGGCAGAGACAGGAGTCAGGAGGCCTTGGCATGAGCCCTTCTTGATTACGGTGGCTGTAGCCCAGCCTGGAGGCCACCTCCTCCAGGAAGCCTTCCATTCCCCTCTGGGTCTCAAGCTGCTGGTGGCTGCTCTGGTCCCAGCCCTCTGTGTTAGCTTGATCAGCACCCTCCCTGAGGGCAGGCCTGGGGATCTCCGGGTTTCCCTTCTCTGCGGGAAGGCCCCTATGTATGTCCCCTGGGTCCAGGGGAGGAGCATGCAGGCCGGACACCTGCTTCTTCCCACCAGCCTCTGGGGAAGAAGTCTAATTTTACAGGTTTAGGGTTCATCCAATAGATTATTTGTCTTTTTTTTTTTTCTTAAAGAAAGTCACTACAATACCATTATTGACTGTCTTTAATTTGACACTTGACTGAAAGAAAAAAAATGGCTTCTTAGGAATTCAGAGATTGATCTGCATGACAGGCGGAGGTGGGCTTCCCATCTTAGGGGATTAAAGAGCGAAGGACACAGTAGATTTATTTAAGGTGGTTTTTCGCTTTGAAAGTAAGGCCGCTTCTGCTGTTTTGAAAGTGGTATCTTGTTTGGAGGAGAGCATTAAACTGTGTTGAAAGCCTGATCAGATCCCAGCCCTGCCCCCAGCCCTTCCTGAGGGCTTTGTTCAGGGCTCTGGACAGGCGGGCAGAGGAGTGGAGCAGTGGGTTCGCTAGCCCAGCCAGGGGAGGCAGGGGGCCTTTATGAAAACCCATTCATGCTGCTGGGCTGCATCTCGTGATTTCAGACCGCCGTCCCTGGGGCTCCAACATGCCGCTTGCAAATTCAGAAGTGCGGTACATTAATTAACGAGTTAATCCGCAGAAAAGCTCCATGAATTAGCCAGAATCGTCACCCGTGTTTTCGGATGGGCACCTGAAGGACGAGGCCGGCTGGACCGTGAGAACGTGAACCTTCCGCCCGGGGCCGGGAGGCGCCTCCTCCACCCAGAGCAGGTGCCTGCCGGGGAGGCTGGCCTCGGGGTCCCCTCGCTTGCTTTTGTTGCTGGGGGGCCCTGGAGACAGAGTGAGGGCATGGTGGTGGGGGTCTGCCTCAGTCTTCTCGGGCTGCTGTGATTAGGGCTGGACTCAACACAGTCAGTTCCTTCTCACGGTTCTGGAGGCTGGACTCCAAGGTCGAGATGCCGGCCAACCGGGGGGGTGGTGAGGGTCTAGTCCTGACTGGCAGACGCCTGCCATCTTATGTGGTCATGTGGTGGAGAGAGACCTCTTTCTCTGAGCAGTGGCCCCCAACCTTTTTGGCACCAGGGACCAACTTCGTGGAAGACAGTTTTTCCACGGACTGAGGTGGGGGATGGTTCCAGATGAGCCAAATGCATTGCATTTATTGCGCACTTTATCTCTGTTATTATGACATCAGCTCCACCTCAGATCATCAGGCATTAGATCTGGAGGGTGGGGACCCCCGCGCATAAGGACACACTCCTGTTGGTTTAGGGTCCCACCCTAATGACTTCATTTAACCTTCACTACCTGGACAAGGAAATGGCACCCCACTCCAGTATTCTTGCCTGGGAAGTCCTATGGATAGAGGAGCCTGGCGGGCTACAGTCCATAGGGTTGCACAGAGTCAGACACGACTTAGTGACTAAACAATGACAGCAACAACCTCTTACAATCACGTTGAGGATTAGGTTTTCAACATATGAACTTGGTGGGGGACACAGTTCAGCCTACAGCAGGCTTGTAGGCATCAGCCCTTCTTGACCGGGGTGGCCGCTACCCAGCCCGGGCACTGCCTCCTCCAGGAAGCCTTCCCTTCTCTCCTCTGGGTTTCCCGGGTGCCCTGTGCTGTCCTGGGCCATGGCCTTCAGTGTTGACGGTCAATCAGACCATTGCTGTCTGGGCTTGGCATTAAGGTTAGACCAGAAGGGGCTCCCAGTGGGAGACCAGTGATGTCCATCTAATGTGGGTAGGATCTGTATCTCCCACCCAGGGAACCTAGTTGCAGTTTGGGGTATGTTCCTGGAGATTTGGGTGTTTTCAGGATTCGCGATTGTGCTACCCTGATTCTGCGATTCTTTGGACAGGTTGTGAGGCTTCATCCCTTCCAGTCTTTGTCTGTCTGCCTGGAACACCCTCTTTCCCTTCTCTTTGGCCCACTTCTCCTTGAGATTCAGCCTGGTGTTTCTTCCTCCAGGAAGCCTTCCGGAGTGCACGGCTCAGAGCCCCACCACACTGACTTTGAGTAATCACTTCTCTGTCTTCGATGCCTCGCAGACAAGGTCTGGCTTTCCTCCCCGTTGCTGTTCAGTGTCTTTCACTGAGTGGGTGCTGGGTAAATATTTGTTGGTGGAGGGAAGGCTCCCCCCATGCCTGGAACAGTGTCTGGCACCTAGTGGGCCCTCAATGTGTGCTTGATGAATTGAATTCATTGAAGTCGGCACTGTGGATCAGTGGCAACTGCCAAAGAGATTGTGCTGCCATTAATAAAGCCCTCCCAGACCTGGGACATTAGTAAAATATCACAATTTATGTAAAGCTTTTCATTATAACTCTGTAGGGAGTTTCCTCCGTATTAGCATTTTTCAGACGCTCTTATCAGCAGCTCTTTAAGGATGAAAGCTGTGAGCTGCACAAGGCGGGTGTTGGAGAACAAACACAGGCTATTTGCACATCCCACATAGAGATGGAAGTCAGCAGGACCATCTTCCCAAGATGCTTGGGGGCATCACCGTGCTCGGGCCTATAAAGGAACCTTAATGCACACCTCCTTGCCACTGTGATCTGGAGCCACCAGATAGCAACTGGGGGAGAAGAACAGAGTCCCCTTCAGAGGGGGACAGAAGGCCGTCCTCACAGGTGGCTCCTGACCCTCCAGGGGGCCTGGGGGAGGGGGCCGTGTGGGGGTGGGAGGGTGGGTGGGGGCTGCCTTTGTGTGGTAGGCATCTGCGTGACCCCCTGCTGGCAAGATCTTGATGGCTGACCCCAGGGGAGGCTGGTCAACTCCATTACGGCCCAGCATTGTGATCCTCAAGATGTCTGGGGTGTGGTGGGAATTACTGGCGAGTCCCACAAAGCTTTCCTCCGCACCGTCGCTGGGAAGAGGATCAGCAGGTCTGCAGAACTGCCGTTTCTGCCCCCAGACCCCGAAGAGTGGCGTTCTGTTTGTTTAACTTTCCGCTGTCATTATTGTGATCATCATGTATGCTCGTTGTAGAAGACCAAGGGGGTCTATTTGCACCGCAGTGGGCAGTGACCTCTCGGTCTCTCTGGGGCTGAGACCACCTCTGTTACCATCTTGCTGTTGCCCCCTTTCTCCCAGCCCTTTTCTGTTTTGGATGGTGGGAGGCTGCATGTCACACTTTGCTGCCAAATGAGTTTTGGCCCCAAACTTGGGCTAGACTTTCGGGGTGTCATAGGACTTTAATTTTTTTTTTTCTGCCGCAATTGAGAATATTTTATTTATTTTCCTTTATTCTGCCTGTGTGAGAATTACATTATTTTTCCCCCCAAACATTAAAGTAATCTTACATTTATGGGGTGTACATCACTTATTAATGACATACCTTTTGTGTAGTTTTGCATTAATTTTCTTCTTTTTTATTTTATTGGAGTATAATTGATTTGCAACATTGTGTTAATTATTGCTGTACAGAAAAGTGATCCAGTTATATTCATTTTTTAAAAAATAGATTCTTTTCCATTATGGTTTATCACAGGATAGTGAATACAGATAGTTCCCTGTGCTGTATAGTAGGCCCTTGTTGTTTACCCATCTTGTACATAAAAGCCGACATCTGCCAACCCCAGCCTCCCACTCTATGCCCCCCCGAACCTCCTCCCGCTTGGCAAACATCAGTCTGTGCCCAATGTCTGTCACAGGACTTTGAATACTGGGGTGACAGTGAGGGGCTGGCTATGGTCAGGTTAGAGTGGGGTGTTGGCTTGCGGGCCATGCAAAGAGCTACTGCCATCCCCAACCCTCTTTGAACCTTCCTTTCCTGTGAGCCTAGACTTCTTCTCTGCGCTTGTTTAATATGCTAAATATAGTTACCTCATCCCCCGCCCCCGCCGCCCCCAGACGGCGGAGTCAAAGCGGAAAGAGGAGAACGTCCACGGGGACCACGTGGCCACTGAACCTCCCAGAGCCTCAGCTTCCCATCAGGAAGCCAAGCAGCCCTTCCAGAACCTCAGCTTCCCATCAGGAAGCCAAGCAGCCCTTCCAGAGCCTCAGCTTCCCATCAGGAAGCCAAGCAGCCCTTCTGTCATGGGGCTGTGAGGTTAGGATTACCACCGTTTGCTGTGTACTTGTCAGGACAGTCAGCGAGAGCTGCCATAACAAGCACCCCTGCGTGGTCACACAGTGACTGCTGACTTCATGGGTGTGTGCGGTGGGCCGTGGGCCATGCCCGGTGGCCCGGGCCCCTCCGTCGTGTGGCTCCGCAGCCTCATGGCCTCGGCTCAGCCCCGTGGACGGGAGGCGAGGAGCACAGACCATTGTTGGCGGCACAGGGTGTAGACTTGTCCCCTGGTCCCACAGACCCATTGACCAGATGGGGAAACTGAGGCCTGGAAAGGCCAAAGACTTGCTGTGGGCCACAGTGGCTCAGGGGGAGGACTGGAGCCTGGAACCCAGGTCTGCAGACTCCCAGACGGCATTCCTCCTGTGCTGTCTGTCACTGTGTGTGTGCGTCCAGGCGAGTGGGATCAGAGGTGGTCTCTGAGCTGGTCTGTTCACTGAAGTGACCGTCCGAGGCAGCATTTATCCTCCCTTCCTTCCCTCATTCACTTAGAGATTGAAGGTTGAGGGCCTACCCTAAGCCTGGCGCTGCAGAGGGGACAGGGGGACAAGGCAGATGTGGTCCTGGCCTGGCCCGCTTGGCAGGGGACTCTGACATTAAAGAACTAATTTCACGGTTAGTGATTTAATGATGCCAGCTGAGAGCATGGCTGCAAAGGAGCACGGTGCTGGGAGAGTGCTTCCCCTGGGCATCGGGGACCTCTCTGAGGAGGGGCCATGTTAGCAGAGACCCAGAGATTGGATGGGAGACACTGAGTGAAGCGGCATGTGGAGGAGTGGGCCAGGCAGTGGGCAAGGCATGTGCAAAGGTCCTGGGGTGGGCACGGCCACGGCTGTTCAAGGCAGAGGCAGCTGGAGGAGAACAGAAGAGCAGGGGGTCTCAGATGGGAGCACACGGGCCCCGTAGCCAGTGAGGGATTTTAAGCAAGCGCAGCAGGGGCAGCTGGACGGGTGTGCGGTTAGGCTTGCTTTCTCTGTGATCCCTCTGGCTGTAGGTACACAGTGGATGACGTGGGGTCTGGGAGAAGGCCAGAGCCCTGGACCTGAGGCAGCCGCTGCTGTCCAGGCAGGCCTTTGGCTTGGGCCAGCCCGGAGGCCAGGCATCTGGGGAGAGGACAGGGACAGGCAGAGTCACAATCTTTGGCCTTTCCAGGCCTCAGTTTCCCCATCTGGCCAATGGGTCTGTGGCACCAGGGGCCCACTCCCCTGGTGAAGGACTGCAGGGCTCCCCGAGTGGGGAGGCTTTTGGGATGGCTCGAGGGTTTCCGGCTGAACCCCGGGTATAGAGCAATGCCCTTCTCAGGAGAGCGAAGCCCTGTGGACATTGAGGATGAGACCTTGGGGCGGGGGGGCGGTCCAGGATAGCATTTCTTCTCCACAGGCAGAAATGCCCCAGCATGAGTGGAAGGGGCCAGTGAGCTGAGAGCAGAGTGAGAGCTGGTGTCTCAGAATTGAGGAGGTTGTTGAGGGTGGTTGAGGTGCTGCAGGAGCCGAGTCCCCCATCGCGGTCAGATCTCTGCGGGTGATGCTCGCGGGGGCCTAGGGAATGCAGCGTAAATCTTGTTTTTACGGGTGAGGTAGCCCACAGGCAGAGAGAAGGGCCACTGAGCTCGTCCAGGTTCACCGAAGTGCCCCCACAGTTGCACTGGGGACACATCCACCCCGGCTCCACAGGGGCCCAGGAAAGGGGCAGGAGACAGTGCGTGGGGGGGTGGGATGTGGTCTGGAGAGGACACGCCAGGGCTGGTGTTTGCCCAGAGAGCAAGCCCAGCCTCGGAGGCCGAGTGATGCCAGGACTCGGCTTCCGCAGAGATAGGTGAGCTGAGTCTCCCCCCGTCCCCGCCCCATACTCTCTCCTGCCTTTCCCGTCACCCCAGCCCCCAAGAGAGCCACTGTGGGGACCGCGATTGCAGACAGACACACAGGAACCCGCTGCACCTGGTGGGGGGGCGGTCACTGTGTCTTCGGGATACACAGGATGAAAAGGCTGTGTGTGTCTGAAGTTCCCCTCGTTTATTTTCTGTTATCATCCTCTGTAGAGGAGGTGGGCCACCAGTGAAATGAGCTCATGGATGGAGGAGTTTGCGGATTTTGGTGGCATCTGTCTGCCAGCCAGGTGCATCGTATCCTGCTGGGCAGGCCAGAGCTGGAGGCATGGGTGGGGGGGGTGGCCTGTGTGGTGGTCCTGGTGGCCAGCAATCTCTAGCTCTTCCTGAGAAATCTGTCCCCAGCAGAGATGAGGTTGGTGGAGAGCCTACACCGGCCATGAGATTTGGCAGTGGGCTGAGTGTTTTTGTCCAGAAGACACTTATTAATTAAGAAAGGAAAAATAGTCTGTTCTCATTAGAAAATACAGAAAATCAGGAAGGAGGAGGGTTGCCACGGTAACCACATGCAGCCAGTCCCTGGCAGGTGGTCGTTGGTTAGTTTCCTTCCAGTCTTTTTTTTTCCTGTAAGGAGTCTGGTGGTTGAGACTTTGCTGATTGCACGGATTTGTGTCCTGACTTATTTCCCACTTAGCTTCATATCAGATACATTCCCCTCCTCCCTCCACAGTGCTTCAGTTCAGCTCAGTTCAGTCACTCAGTCGTGTCTGACTCTTTTTGACCCCATGAAACACAGCACGCCAGGTTTCCCTGTCCATCACCAACTCCCGGAGTTTACTCAAACTCATGTCCATTGAGTCGGTGATGCCATCCAACCATCTCATCCTCTGTCGCTCCCCTTCTCCTCCTGCCTTCAGTCTCTCCCATCATCAGGGTCTTTTCCAATGAGTCAGTTCTTCGCATCAGATGGCCAAAGGATTGGAGCCTCAGTTTTAGCATCAGTCCTTCCAATGAATATTCAGGACTGATTTCCTTTAGGATGGACTGGCTGGATCTCCCTGAGGTCCAAGGGACTCTGGAGTCTTCTCCAGTACCACAGTTCAAAAGCATCAATTCTTTGGCGCTCAGCTTTCTTTATGATCCAACTCTCACATCCATACATGACCACTGGGCTAACCACAGCTTTGCAGTCCTTGCAGGTATGGTAATTCCCTTACATACAAAACTTCAAGCTGTGAACTTTCAAAGATGTGAATGTGCATTCTATCAACGTCAGTTGTGAGTGAAATTGAAGCTTAAACTGCCTGCAATGCAAGAGACCCAGGTTCGATCCCTGGGCCAGGAAGGTCCCCTGGAGAACAGAATGGCAACCCACTCGAGTGTTCTTGCCTGGAGAATCCCCAAGGACAGAGGAGCCTGGTGGGCTACAGTCCACGGGGTCACAAAGAGCCAGACACAACTGAGCGACTGACACTCTGTCTCCTGTTACTGTTGACCCGTCAGCTCCACCGTCTCCCACCTCCTGTCTCTGCTCCAGGCAGTAGCTCTTCTTGCCTGTTGACGTGATGCCATTCCCTGTATGCCAGCTGTTGTCCTGCATGCCTGCACTTTTCAAGGTGCCGCACTGGAAGATTAGAAATGTTTTCTTTATTTTTTTTGTGTTTGTTTTTTATGTATTATTTGTGTGCAAAGTGTTATAAACCTATTACAGGACGGTACCACATAGCTGATCGTGTTAGTTGGGTACCTAGGCTCACTTTGTTGGACTTCTGATCAAACTGGATTTACAAATGCGCTCTTTGGAACAGAACTCATTCGTATGTAGGGAACTTACTGTATTGTTTGTGACAGCTGCCTACATTTACATCGAGTGGCTATTCCCAGGTGTGTTCCCCGGTGCCTTTACTGTTGGTTATTTTTAGTTCTCCACAGATATGAATACAGCACTTTTGGAGTTGAAGATTATTTTCCTCAGAAGAGATTCCTAGAGGCGTGACCATTTCCGGAGAGCCTGTGTAAAGCCCACCTCTTGCTCCCTGGAAGGCTCTGTGTCACCCAGGCTGCCGGACTGGGGCTGACATTTCTGATGCCAGTGCAGGCAGCCCCTCTCTGTAGGAGTTGCTCCCTGGATGGCCACCAAGGTGGCGAGGAGGGGCTTTGTTTGGCTGAGAGGGTCAACCAGGCTTCCCCTCGGAGGGCTCGTCTTCCTCCAGGGACTCTGCTTAGCACTGCTGGGATAAATGTCTTAGGTTAACAGAGCTGAGGCCTCCTCCAGCAGCACGCATGGCATGACCTGGCCTGCCAGGATCTTTCTTTCCTTTCTTCCAAAGGCTGTCAGCGTACCCTCTTGATCACCGCTGATCGTCCGCCTTCCATCCAGGCCCGGCTGTTGCCCAGTCCGCGCTGGAAGTTGGCGTGGAGGCGGCCCAGGAAGGCTGACTGGGGTTCATGTACATCCTCCTTAACCGACAGGTCCTGAGCGCCTCTCCCGCATGCGCACACACCCGGGTCACTAGCGTGTGACGGCTGAGAGAGTCTAAGTGGCGATGGGGGTGGGAAAGTGGCGATCTGGGAGGTTTCCTGCAAGCGTTGTGGATGGGCAGAAGGCCTGGGGTGGGCAGATCCGGGCTAGGTTTCCTGCAGAGGGAAAATCTGAAGATAAGGTTCTGTGATGGGGTGTGGGGGCTGACAAGTTGGAGAACAGAGTGTTCTCTGGAGTCACCGGGAGGGGCTGGGGGCTAAAGGGAAGGAGGGCAGGGGAGATGAGGCAGGAGGGGTGTGGTGGTCAGAACGAGACTTGAGCATCCTTGAGCAGGTGTTGAACAGCCAATGGGAGGGGTCGGCTTTTATCCTGTAGGTAACGTGGAGCTGTTGACTTGTTTCTGGACAGAGGGGTCTCGGGATTAGACTGTGGGTGTCAAAGATGCTATCACCCTGCTCTGTGGCCTGGTTTGATTTCATTTCCCATAAGCTCATTAAAAAAAAATTTTTAAAAAACCCTTACCCTGTTTCTTTGTTATTTATGCTCTAAAGTCGCGCTGGTTCTTTGGGCCTCCTGGCTGTCAGGATTCTGGGAGAATGGGAACCATTCTGGTCTTTGATCGCCGAGCTGTCCTGAACCATGTTGTCTGCGTGTAAATCCCGCCAGGGCCAGAACCAGGTCTCCCGCCACCCTGGGCTGCCCCCCACCCCAGGACAGAGAGCCTGGGGTGTTCCTCTGGGCCTTCTGGGAGGGGGCCTGGAGAACTTCAGCCAATAGTGTGGCTTCTGACAGTGTCCAGGGAGCACCTTTGACAGGGAGCACCGTGCCCCCAGCCTCGACCGTGGTGGGGGCCTGGGGCTCTGGAACTCAGGAGGGGGCAATCTGTTCTGTTCCCTGGGCCCAACCAGTATCTACTACCGGTACCCCCCATGGGTAGCCCCCTGCCCTCCCCCTCCTCCCCCTTCCTCCTCTGCCCGCTCGCCTGCTTCTCTTGCTGTTGTCCCTCCTCCCTCTGGTCCTCCCCTCCCCCCTTCCCTTCCTCTCCCTCCTCCCCCTTCCCTTCCTCCTCTCTCCTCCCAGCCACCCCCCCACCTCCTTTCCTTCCCTCCTCCCTTTCCCTCCAGAGACACCACTACGGTCTTCCACACAAAGAGGCGATTGTTAATCCAGCCCCAGCCGAAGCCCAAGGAACATGGTGGAGGCCTGATTTCCATGAATAATCAGCCGGGGCCACTGCAGGCGGCAACCTGAGCTGGGGCGGCCAGCCGGGTGGTTTGCTCTGGGGCTCTGTCTGTGAATCAAGGGCCCTGGCCGGGTGCCACGTTGCCTTGGCGGTGGGGGTGGGTCCCAGGGCCGGCAAAGGCTGGATGCCCAGCAGTTGGAGGGTGGGGAGGGGGCTGGTCAGCAGGGGCTGGAGCCCCGGAGCAGGGATCTGCAGGTGGCGAGGGGCTGAACGCGCCGGATGAAGACCCTGCCTTCCTGGGTCGCGTGCGTGGGGGCACCGATGGGCAGGCCCACTGCAGGCGTTTGGACAGGATGGCTCCATCACCCTGATTTGTGTGGCGGCCAGCGCCTGGGTGGGGTTGGGGGGGCTGGACGTGCCTAGCGTGGGTGTGGCACCCCCGTGTGTCAGCTGGACACTTCCTGGGACCGAGCGTCAGTTTCTCACCTGCCACAGCTTGGCGGTGGTGGACTGCCTGGGGTGGTGGACGCAGGGGGCCCAGCCCACAGCTGCCTGTGCTCCATTACGACCCTTGAAGACAAAAGTGACGACCCCTCCTACGGTCGGGTCCAACCTGTCTTGCAAACCGGAAGCAGCTCCCTGGCCTTCGCTGAGTGTCTGATGCCCCTGGGGACGGACGGACCACCCTGGGGGCATCTCCCAGGGGAAGCGGAACCTGACGCCCAGCCCCGTGGCTGCAGCACCACCTGCTGGTGGGTCTCAGGCTGACCCCCTCATTGCTGAGGCTCCTTGGCCTGGCGTCCTAGTCTCCCTGGACACCCAGGAAACCCCGGCTGAAGCCCTGAGCTCTCACGGCCTCCAGGAACCAGAAATCTCTTCCTCTGGGCTGGACACTATTTTCTCTCCAGTGGTGACAGCGTGGAGTGTCATGTGCAGCCTCTTCGAAAGCCTTGCGGGCCCTGGGAACCCGAGCAACCCCCTCCCTTCTGCCCCTGAGGACGCTCAAGCAGCCCTGGTGGAGTGGCATCTTGGTCCAGTGACCGAGCCTCAGTTTTCCCACCTGTTAAATGGGAATCGCAGCACCAGGGCCACTCGGGGATGTGGGGAGGGGAATTAATGTCTGCAAACCACTCAGCCAGGCTCCGTCCTTCTTTACCACTGAGCCACCAGGGAAGCCGTCCTCCTGCAGGTCAGCGGCTGGAAACAGCGAGCCCGTCCAGAAGCAGAGCCCTTGCTCACTGTGCCTAGGCGGGTGGGCCCGCAGTGGCCTTCGTGGCGGCCCCTGTCTGCTGGGGGCGGGTGGGGCATGAGTCCTCCACTTCTCGGCCACCACAGGGGTAAAGTCCACAGGCCTGGCTGCGTCTGATCTGCTCAGGGCCCGGCCTCCCAGGATACTGCATCTTCACCGCCCTGGGTTTGCCCGCGCCACTGCCCATCCGGGGTGCCCCTGCTCCACGGTCTCTGCCTCCAAGACTCAGCAGACCTCTCCTCCTCTCAGGGGGCATCCTCCCACCTCCTCGGACGCCTGTGGACTCCCTCTCTGGGCCTCTGCTCTGCGCCTGGGGGGAAAGGGCAGGGACTGCTCACACATGCACCCTACTTCCCGGAGGGCGGACACCCCGGCTGAGTCACCCCTGTACCCCCCACTGCCCGTCTTGGGGTTGCATGGCGCTCCGTGGCTGTGGGAGGAAGCAGTGAACTGGGCTGGAAGGAGAAGCGACCCCCGCCCCCGGCTCCCCCCAGCTCACTCGTCACTGGGACCCTCTTGCTGCATGAATGCTGCTTTTGTGTTTGTTCTCCCAGGGATGCTGTTTGATGGGGGGAGCCCGACTCTGGTCCTGCTGTCCTCCTAAGGCCCTGGGTCCTTGGGCAAGCTGCTCCTCCTGGCTGAATCGTTGTGCTGTGTGGCCTGAAGTTCCCTTCCGGATCTGGAGCTCACGGGCCCATTTTTGCAGGTCCTTGTCTGAGCTCTGGAGGCTTAGAATCTGTGTTTCAGACCCAGGGACTGAAGAGCTGCCCAGGAGAGGGTTAGATGTATTTTCTGTGGCTCCCAGAGCAAGGCCGGCCCCAGACTTGGGCCCCACCCACCTAAGGAGTTGCTTGGGATCCACAAAGCCCCTTGGGGAGCCTGCCCTGGCCCCACGCTTGGGAGCGCCCAGCTCTGACTTCCCTTGAGTCGTGAGTGGGAGAAGAGGTCTCCTGGAGCTGGTTCCAGGCTGCATCTGGGGTACCTCGGACCCTGCGATTCTGTGCCCAGATGGCCCGAGATTGCTTCCAGGGCCTGAGAAACTGGTTCTCCAGGTCTGTCCTCCCAGAGTGAGCTGTGCGGCCAGTGTATGCCCCCAGGCCTGAGGTCTGACCTAGAGAGGTTATGGAGGGGTGGGGCGCAGAGGAGAACGGAGCTGGGGGGTCCATGCCGGTGTCCACAAGCATGTGTGCAAGGCCACTCAGGGTTCAAGGTGGGGCTGCCATGGGAAGGGAAGGCGATGTTTGGGGGCAGACTCTTGTCCTTGAATCCTGGGCTCCGCCTGTGTCCAGGGGAGGCAGGGGTGGGCTCCGGACACGGAGGTACCCCACCTGGGATGAACAATGGGGGGGCTGGGGTGTTGGAAAGGGGGTCATGGAGGGCCAGGGGTCAGGCTGGTCTGGAGTCCTCATCTGGCTTCTAGGAGGAGTGCCAAGGCCAGGAAATCGTTGGCCACAATGCACAGTTTCTGAGGAGGGTGGCTGGAGCCTCTTCGGCTCCCAGAGTGGTCCACGGCCCAGCCTGGGGTCAGCACCAGTGGCCTGGAGGGACCCCACCCCCGTGCTGGGGCTGAGCCTTTGTGTGCAGTGCGTTTCTCAGAGCCACGGGCCTCCCTTCGGGGAAGTGTTTGTCCTCCTCTGGGACCAGCCTGGTGGGCAGATAATTAAAAGTGACCCCGCGCTGCAGAGTTGTGCAAACTGCGGGATTAGCGGGAGGCATTAGCGGGAGGCCTCACAAAAGGGCCACCCCGGCCCTGCCACCCCCCACCCCCAGCTGCCCAGCCCCCCAGCTCGGCACATAAAGCTGAATGGTGGTGAGCTAGTGGGGGAGGTGAGCAGACAAGAGGGGAATGAGCCTGGGGTGGGGGACCCACCCCGGCTTGGTTGGCGGGGATGAATAGGGACTTTGCAGACACAGTGGTGCGGCCTGGCGGGGGCGGGGGGCTGTCCTGGCAGCTGGGAGCCCAGTGAGGTGGGGACTGGTGGGCTGAGGGGCTGGTGGTCTGGGTTGTGATGAGCCCCGGACACCAATGAACTCAGCGCTGCTGCTGGTATCCCCCTTAGAGATGACCGCCCCAGACGCCTTTCGTCTGAGCAAGGCTCAGTTCCTTTCTGTATGGACTGCATGGCCCCGGATAAATCTCTAGGAGGCCATCTGGCCTGGGACATCAAAGAACAGCTGGAGATAACACTCCCCCTTCTTTTACAACAAGGCAGAGGCACCCGCACTGCACTCATCTGAAATGAGAGCCTGTTAGTTCCTGGTGAATTTCCTACTCCCTTGATTTCTGTGGTTCTTTCTTCTTAAAGGTATATGGGAGAGGCCTTAGACAGCCCTGTTGTCCAGTCATCTGAAAATGGGGAGTCAGGGACCCTGTGGCCCAGGGCTCACTCAAGCACTTCATCTGACCCCTTGGGGGCTGATGGGCTCCGCTGGCCGCCTGCCTCCTTGACCTTCATTTGTCCTTCCCCCAGACAACCCCCAGCCCTGACTCTACTTGTCCCCTGAGCTGAGGGAGGAGCATAGGGCAGGGGCAGCAAGACAGCTTCTAGAGACTTTTCTGAGCTAGAAGGACTGGAGTCAGGGGTTGGTAGAACCGGCTTTTCTTGTTGGAAACTGATAAAGCAACTTAAAGCTTCCCAGGTGGCTCTGGTCATAAAGAACCTGCCTGCCAATGCAGGAAACAAGAGATGCTGGTTTGATCCTTGGATTGGGAAGATCCTCTGGAGGAGGGCACCACACCCCACTCCAGTATTCTTGCCTGGAGAATCCCATGGACAGAGGAGCCTGGCGGGGTGTAGTCCACGGGATCCCAGAGTTGGACACAACTGAAGCGACTTGGCATGCATGCATGCAAGACAACTCAAGTTTGGCAGATTTGGGTCAGGAGAGAACGGACTGCCCTCTGCTGGTCCCCATTGACTGGTAGGACATGGGGAAGGCACTGTCCCGTCCTTCAGAGTCACTGACCAGTGGCTTGATCAGGAGCTGAGCTGGATTCTTGCTGTGTGGGAGCCTGGAGAGCTTCCTGGAGGAGGGAGCCCAGAGCGGGAGGACCCAAGGAGGAGAGAGTTCTCTCCAAGGGATGGAGCAGGGGGGCACTGTGGGTGGAAGTGGGGGCCCCTTTCCTGGGGGCGGCACTCTCTGGCTCACCCCTAGGTCCTACAACAGCACAGAGCTTAGCCTCAGTGTCCTCCCATCCACCTCAGTCATTCATTCCACACAAATATGTTTAGCGTCTACTATGCGGAGCTGAAAGTGTTAGTTGCCCAGTCGTGTCCAGCTCTTTCCAACCCCAGGGACTGTAGCCCGCCAGGCTCCTCTGTCCATGGATTCTCCAGGCAAGGCTACTGGAGTGGAGTGCCATGCCCTCCTCCAGGGGATCTTCCTGATCCAGGGATTGAACCGGGGTCTCCCACATTGCAGGCAGATTCTTTACTACTGAGCCAGCAGGGGAAGCCTGTCATCTACGATGTATGCTGGGCCTCAAAGACACAGCAGCAGTCGGAACAGAGAACCACCCCCCACCCTCATGGCGCCTGCCTTGTGATGGGGGAGTCAGGGAGTCAGCACTGAAGGCATCACTCTCTATACACACTCGGGGTGACCAGGGGTACGGAGATGGGGTGATCGCACACCCCGAGTGGATGGAGCAAGTGGATGAACGGGCTGTGGATCAGGGTCTCACAGGTTCTCAGAAGCTGCTCTCTACATAACAGAGGGCAGAGTCCGGGGCCTGGGGCCAGGCTGACATGTGGGGTGTGGTCCAGTCCATGGTAGGGACGCACAGTGGCCTGGCCTGGGGAGTGCTGTGCCCAGGGCTCGCCGAACCCCCTCTCCACCAGGCAAAGGTGTAGGCTGGCCCTAGCTGCTGCCTGAGCCCGGGGCGGGTCGAAACCCACCCAGCTGGGTCCACAGCCCTCTCTGAGTGTCGTCAGTCCTGGGGCGGGTCCGCGGGAGACTAGAGGAGAGTGTTTACTGAAATCCTCAGAACAAGGTGAAAATGGGCCGTTTCCCGTCTTTTTCCATTAGCTCAGCTGACCACCCAGGCGGTTCCTCTCCCGGCACACGTTTCCGGATTGCCCTCTAGCTGCTCTGGGAGACTGTGGTTAACACCTCGGATCCTTCTTCCTGCAGATCCTTCTTGAGTAAACTGGATGGCACCTAATCCTACGGCACCACATCCGGGCCAGGGTCCCCCTCCTCGCCTTCCCCTCGCTGGCCTCTCCCCTCTCCCCTGCAGTGGGCTCTGTGGTTTGCTTGGGACCCACAGGCAGCACAGAAAGTGGGTGGGTGGGCCACCTGCCGACCCTGCACTGTCTACACCCGCAGCCCGTCTTTCCTGGCATGACACAGAATTGCATTCCGTTTCGCTCACTGTCTCATCCCTAGTCCTGTCCCCGGGGCCCGATTGCAGGCTCTGTCTTGTTCCCCAGATTTATGGGGCAGCATTCGCAGGAAGGCCAGCGGTAGGTGGATGTGGTCCCCACCCTCCAAGAGCTTGCACATGGCTGGAGGAAAGATGTATAAACCGCAGACCTCTGCAGGGGCTCCCATCTCACTCAGAGAAGCCACTCTCGGGACTTCCCTGGTGGCCAAGCGGTGAAGACTTCACCTTCCAATGCAAGGAGCGTGGGTTCGAGTCCTGGTCGAGGAACTAAGACTCCACGTACCTCAGGCCCAAAACACCAAAACCTAAAAAAGAAGCCGTATTGTAACAAATGCAGTAAAGTCTTTAAAAAAGATCCACATGAAGAAGAAAGAAAAGCCAAGTTCACCACCAGGACTCCGAGATCCACACCGCCTCTCCTCTCAGCCCACCCCAGCCCGTCTCCCATGACAACTGCTCCTGCTGAGCACACTCCAGCCTCAGGGCCTTTGCACTTGCCATTTCCTCCACCCAAACGCCCTTCCTGCAGCCAAGCATGTGCCCGGCTCTTGGGGGCACTGCACATGCGTCACACTCTTCAGCAAGGTCCCCTGACCTCCTTATGTAGGCTTGCAACCCAGGGCTCCCCCTGTAGGCTTTGGACCCTCCTTCTGTTCAGTTTTTCTCCAC
The DNA here is from genome assembly GCA_020226075.1 of Hydropotes inermis. NCBI lineage: Eukaryota > Metazoa > Chordata > Mammalia > Artiodactyla > Cervidae > Hydropotes > Hydropotes inermis. The sequence goes on from CM035298.1 coordinate 44,043,528, forward strand.
GGCATTAACCAGCTGCACATGACCATGTCTTAGCAGCTTGTGTACTGTCTGTCTCCTCCAGTATACAAAAGCTCATTTGTCCATTGTTGTCCTTTCAGCTTCTAGAATAGTGTCAGGCACACAGTGGGCAATCAGTCCATGTGAATGGTGTGTGTGCATGCGTGTGTGTGCGCGTCTGTGCTCAGTTGAATCTGACTCTGAGACCCCATGGATTATAGCCCACCTGGCTCCTCTCTCCATGGGATTCTCCAGGCAAGAATACTGGAGTGGGTTGCCATGCCCTCCTCCAGGGGATCTTCCCAACCCAGGGATCGAACCTGAGTCTTCTGTGTCTCCGGCATTGCAGGCAGATTTTTTTTTATCCACAGAGCCATCGGAAAACCCTAATATACGTGTGCTCCTTTTATGCACGCTAATGAAGATATCAAATAGCATTTTATGGTGTCAGTAAACTTAAGACTACCATCTGATTAGCGCTGCAAAGCTTCCCTAATCGTGCATTTTCATAGCTTGAGTTTGCACGCCCCTGGGGGTGTGACGGTCCCAGCCAGGCGGCGACGCCATCTGCAGAGCTCTGCGGCCGCGGGTGTCCGTGGGCCCAGGGTGCCGTGTTCAGAGGGCAGTTAACGTTGCGGGTGCTCCGGGTCCTTCTCCACGTGGGCACAACAGAGCTCAGACCGGGGGATGGAAAGCAAGCCTAACGTGACTTTCCAAAATGAGTGCCCCAGGGGGCCTTCTCCAGAAGGATTGGGCGTGGGATCAGAGAAGACGCCTCGGCCCAGGAAGTGTGTCCCCAGGGACACACAGTCTCCGGAGCAACGAGGCGTGCCCACCTTCATTAAGTAAAGACGGCAACTTTTTAAACTGTGTCGGGAGCTCAGACTTTAAGGAATTATTATTTTTTATTTTTTACATTTATTTTTGGAGTATAGCTTTTCTTTGATTTACCTATTTTAATTGGAGGATATCACTTTACAATATGGTGATGGTTTTTGCCGTCCATCAATATGAATCCGCCATAGGTTTACATGTGTGTTATTAATGGATCTTATCTGTTGGATGGTGTCTTCTGTGCTTCTTTTCTTTCACTGTCTCCAGTTCTTCCTCATCTAAAAAGAAAGCTAGCTGATCCCTTTCTGCTGCTTCGTTTCCTCCACGCCTCTTGCTGGTCTTGAAATGCATTAGGTGTGGGTTGGCACCATTCTGGATACAGTCAAGTCTGCTCGGTCTTGGTCTTTCTTGGTCTTTCTTCTTTGTTTTTCCATCTGGGCTGTGGAGATTTAGAAGGAGAATTTTTGCTTTTCACATTGGTATCTGAGGGGCCTCTGGACCCACACGCTTCTTGGGGACTGAAGGTTTATGGTACTGAAGTCTGATACTGCTGCCACCTACCATTGGGTCCTTGTTTCTGGACCTTGGATGGGGTCAGCTCACAATAGGTGCTTAATCGTCATTTGCTGAACCACAGACGAAGGAAAACACCATCTAAAACCAGCCAGAGCTCTGGGCACAGACCTCAGCAGAGCCTACCGTCTTGGCAGGTGATGGTGACACTCACTACGGGGGCCCGTTGTGACACTGCCCTGGGGAAAGAGGTCAGAGGTCAGAGGGGGAGGAGGTCACCGTGGCTGGGTGACCGGTCAGCTGGGCCCTGTGCCCAGTGATTCTGGGGGCTTCTCCCAGGAACTCTAGGAAGGAAATGCAACTGTCAGGCTCGGTTGACAGCTGGAAACCAAAGTACAGTTTCCTTTCTAAGACTTCGTAACATTCATTCATTCACCACATACTTATTGAGCACTTGCTGTGTACCAAGCATGGTCTCAGGGCTGGAGAGGCAGCCAAGAGCAAAAGACCAAAGCTGCCCCTTTTTGGCGTTGTGTTCTCATCTGGGGGCTTCCCTGGTGGCCCAGCTGGTAAAGAATCTGCCTGCAATGCGGGAGGCTTGAGTTTGATCCCCGGGTTAGGAAGATCCCCTGGAGAAGGGAATCTGCTTATTTAACTTATGCAGAGAACATCATGTGAGATGCTGGGCTGGATGAAGTACAAGGTGGAATGAAGTTTCCTGGGAGAAACATCAGCAACCTCGGATGCACAGATGACACCGCCCTTAGGGCAGAAAGCAAAGAACTAAAGAGCCTCTTGATGAAAGTGAAAGAGGAGAGAGAAAAAGTTGGCTTAAAACTCAACATTCAGAAAACTAAGATGATAGCATCCGGTTCTATCACTTCATGACAAATGGATGGGAAACAATGGAAACAGTGAGACACTTTATTTTGGGGGGCTCCAAAATCACTGCAGATGGTGACTGCAGCCATGAAGTTACAAGATGCTTGCTCCTTGGAAGAAAAGCTATGACCAATCTAGACAGCATATTCAAAAGCAGAGACATTACTTTGCCACAATGGTCTGTCTAGTCAAAGCTATGGTTTTTCCGTGGTCATGTATGGATGTGAGATTTGGACTGTAAAGAATATTGAGCTCCGAAGAATTGATGCTTTTGAACTGTGCTGTTGGAGAAGACTCTTGAGAGCCCCTTGGACTACAGGAAGATCCAACCAGTCCATCCTAAAGGAAATCAGTCCTGAATATTCATTGGAAGGATTGATGCTGAACCTGAGGCTCCAATCCTTTGGCCACCTGATGGGAAGAACTGACTCACTGGAAAAGACCCTGATGCTGGGAGAGATTGAAGGTGGGAGGAGAAGGGGACGACAGACAATGAGATGGTTGGATGGCATCAGCGACTTGATGGACATGAATTTAAGCAGGCTCCAGGAGTTGGTGAAGGACAGGGAGGCCTGGCGTGCTGCAGTCCGTGAGGTCACAAAGAGTAGGACACGACTGAGCAACTGAAATGAACTGAACTGTGCAAGGGAGAACAGGCCTCTAGGGGGTGCTTCTGCCCTCTGACCTGATCCCCAGACCCCTCACTAACCCCAACTTCTGATTCAAGATGTCCTGGGTGGGTATCATCCAAGGACCAGTAGGAAGTATGGCGCATGGAGGGAGTGCAGGCTCTCGGGGGCTCTTATGGGCTGAGCTGTGTCCCCACAAAATCCACGTGTGGAGGTTCTGACCTCCAGCACCTCAGAATGACTGTGTGTGGAGATGGGCTATGAAGAAGGTGATCGAGGTTGAATGAAGTTGCTGGGGTGGACCCTGGTCCTTGCAAGAAGGGAGGGGTAGGCTGCACACACCCCCACCCCCATGTAGGGACCCAGGGAGCAGAGCGTCAGGAGACACAGCCCTGCCCACACCTTGATCGTGGACTTCCACCTCTTGAAAACTGTCTTGTTTTAGCTGCCCGGTTTGTGGGGCTTTGTTATGGTGGCCCCCGCATCCTAACACAGGGGCCCAAGTGTCCATCCAGCAGGCTCCACTCCGCTCCTGGGGCCACAAGAGGGCTTGAATGGATGTAAGCTGGACATGCCTGATCAGATGTGTCCTTGGGAGAGTCCCTGGGAATCGAGGACTCTTTGTTCCTTGAACAACCAGGTGTGAAGGCGGATGGTGGGGTGAGGCTGGAGTCAGGGAGTCTAGCTGGAGGCTCAAATGAGAAGGCGGAAGAGCCGCGGACCCTGGGTGTTCATACTTGTCCTCCTGTTGCTGGGAGGCAGAGCCTCTCGGGGCCACTTGGGTCCCTCTCGGCTGTGGTCACTCCCCGCCGTGACTCTCATTCCTCAGTTTGCCTGGGAGCGGGGAGAGGCTGGTGGCCGGGTCTGCCGGGACCTTGCTTCCGCCAGCTGCTGTCAAAACGCCCTCCGGGTATTCATGTGATGTGCCAGTCGGCCAGTTGGTGGCATGGGGCAGGGGATGAGTGCAGCCGGGGGGAGTGGGGCAGAGACGCACAGGGAGGCCTCCGTCTGGGCCCGGGAGTCCACCGCGGTCGGCAGCTGTGGGTGGTGGGAGATACCAGGATGCTTGTCTGGAGGTGGGGGTGGAGGCCGCATCTTGAAGGAAGGCCGCAGTTCTGGCTTCTGGGGTGGGCGGGCGGGCCCCAAGGGAGAGCGGCGGAAGCAGGCGGAGGGCAGGGAGGGAAAGGGGAGAGGTTGTTTAGGTCCTGCTGAGTCCTGGGGAGCAGAGACAAGCCAGGCCCATGCGGCCTTCCGTTCTGAGGCTGGCATCGCTGTAACAGCAGGCTCAGAGGCTGGACGGGGGCGTCTGACGCTGGACCTGAGAAACACACCCAGGACTGCCGGGGCTCCCAGCCCATCACCCTCTCTTCCCGGAAGCTTGTGCTGGGGAAGGGGGACCAGACAGGTCCTGGGCCAGCCTGAGGTCCTTTCCTGAAGACAGATCTCTGCTCAGGACAATGCGCAGAGCTGCATCAGAGGCCAGGTCCTTGGAGGGGTGCAGGCACGGTGCAGGCCTCAAGGACTGAGGGACAGAGCTTGCAGAGAGAACTTGCAGGGGGTCCCTAAGGACCCCCCTGTAGGGGCTGGACTTGGGCGGGGGGCAGCTTTGCAACAACCAGCCCCTGGAGTAGGTTTTTTGACAGATGAGGGGGTCTGTTTGACCCCATCCCCCCACCAGGGGATCAAAGCTGCTTTGCCCCTTTGTTGCTTTGCTGTCCCCCACGTCTCAGGGGAAAAAGTGTGAACACCCAGGGGACCCAGGCTCTTCTTCCTTATTTGAGCCTCTAGCTAGACTCCCTGCCTCCAGCCTCACCCCGCTGTCCTCACCCACCCTGAGGAGGGGGTGGGTGACAGGGCATCTGAAAGGTCACACTGTCCACACTCTGGGTTTTCTGAGATGGTCCATTTCTCAGGGGTCTTCTGTGTTGGGGCAAGTCCTCAGGGCCTGATCAGCGATTCCCAGGAAGGCGCAGACGCGCTGGCTGACCACATCCGAGGGCCCTATGGCCCTCTCGTCTCCCAGTCCCGACTGCTCTAAGGACCAGACAAAGGCTTCACTGTGCTGGAAGGACCCTGCACAGACCCCGGGAAGGGGATTCTGGAAGATTCTAGGCTGTAGCTTGCCTTCCCTTCCAAGCAGCCTGGACGTTCCTTCCATAACTGATTCATCCAGAAAAGAAGAAAAACAGCCCCTTGGATGCGCACGACTTCCTGGGCGTTGTCTCAGACAAGTCCCATGGGGAGCCCGGGCCGGGGCAGCCTTCCCTCTGGTTGTCAAAGAGGAAACGGAGGCTCGGGGGCCCAGTGCCCACCCGGCCACCCCAGCCACTCTGGCCTCACCAGCCTGCAGGCCTGGGCCTCAGCCTCTGCTCCATGCAGGCTTTGCCTGACTACTTCTCTCTGTGCTGGGCTGCTCATTGTTCCTGCATTTTCCTCGCAGGCAGGGGAAGGACTGTCAGCCGGTGGGTGCTGACAGCTGCCCTGTAAACACCAGGGAGGACAGCTGAGCTTCAGCCAGGCCTCACAGGTGGGCGCGGAGCTGAGAGATGCGCGTGTGTGTCTGTGGGCATGTGTGTACGTGCGCGTGTGAGTGCTTGGGTGCTGCTTGTGGGGCGGGCACCTGCCCGCCTCCCTTCTTGGGTCTGGAGCAGCTTCAGACTGGCCTGGTACCTGGAACTCTGACAAGTGGGGGCCTCCTTCTGAGTGCGATGGAGTTGGGGTGTATACGGCAGACACAGCCACAAACTCAGAGCTGGGCGCCTCTCAGCCCTAAAGGAGTCGGATGGTCGCGCTGCCCCCCCCAGCTGGGCTGGCCCTCAGGCACCCCTCGCCCCGCCCCCGCCCACCTGCAGAAGGCCCGCCGCCTGGCCTGTGGGAGCTCTGTCCACACGCCCACGACTTCAGACCTTCTGCACCAAGGCCTCCTGCCCACCCCCAGGCTTTCGCTGAGCCCCGGGGTCCACTGTCCCCAGGACCGTGTTACCGTGTTTTCCCCTTCTCCTTTTGGCCTCCGCTGTTGTGGCGCTTTCCTGGGACGCCCACCCCCCTGCCACCCCGTGAGCCCTCCCTCCCTTTGCCACCTTCCACCTACCTGGCCCTGCCCGCTGGGTGGGCGGTGGGCATCTGCATTTAGCGTCCTGCCAGCCCCACGGCCAGGGTGGCGCGGATGCTGGCATTTGGGGGGGCTCGGGGCTGTGGGCACTTGGTGCACGGCCGTGAACTCCATTGAATGGTGGATACTCACTCGTGTGTGAGAACGTTCGAGACGCCCAGAGAGGTCAAGTGACCCACCCAGATGACCCAGCGGATCGGAGACCTGTGGGGGGAGATAGAATTTTGGGCTCTGACTTCTCTGGGGACTCAGGGATCCAGAGCGCCTCTTATGTACCTGAAACCCACACAAGGGTTTCGATCCTCCTGGCAGCCAAAGGTCGGACCTTTTCCTTACATGGCTCTGGTCAAAGGCCGACTTGGATGCCTTCACTGACATCAGGAGAGCGGAGATGGTAGGCTTCTTTTCCAGAAGCATTTGAAAGGGGAGCATGACCCAAGTCCTCCACACAGGCACACGGCTTTTGCTGACTGCTAGATATGTTTGAGACATTTTCCTTTATTCGAGTTCTTCTGGGATGGGGCTGCAAAGCTGTGGGACTTGAATTCCATTCAGTCAGTGGCTGTGATGCATTGTCTCTCCTCTCGGCTCTGGGCTGAGCTCCAGGGGGACGCAGAGACTCAGCCCCCACCTTGTGCAGCTCCGCGGGGGGCAGAGGGACGGGGCTGTGTGACTCAGTTACGGGGAGACGATGACGGGGCTCCGCCGGCATCCGTGCCCCGAGGGTGCCAGGCAGGGGTTCCTTGGCTCGTTCCCTCTCTGTGGCAGCTCTGCAGGCGAAGGCTGTCACCCCAAGGGGCAGAGGAGGGAACAGGGCTTCAGGGAGGCGGCTGAAGTGACCAAGACGTTAGCATTCAGAAACTGGGAACCCTTCTGTGTGGATTTTCCGCTGTATGCAGGGGGGAAGACTTCCTGGAGGAGGAGGCTTAAGGGTGGGTGGGTGGGTTTGGGGGACTTTGAGTGGGGAGAGAGGTGTAGGCGGAACAGGGGCCATCGAGGAAGATGATGACAGGACGTGGGCCGGCCTGAGAGAGTTGGGCGAAGAGCTGGTGGTGATCCGCCCACAGCCCCCCCCCCCCCCCCCCCCCACCGCCCCCACCATCCCCAACCTGGCCCTGGGCCTGGATCTGCTGAGCCCTGCACCCGTGGCTTCACATCTAATCTCCTCAACAACTCACGGAGGTGCGGATCATCACCATGTCCATTTAAGAGACGAGGACACTGAGCCACAGAGGGTTAAGTCAGGTGTCTGACGTTGCACAGTTGCCAAGTGCTGGACAGAGATTTGAACGCTGGGCTCTTGATTCCAGAGGCTGAACCAGGCGGGTGGTCGGCTTGGCTGGAGGCAGGGCCCCGGCCCCGTGGGGGCAGGTTGAGGTTTGCTGCAGCCCCTTTTCCCTGCATTTACAAGCAGGCAGTGAGTTTGGGAGAAGTAAGGGCCTGAGGCATCCTTTCAGGGCCAGCTTCCTCTCCTGAGTCCAAGACGGAGGGTGTGCCCCTCCAGGCCTCAGCAGCCCGTCGGCAAAATGGGACGTGTACCTGGAACGTGGATTCCGAAGCTTGGGGCTCCTTGGGCAGACTTCCAGGGCACCACAAGCATTCGATCTGGATTTCAGTTTTGAAGTCATTTGACTGTTTAAGCACTCTGAAGCCGGGACACCTCCCGGCCGCCTTCTGCTTATAGGGAATATACAAGAAAGCTCCCAAGACTAGGTTACAGGGGTCAGGCCTGATTGCGTCTCTTGAGGAGGACTCTGAAAGTGATGCACCTTTCCTGTCTGGATCAGGGTTTCCTACAAAACAGAGACAGCTCAGGATGTGGCGGGGACGTGGGTGGTGGGGGGCAGTCCCAGAGATGAGTGCTCTTGGGGGCAGCCTCCTATCCATCTGGATTGACTTTAAAAGCTGAAGTTATTAAATAAACTTGCATAAAAATTAAACTTGGTAAAATGCAACTTCTGTCCACTTGTTAAATTGGCTTTTGCAGATCGATGTCATTCTAAAAGTGGTCTGTGAACCATGGGGCTAGAAACCTGTAGGAGAGTTGAGCAGTGACATTTCCAGAAACACAAGGATGCGATCTCCGGGACCCCCGCTCCCGGGACCCTCTTGCAGGCTTACCCCAGGTCAGGGGTACATGTCAGACAGAAACTGGGTGGGTCAGGAGAGGGGTCTCCCCGCGAGGGCCTTGACCCTCCCTGTGAGTTTGTGCTGCCCTGATCTAAGAAGATTGTAGGTTGCAAAGACAGATTTTGAACAGGACACCTTGGCAGATCTACAAAGGGAAAGCTGTGAATGGAACCGCCTTGTGCATCTATGATGCTGCTCAGCGTGGTCTGGAGTGAAATGCTCTGCGTGAGCTAGAGGGACCGGCCAGGCTTCAGCGGGTTGAAAAAAGCTTTACTGAGGTTTAACTGACATGCAGTTGACGCGTATTTAAAGGGCACCATGTGGTGTGCCTGGACGCGTGTGTGCCTGTGAAACCATTGTCACGTCGGCGGGGTGTCTGTCTCCCTCGAGGTCTCCTCTTGCCTTCTTACGATCCCCCCACCGGCTCCCCAGGTCACCTCTTCCCCATCACTGCGGGTCAGTTTGCCTTTCTCGACGGTTCCGTGGAGTCATGCGGAATCAGTCTCTTGTCGGTCCCCTTTCACTCCCTGGAGTTGCTCCGAGATTCTTCCATGTTGTCATCGTCCGTCCACCGATAGTGTCTTCCATTCATCCTGCTGTGTGGACATCCTGCAGCGTGTTGATCCATTAGCCTGCTGGTGGGAATTTTGTTTATCTCCAGCTTTTTGCTGAGCCTCCCTGTGCAGGTCCACGTGGGGACCTGTGCCTTCCTTTCTCCTGGGTGAACATCCAGGCCTGGATGGGATGGCTGAGGTGGGCTGAGTTTCTGAGAAAGCTCCCAACGCTATCATTCACATGGAAATGAGCGGGAGTCCAGCTCCTCCCCGCTCACCCGCCCTGGGCATGCTCCGCCTCCCTGGTTCCAGCTCATCTAGTCGGTGTGTGGTGGGACCTCACTGCACTTAGGTTTGCATTTCCCCGGTGACCCGTGAAGTCCGCATCTCTTCTTTGCGCTTCTCTGCTGTCTCTCTTTCCGTCTCTTTTGGTGAGGTGTCTGCTAGGATCCTTTGTCACCTTTGACATTGGTGCTTTGGAGGTGGTGGCTGTGTTTCGAGAGAGCTCTAGACACGCAGGATTACGAGTTCTTTATCATGCGTGTGATTGGCAAACGCTGTCTCCCAGTCTGTGGCGGGTCCTCTTCCTTCTCCTCGTATGAAGAGAACAGTGCCTTGTGAAAGGCGGAAGTATTCGACTTTGCGGGCGTGCTGTCCGTCGGTTTTACAGGTGATACTTCTGTCGCTCTTTTATGAGTCGTGCTGTTGGCAGTGTGACTAGGGGATCTTGAGCTCACGCTCCGGCTCTGATCAGTCCTGGCCGGATATTGGAGACAGGCCCGCTTTGGCCGGTTGACTTCGGCCCTGTGGCCCATCGGAGCTGGGGTGCCCTCGTGTCTTTTCCCTGGCGGGTGTGTGTGTGTGTGGGATGAGCCCTCCCACCCTCTCCCGTGGCCCTTCCGTCCTCTTTGTCCCCCACCTCCTCCTCCTCCCATCTGTGCCCGCCTCAGGTGTTAGCAAGACCCAGGCCTCTTTCCTGGGTCTCATAGTCCCTATCCTGGGCCCCCACCCCCCAGAGCTCCTGCCGCGCCTGTTGCTATGGTTGGGGGTGTTCTGGGGAGCCAGGTCGTACAGAGGGGTCCCCACGCTTTATCTCAGGGAGCCTCACTGTGCCTCTTGCCATGGCGCACTGCCCCGCACGTGGAGTCTTCCTATTTCCACGCAGTACCTGCCAGACTTTAGCAGGAAGAACTTGCTGGAACTAAGCTCATGGGCCCAGTGTGGAGGGGCTTTCAGATTCCCCCCAGAGCCCGGAGCCATCTTGGGACACACCAGAACCCTCATGTCTGCAGGGCCCATGGAAAGGTCGGCCAGAGGCCACAGCTGGGACCCCCAGACAGCCTCACAGAGTTGGCCCAGCCCCAGCAAGGAGGTAGAGCTTGCCCCCAAGGAGAATGACGGATGTGAACAGCTTCCTTCCTGGCCAGGAGCCTCCCCTCCAGATGTCCCGGAAGGTTCCAGATGTGTGGGGACGCTGGTGGAGGTGGATGCCGCTGAGAGTGGTCAGCTCCCCGTGTGAGCCCCCACCCACCCCGACCTCCGGAGATGAGGCCGTTAGAGCTCTGAGCCCTGGGAGGGAGGAGATGCAAGTTCTTTGTGGGGAAACTGGGGGGGGGCGAGACCGAGATGAGCCCCCAGCCGTGGAGGAGCCTCTGTCTTCCGTGTGAACCGCCCATCAGGGAGCAGGGCTCTCTGCCCCGTTGGCTGAGAAGTGAAACAACCTTGTTCCGTTCACGGCAGGATGCGCTGAGGAAGAGGCACAGCCTGAATTGGGATGAACAATCTCCCTCCCACTTCACGTCCACCTGAGCCTGTGGATGTGACCTTCATTAGCAGCAGGGCCTTTGTGCATGTGATCTAGTTAAGAGCAGGGATGCTGGAGGGGGGCGGGCCCTGATCCAGGGCCTGGGGTCTTCCTAAAAAGAGGGAGAGTTGGGTGCATACCCAGAGGGGAGGCCCGTGAAGATGGGGACAGAGGTCAGGGTGATGCAGCCACCAAGGGAGGCCCGCAAGAGGAGGCAGGAAGGAACTCTCTCGGATGGAGAGACTCCAGGGGCGGCTTGGCCCTTCCAGCCCCTGGATTTGGGACTTCTGGCCTCTAGACCATGGAGGACCCATTCAGTTGCTGCAAGCCCCTCGTTTGTGGTGCTTTGGTACAAGAGCCTCAGGGAGCTAAAGCCACACGTGCCGCAGCTGTTCCTTGGCTGTGGGTCCCTGGGCAGGCAGCTTCCGGCTTCTGAGCTTCAGTTTCCTGAGCTTGGAATCACGACATCAACCCCATGCCGACGTTGTAAGGGTCGCGTGAGCCACACGAGATGGAGGGGACCGTTGGGGCTCAGCCTACGCTGGGGTCCTACCCTGGAGCTTGCCTGAGTTGGTGGGGGATGAGCAGACGTCCTACTGTGCGGCTGACCCTGCTCTGTCCACTGGGGGCCTGATGGGGCAGATCACACCCCTCCTTGGCTTGGGTAGGTCCCAGCAGAGGCCTCAGGCCTCTAACTGGCCACTCTGATGATCGGGGGCGGGGGGGGGTTCTTTTCTCTGCAACGAGAAGCAGGTTCTGTATAATTGGACATCACGCGACTCCAGCTTCAGTGCCAGGTCCTCGTTGGATCTCCAGGCCTCTGGGCTGACCTGGAGCCAGCTGGGCAATAAGTGTTCTGCATGGCTGGACCCTGGGGTGGCTCGTGAATGGACCATGAAGCTGGGTGGAGGCCTGCTGGGGGGCTTGAGAGCCTCACTGTGGTTTTTGGTGGTGTGGTGACTGCCAAGGGGCTTGAGAGCCTCAGTGTGGTTCTTGGTGGTGCTTTGACTGCCAGGCCACGCTGGATTTGTGCTTCCCTACTCTGTGCAGCCCCTGCACTCGGGGAGAACAGGATGGTCCATTTCACTCCAGCACACGAGATGACTGGATGGATTCAAGTTCTAACACTGGTTGAGCTCCAATGTGTGTGAAGGCAGCAGAATGAACCCCATTGATTCAGATCAGCACACCATGAGGCACCGTCTGGTGGGAGTGTTCACCCGTCATCCATTCGGTCGTTAGAAAATTGTGGAGCACCTACTGTGTGCCGGGCCCTGGGGATGCAAAGGCAGCAGGGACACAGCCGTCTTCTTGCGGGGTGAGCAGGAGAGAGAAGCTCCTGAGGGTGAGGGCAGAGGAGCCGACTTGGGGTGAGCAGGGAGCAGAGATGGGGAGAGGCTGCCTGAGTAAGGTGGGGAGTAAGGAGGACAGAAAGATCCTCTTGGCCCAAGCAGGGGGTCACTAAGAGCCGCTTTCGGGAGGTGATTAGGTCATGAGGGTGGAGGCCTCCTGAATGGGATTAGCGCCCTTAGCCAAAGAGACCCCCCCAGAGAGCTCTTTTCTGGGCACTTGTGTGGCCTCATCTATTCATTTGGAGCAGCCTCATTGATTCTGGCAGTGGAACGGCTAGAAGGACCTCGGTCCTTGTCTTCTATGAAGAAATGATTCAGCAAAGAGACTGAGGCTGTGAAATCGAGACAAGGTTTGTTAGAAGCAACGCACATGTGGAAAAATACACAGGTGAGCTCAGAGTGAGTTGTGTGCAGTAGGCGTGGCTTAGGTTGCTTATATCCCCGTGGACAGAGGAGCCTGGCTTACAACAGTCCATGGGGTCACAAAGAGTCAGAGATGACTAAGCGACTAAGCGCACAGCACAGCTTGGGGGCAGGTTCCTGGATTGTCTCTGGCCAGTCACCTCACCTGTGTCTATATCTGCTCTGACTTGGGGTCCCTTCTAGTGGATGTATGTGCATCTCTCAGCCAAGATGGATTCCAGCGTGAAGCTGTCTGGGAGGTTGGCAGGACGTATGATGGGCCGGCCTCTCCCCCCTCCTTGGTCTCTCCCCTAGACTGAGGACCTCTCCTGCACGTGCGTCGGGTGGGGCAGTCCCCTTGATCGCAAGCGTGAGGACGTCGTGGCTTCTCTGTCTTTCACCTAATCAGGGCCCAGCGCTCCTGCTGCTATCTTGTTCCATCAGGAGACCAGTGGCAGCTGCTCCACCCGGGGCCTGTCTCTCTGCTGTCTCTCTACCACTGGCTTTGCTGTGCCAGCCTTCCTGACACTCCTGCCATCCTGGGGGATGTTTCCAAAGATGGTTCTGCAGCTGCTGCTCCTTTGCTCCAAGGCCGTCCACGGCTCCCGGTGCTATGGCATCCAGACGGGGCCTTCCCTGCTTTCAGGACATCTCCCCCTCAGTCCCTCATGGCACTCATTCAGCAGCTCATTGCATTCAGGAGGAGGACCCTGCAAAGCTGGGTCCTCTCCCAGCCAGGAGTCTGCACGCCTCTCCATGAACCTGTCACCTTGGCTGGATGAGGGCTTCTGCCTCCTCACCTGTCCCACCCGCCTAGACCTCTGCCACAGACTCGATGCTTGTGTCCCCCTCCCCCTCCTCAGACTTACGTGCTGAGATCTGAGCCCCCCAGGGCAACGGTGTTGGGAGGTGCATGGATCATGAGGGTGGGGCCCCCATGAATGGGATCAGTGCCCTTAGCAAAGAGACCCCAGAGAGCTCGCTCGTTCTTCTCGCTCGTCCCTCTCGCCTCTGGCCTCAAGGCCAGGAAGGGAGGGGGTCCTCACCAGATGCTGGACCTGTGGGCAGCCTGATCATGGACTTCCAGACTCTGCAGCTGTGAGAGAAATGTTGGTTGATTCGGCCACATGGTGATGGGATTTCTGTTGTAGCAAATGGGCTAAGGCATCCTGTTGAGAGCAGGAAGGGCAGCAGGTTCACCTCCTCCAGACCCCAGAGTCCACCCCGGCAGGTGCTCAGGGAACACAGGAAGGACAGGCGGGGGTCACACTTGGGTAGCAGCTGGGATTCTGTCCAGGAAGATTCCAGAAACTGATATGGAGCCTGGGGACCTCAGGGCCCCCTCTTGTCCCCATGGGAGCTGTCCTTTCAGCTGCACAGCCACCTTCTCTCTTTTTATACCTGGAGTCTGACTCCTTTAAGGGGTTTACTGGGGCAGTGATGGGTGAAAGCAGCTGAGCCAGCCCTCTGGGCGAGAGGGGAGGCCAGGCAGGCTCTCCTGGTCCATGCTCGGCACAGACAGACTCAGGACCAAGAGCAGAACAGGCCGCCCCACTCCTTCCTCCAGCGTTCCCAAGAAAATTATGGATTTTCTTACTGTGTCCTGATGAATCGTTAGTTAAGTGGAGAGTGAGCAGGCCCTGGATGTCTTGTAAATTGATGCTGCCAGGCTGCCCAGGGACGGGTGTGAAGCCAGCGTGTGAGCTGTGCCCGGGACTCACCACCCGTCCCGTTCCTCTCCTGTCCCCATTGTAGACCGACAGGGGCTTTCCAGGAAGCTGACCCACACTCAAACCCGGCCTCCACCAGCCCCTGACTCTGTGACCCAGGGCAGGCCAGTCTCCCATTTGTAAGCATGACCGGGTAGTTTTGAGGGTCACTGAGGCCAGGCATGTCAAGCATTTGGCATGCAGTAGGTGCCCAAACTAGTCAGTCCTAAAGGAATCAACCCTGAATATTCAATGGAAGGACTGATGCTGAAGCTGAAGCTCCAATACTTCGGCCACCTGATGTGAAGAGCTGACTCACTGGAAAAGACCCTGATGCTGGAAAGACTGAAGGCAGGAAGAGAAGGGGATGACAGAGGATGAGATGGTTGGATGGCATCACCAATCTAATGGAGATGAGTTTGAGCAAACCCTGGGAGATGGTGAAGGACAGGGAAGCCTGGTGTGCTGCCATCCCTGGGGTTGCAAAGAGCTGGACATGATGTAGTAACTGAACAAACAGCAAGGCTTTTGGTGCGTGCTCGTTTCTATGTTCATTCACGTCATCACATCCTGGGCTCTGAGCAGATGGACATGCAGCAGGAGCTGAACCCTTCAGAGCAGGACGTCCTCACCACCTGTCATCTTGCTCCCTGGGTCAGGCCAGTGCTGCTGCCTCGGGAGGACAAGGATGTGACTGAACTTTCACCTGTAGGAGCTCAGGGCACGGGAGGGAGCCAGGTGAGGAGGCTGCCGGCTCCCAGGTACACATTGCCTCTCTCCTGCGCGGTCACTTTGCTCCTGTCCTGCCTCCTTCCGGGAGGACCCTTCCCCCACGTCTCTCCTGGAAACTTTCCTAGGTGTAGCCCAAATGCTGCCTCTCCCAGGAAGCCTTTCTTTCTCCTAGTGAGGAGGACTCTGACCTCTGAAGGCCCTTTGGTCCTCACCTCCCTCGTCTCCCTCCGCTGCTTCTGCCTTCTACCCCTGTGAGTCACACCCACAGCTTCTCCACCCAGCAACTTGCTGCCGGCTTTGTGTCCTCCACATCACTTTCTTCCCTAGCACTGACGGTGCGGGGGTGGGCCTAGGCTTAGGGACCATCCCCCTTTCATCCATTCATTTATCCATCCACCCATCCAGTCATCTGCCTATTTACCTATCCATTCATCCAATCATCTCTCCATCTATCCACCTATTGATCCATCCACCTATTCATCCATTCATTTATCCTTTAAATCATCTACATAGCTATCCATCCATCCATCCACCCTTCCATCCATCCATTTATCTGTCACTTCATTTATCCTTTCTTCCATCCACTTTCCCCCTGTCCACCCAGCCTACCATCCATCCATCTGTCCACTCATCCATCCACCCACCATCCTTTTATTCTTCCTCCATTTCTCCTTTTCTTCATTCCTCCAGCTACCCCAAAAGACAAATATCTATTGAGCATCTCCAGTGATAACTATATGGGATACAGAATACACCAGAAAAGACAAAGACCGCCCGGAAAGCTTTTGTTGAGCCCCTCTTGTGAGCCAGTGTAGCCCCAGCCCCCAATCACAAAGTGTCAGGGATAAACACGTGAGTAGAAATTACACTTAGGACCGCACTGGGTAATTGCTCTGGAAGAGTTGACCTCATTAGCACTTGCGAAGTGACCCTGGACAGGTTATCAGACCTCCCTGGGCCTTTACATGGATTAAATGAGATGATGACCATAAAGTGCTCAGCTTAGAAAATGTTGACTCTGTTATTAGATATTAAGGGTGACAGGGTGAATTATGGGTGAGCAATGAAATGTTCTATACAAGGAGCAAGTGGGGACCGAGGGGCAGTGTCCTTGAATAGCTCCTGGCCATTCTGAACGGGTACCAGGAAGTCCCGGCCCCAGCCTCCTGAACAGGGCACATAGTTGGTAAGTGGCATCTGCCTCATGTGGAAGGGAGGCGAGACCGGGCTCTGGAGCCCTTGAATGAGGGAATAAGGTCCCTCCGGGATTCCATTTCCATCACTGGAACTGGTGCTCCCTGAAATAGACTTCCATACGACCTTCACAGGAGCCTCCAGGTCACAGAGAATCCTTGTAACTCTCCCCAAACAACTACACATCAGAGACCCTTAAGAGCACCAGAGCAAAGCTTCAGGGGTCCCCAGGTGCCCTGAGAAGGCTTTCCTGGTGGCTCAGCACTAAAGAATCTGCCTGCCAGCGCAGGAGACACAGGAGACGTGGGTTCAATCCTTGGGTCAGGAAGATCCCCTGGAGGAGGAAATGGCAGCCCACTCCAGTATTCTTGCCTGGAGAATCCCATGGACAGAGGAGCCTGGTGGGCTACAGTCCGCAGGGTCACAAAGAGTCAGACACAACTTAGAGACTGAGCAGCAATAGTGATGTTCTAATACCTGGTGCAGTGCTGGAGATGGGACTGAGCAATGTCCAAGCTGCCTGCGGCAGTAGTAACACAGGTGTGTGTATGGCTGGGGGAGCCCCGAGGGGAGCCCTGGGCTGGGGGCCGGGGAAGGAGGGTCTCAAAAGTGAGATCTGATGGATGAATAAGGCATTGGCATGGGCAGGCTGGAGTGGGAGACGGCTCCTGGGGGAGCTGGGGGTGGCCAGCAAACAGGAAGCTGGGCGTGCTCACAAAGGGCATGAGACCCCAGTGGGACCCCCCAGACCAGCAGATTAAATGCTGAGTATGTGCCCAGGTACATGAGCTGAAGGGCAGCCCAACAAACCTGCAAGCTGAAGCCCCAACCCCTCAGAACGGGGCTGAACTTGGAGTGAGGGCCTTTGTGTGTGTGCGTGCTAAGTCGCTTCAGTCGTGTCTGACTCTGTGACCCCATGGATAAGCCCGCCAGGCTCCTCTGTCCATGGGATTCTCCAGGCAAGAATCCTGGAGTGGGTTGCCATGCCCTCCTCCAGGGCATCTTCCCAACCCAGGGATCAAATCTTTCTCTCCCGTGTCTCCTGCTTTGGCAGGCAGGTTCTTTACCACTAGTGCCATCTAGGAGACCTGAGATTGTTTATGGCTTGATTGAAGTAAGGTGAAGTCACTGGGGCAGCTCCGATCCAGGGTGACTGGCGAGGCGATCAGGACGCAGACGCACATGAAGGGGATTCCATGTGAGGACCCGGGGAGAGGGTGGTCATCTCCAGGCCGGGGCAAGAGGCGTGAGGGAACCGTCCCTGCCCACAGCTTGGTTTTTAGGGCCTTCAGACTCCAGAATCAAGAGCTTGAATTCCTGTGGAGCTCTGTCATGGAAGCCTATTAGCCCAGGGTCCCACCGTGTTCTCTGAGGTACATTCACCTGGGCCTGAAATGCACCTGCCATGAGCCGTGATGGTTAACGCTCCCTCCCTGCCCACTGGCCTCTCTCCCAAGAGCTTCCCCAGGATTCCCTCCATCTTCTGCTGGAGAAACGGAGGCACAGAGGGGACAGGGAAGCCAGGATTGGAGCCCACTACCCCGTCCACATCTCTGAGTCCAAGATGGCCTGGCCCTGAGGGTGGGCCTGGTGAGGCGCCCCACACCGCTGGGCGGACGGGTCCCTCCTTGGGGGGCAGGGGCCCTTCCCCGCTCTTGCATGGTGTGATGAATGTGTGGGTGAGCGGAAGGACCCCTGACACCTGGTCCCCAGCCTGGATGCGGCAGGTGGGTGCTCCGTGGAGCTGGTCCCGTAGGGGCAGGAGAGCCTGCTGCCCGCAGGACGGGGCTTCCGGAGTCTGTAGGTGACCCAGGTGGGGTTCACGCGGCGGCTCAGACGTGCTCCGGGTGGCGGGGGAGGGGTTCTCCAGCACATCTGGTGTGAGTCCTGCATCTGCCTGCCAGCCCAGCATGGACGGTCTTGTGGGAGCCTCAGCCCTCCGGGCTTGGGCAGGGGAGGGGGCACAGGTCATCATGTCTAAGTCTGCCAGCACTCGAGGTCGCACACAGCTTGACTGTCTGGGGTGGTTGATGCAGATGGCGGTATTGCTCGGAACGAAAGGTCGTGGCCATCTAGCGCGGCTGTGCTGACCGCCCTGCAGGTCCCTTCCTGCTTCGGCCCTGCCAGAAGTTGACCCTTCCATCTCCACCCAAGGCTTTGATATCGGGTCTTGTTGTTGAGTCACTAAGTGGTGTCTGACTCTTACACCCCCATGGACTGTGTAGCCCTCCAGGCTTCTCTGTCCATGGGATTTTCCAGAAGAATACTGGAGTGGGTTGCCATTTCCTTCTGCAGGGGCTCTTCCTGACCCAGGGATCAAACCTGTGTCTCCTGCATTGGTAGGTGGGTTTTATTACCACTGAGACACCGGGGAAGCTGCTGTAGGATCTTGGGCTTTAATTATTTGGAAATTTTTGTCTGCACAAAGCTTGGGAGGCTAGGTTGGCATAAACATTCAATGACTCCAAAAACAGAAGTTGGGGGACCAGCCAAGTCCTCAGCAAGTGGGTCTGAAGCACCTGCTGTGGGCCAGACATTGCCAGACACTGGGAACATAGCAGTGAATTAATCAGAAACAAACCCTGCCCTCTGAGAGTTGATATTCTGGAGTCAGGGGCAGGTGGTAAATAGATGTGCATAATAAACATCCAGTTGTCACATGACGGGTGTCCAGGATGGGAACTCTGGAAGGAGAGGGGTGGACAGGCCGGGGCGGGGCCTGGGGGCTGGTGGGGACGGGAGGTGGAGGGCCAGGCAGGTGGCCATGCACCTGAAGGTCAGGAAAGGGTTCAGATAGCTTTGTGAACCACTGGTTTTCCTTACAAGCATCTTAATTCTGGAAGCATCTGCGCCACTTTGCACACGAGGGAAGAGCATCCAAGAGCGTGCTCAGCAGAGCGGCTGAGGGGTGGCAGAGACTGGATTCAAGCCCAGGTCTCTAGAACCCAGTCCAGTTCCTTTGCTTTTACACCAGACCTGCCAGGGACCCGGGGTGGGGTTATCTCCTGGGAGCGTCTCCTCAACTCCCGACAGCAAAGGTCCACAGGTCACTTCCCAAGGCCGGCAACCCCAGGGATGGGAGGGGGTGTGTGGTGCAGTCTCTGCTTGGGGTTTAAGGTTTTGATGGGAGTTTCTGAGTGTGCAAGAGAGCCTGGTGGTCTCAGTGAAGACATCAGCAAGCCCCCTGCCCTTCCTCGTCCTTATTTATGGGTTGAGCTACAGCAGGGGGAGAAGGTTCTGTCTGAGCTGCTCTTGAAGCCAACAGCTGGAAGTAGCGAAGGCTGGTGGGAGGGAGCACTGAATAGAGGAATCTTCTAGCACAGGCCTGGCCCCAGCAGCAATGAATACCATTCCGAAAAGTGTCCAGACTGTTTGGTGTGAGGGATGTAGGGAGGACAGCGGCTGGTGTGATAGCTGCAGCAATGGTAACTCTATGGAGTGGAGCATTTATTACGTGTCAGACATTGGTTAGTCACTTTAAAAAGTTTTGTTTATTTTGACTGTGCTGGGTCTTCATTGCTGCACTGGGCTTTCTCTGGAGGCAGTGAGCAGGGGTTACTCTTCATTGCGGCGGGCGGGCTGCTCATTGTGGTGGCTTCTCTGGTTGTGGAGTCTGGGCTCTAGAGCTTGGGAGCTTCAGCAGTTGTAGCACGTGGTCTCAGAGAGCGCATGCTCAGTAGCTGTGGCGCACAGCCTTTGTTGCTCTGAGACATGTGGGCTCTTCCAAAACCAGGGATCAAACCTGTGTCCCTGATGGGCAGGTGGATTCTTCGCCTCTGGACCACCTGGGAAGTCCTTGGTTAGTCATTCTGCATGTGTATTTTGTTTTGTCCTTGAGCGATCCTGTTGATATGTATTGTCTACATTTTACAGACAGGGAAACTGGGAGTCAGGGATGTGTGTCACCGAGGGTTCCAGCTAGGCGGCGGCCAGCCTGGGCTCTGTACGCTTGGTCGTTGGTTCCGAGGTGCTGGTGTCACGCGGAGCTGTCTGGTTTACGACCCTTCGTGGGATCAAGGCACTGTGTGGGTGGCAGAGACGCGGTGGGGAAGCCCCGCTTGTTCCTGGGCTCGTAGACCTCACCTTGTAAGCTCTGGGACGTGGTGTCAACTCACCACCAGCACACTCCGGGGAGTCAGACACGCCTGGAACAGCCCCACTCACAGCTCCACGAGCTTGGGCCACTCACCTGCCCTCTTTGATGCCCAATTTTGTCTGTAAGTCTTTGATGGAAGCTACCCCTTGGGTTCTGAGGAGGATTAAATGAGATAAAAAATTAGTTCAATAACTGGCACTTAATTATAACAGTGCTTGCTCAGTGTGTGCAAGGATTAAGTTGTTCCCTGCAGAGCTCCTCATTCATGGCCTGACCATCCTTTTTTCCTGACAGGTTACCAAGGTAGAATTTACATATCATACAATGGACCCCTTTAGGTGTGAAATATTATTAATTCTGATAAATGTTTATGGTCATATCAGCACCACTGCAATTAAGATGTAGCAAGATTCCACTGCTCCTTCAGATACCTGTATGTCTTTGTGTAGTCAATCCTCCTCTCTGTTTTACCCATGACAACCACTGAATCGGTCTTTTCTATAGTTTTGCCTTTTCCAGATGCCATGTAAGTGGAATCATATGGCTTGTAGCCTCTGAGTCCAGCTTCTCTCATTTAACACGATGTGTTTGAGATGCATCCGTCCTGTAGTATGTATCAGTTTTTTTCCTTTTTAATTTCTGAATAATGCTCCATTGTTCCAAGAGATCACAGTTTCTGCTTTTCCATTCACCATTTGGGTTGTTCCTATTTTTAAAAAAATGTGTCTTGTAAGTTTTGATTGAGTGCTAGACATTGTAGACTGAAGGTAAATTGTATTATGCCTGAAATGGCTTGATTCCTACTGTATCAGGCTGCTAGTTTTAGTCCTTTTAGTTAGGAATTGAGGTGGGTTTGGGTTTTGTTGCTTAAGGGCCAAACTGGCCCCTCTGACTTGTCCTATATGGTTTGAATGGCTTTTTCTAGCTTTTAAAAAGCATAAAACTCTAGAATTCTGGATTCCCGTGAAAAGTCAAGAGACTGGTAAGTCGAGGGCTGGGCAGCACTGGTCCTTCGTTACTAGAGGTCGGCACTTGGCTTGTGTAGAGCAGCGGCTCCCAGCTTGGGCGGGGGGCTGCGCCCTCTGCTTTGCTGCGGCCCCTCCTCCCTAATGTGTGTTCCCGTCTTGCCTCTACTTTGTATTATCTTCCTGGTTCTCACAGAGGGTTGGGTGTGTGCAGTCAGATACTGCGTGGTATGCAGGGCACTCTTCTTAAAAAGGGAAGGAAACATAGCCATCACTTAAAAATAGATTTCCACCACATTGGTTAGAGTTAAAGCAATGATTAGAGAGGTTTATGCTGGAGGTTTTACTATCCCTGGTGGTGCAAATGGTGAATCTGCCCGTGATTCAGGAGACCTGGTTCAATCCCTGGGTTGGGAAGATCCCCTGGAGAAGGGAATGGAAACCCACCGCAGTATTCTTGCCTGGAGAATCCCATGGTCAGAGGAGCCTGGTGGGCTACAGTCCAAGGGGTTAGAAAGAGTCAGACGCAGCTGAGTGACTGAACAGCCCAGAACAGTTAGAGAGGTTTATGCTGGAGGTTTTAGAAAGCTCAACCCCAGGAGTCCTTCTTTCTGAATCATGGCATCTCAAGGGAAGCCCCACCTGTCCTGATTGCCTCCAGGCCAGCTTGGTGCAGAGCACGGGGGGCTGCACACCCTCTGCCTTCTGAGCTGTGGGTTTTGGATGAACGCTGGGTCCCCACAGAAGAGAAGGCTTTTTACTGAGGTCTGGACACAGGGAACCCAGAAGAGGCCAGGTTTTCCACCTCCACCTGAGGTGTCTGGTATTACCTGCTGGGGAGACTCACATGTAGCAGTTTATTCAGAGGACGCGGCTTTCTGAGTCTGCTGCCAGAGGGCCAGAGAGACAGCTGACGTGCGTCGGACAGCCACTCATGGGGGATTTAGAAACGCAAACACAGCCACACGTTCGGGTGAGCCGCTCTTTCCGGAGGGAAGGGCAGAGCCTTTGACAGTTTGATGATGTTGGCCAGAGTTGCTCTGAACACCACGGGGCTGGGACCTCGTGTCACTGTCACTTGCCTGTGGAGGGTCGGCGGTGGGTCCAGAGGAGTGATATGAACAGCAGGGCTTGGTTAGGCCATCAGTCACCCCCATACACTCCACACGTTCACTTAAAGAAAGAGCCCCAGCCTTACTGCTCTTACGTAGCAGTGAAAAGGCTTCCCTGGTGGCTCAGATGGTGCAGAATCTACCTGCAATGTAGGAGACGTGGGTTCAGTCCCTGGATTGGGAAGATCCCTTGGAGAAGGGCCTGGCAACCCACTCAGTATTCTTGCCTGGAGAATTCCACAGACAGAGGAGCCTGGCGGGCTAGGGGGTTTTTTCCACGGGGTCGGAAAGAGTTGGATACGACTGAGTGACTAACACTTTCATAGTGCTGATCAGAGCAGAGTTCCTGCTCTCGGGGAGCCCACGTGCTAACAGAGGAAACAAGTCATTGAACAGGTAATTTCACATGAGCCTAAGTGCTGTAGAGACTGAGGAGCAGGTCTGGGAGCTAAGGAGTGGCCGGCCGGGCAGGGAAGGTGGGGCCGTTTGATTCTGGACGGTGCGGTCAGACCCGGATGAAGAGCAGGCAGCACTGCAGAGCTGTCCTGGCCGAGGAGGCAGAGGAGGCTGGGGGCCCGTGGAGGGGCTTCCCACCCCAGCCCCCTCCCTGGGACGAGGGCCAGCAGATGCTCGGAGGATGGGGTGAGTGCAGGCGAGATGGGACTAGCAGGTGGGGTGGGTGTGACCCTAGCCCCCTACCTGCTCCCACAAGCCTCAGTGTATCCATCTGTAAAATGGGACTTGTCGCCATTGTGAGGTTTAAATTAGATGATGTGGGCAAAGACACCTCTTGTGGTGCCTAACTGCCAGGGAATGAATGAATGAGTGAGTGAGTGAATGAATGAAAGCAGGAGGAAGGAACAGCTGAAGGCTGTAACTGGTTCTCTCTATCCCAGAAGGGAGAAGTTCAGGGGATCCTGTTGGCCTCGCAGGTCTGCCCAGGAGCCTCTGCTAGGTGCCCCGGTGCCGGGGCGGGGGCAGCTCCACTGATCAGTGGCTTTACAGGCTTACCTGTGTGGTGTGGACGGAGCTTTCCCAGAGAGAGAGTGAGCTCACCATCACTGGGAGCATGCAGACAGCTCTGGAAGTCCAACAGCAGGGATTTTTCCTCCTCGGGTCGGGGGACTGAGTGGCCACCGGTTTCCTCCCAGCGTGAGCACTGGGTCTTTCCCCTGTGCATCCCCGTCAGGCACACGAATGCGGACGGTCTTGCAAAGCCACCCATCTTCACTCAGCAAGCCTGTGCTGAGCACCTGTGGTGTGCCAGGCACCGCCCTTGGAAGGTCACCCTCCCTGGGCAACAGGTGACTGGGGGATCCCCACCACCCCGACAGAGAGGACAAGGGAGTAAGCACAGAGTGCTTCTTGGAGGAGGTGTTGTGTGATGGCCAAGTGGATCCCATGGGATGGGGAAGCAGGGAAGGGTGTTCTGGACAGAAGGATCGGCATCTGCAGAGGCTCAGAAGCAGGTGATGAGAGGCCGTTCTGGAGTTCCTGGGGTTTTTGACCAAATCACAAGCTGAGCAGTGGGAGCTGGGAGGGAGGCTTCAGGCAAGTTAGGGCCCATCACTGGGGGCTCCAGAGGAAGAGATCTTGTCCTGAGGTGGGTGTGTCCTTCCTGGGATTTTGAGTAGATGGGCATCAGGTTCCATTTCACCCAGGGCTTCCCGAGCAGACCCTGGGCTTGAGTTTCCTCCCCTGACAACAGGGCCCCCACTGCCATGGGGCTGCAGGGGGCCCTGGGCTGATGGCTGTTGATTTCTCTCCCATCCCTGCCTGAAGCTGCACCATCACTGCTATCGAAACAACGCTGGCTTGGCACAGGTCTTTCTCTTGGGCAAACTTGTCATCTGAGCTGAATCTCTGCCTCAGTCAGTGTAAAGCTGCCATGAATCCCTTGAGGGGCTCTGGGGCTCAGAGGGACCCACTGCTCTGCACTCCCAACCTGGCACCAGGACCCTGGGCTCAAGACACGATACGTGAGTTTGAGCAGTGCATGTTTACTGCCTCTGCTGGGGAGCTGAGTATCAGGATGCAGACTGCACGCTGGACCACGGGGCTCCCCGAAGTCTCAGGTCAGCATTCAAGGCCGCAGAGCTGGGTGCCCACAGTTGCTGCTGCACCTCCTCCGTGGACACTGAGACACAGAGACTTCTGTGTCCTTTGCGGACATGGGGCCTGGCCCCAAGCAGATCCACGTGCTCTGTGTGGCCAGGATGGGGGCATCTCATGATGGCAGTTTGTTCCCAAATGAGGACATTGTGGTTTTCAGCACTGGCATCTGCTTTCTGGACAGGGAAGTGTCGGCTCCATAGCACACAGGTTTGTGTCCTTGGAGCCATGGGGCCATCACCCAGGCCCCTCCACTTGGGTTTACACTTACAAATAAAAAAACCGAGAGGTGCCTGGAGATGAAAGAGGGAGGGTGCCGGGTGCAGGACTTGGGGGGTGCCGAGCGTGCACTGCCTCTTCTGACCCTGGCAAACCCCGGGCAGAGGAATCCTCCCCCACCCAATGGGGAGGAAACTGAGGCCTGGGCCAACTACACTGGCCCCCTCAGACCTGACCCCAGCCTCATTCACTTTTCCCCACCAGACCCCGTTAGGCCTTCACAGCCCTGGCACCCAGGGGCCGGTGACGACAGTGATGATGGACTGATGTCCTCATCACCCTCCCAGCCCTGGACAGGAGGGAGGCTGAGTGTGGTCCCACTGGGCCTGGCCAGAGGCCAACCTTGCTTCCGAGGGCTGGCGTCCGGCAGGAAGCGTGGCTATGGAGGTGGAAGGGCAGGGCAGTGGGGCGGGGGCTGGCGTGGGGCCAGCGGGCAGCTCATGAAGGGCCCCATTGATGGGTGGGTGGTGGAGTGGGGACGCAGTGGCCTTCCTGTTGTCCCCCATCCCCCGCAGTTCAGGGGCCTCCGCCCTGCTCCCAGCTGCTTGGCTGGTGTTCCCTGGGCTGCGTCAACTCCATGGGGGCCAAAGATCCGACTCCTGCTCCTTTCTGGTTCACAGACAAGCCGGCGGCTGGGGGCTGGGGGCTGCATGGTTTTCCAAGAGCTTCGTGAACAACCCCACAATGTGGCTCAAGACAACCAAACTCATTCTCTACCGACCGTTCAGGCAGGCGTTTGGGCCCTGGTGTCAGGCCCATGCACCCTTGGAGGCTCTGGGAAGGAGCTCTCCCTGCCTGTCCGGCATCTGGGGCTCCTTGCTGTCTGGGGCATCCTTGTCCTGCAGCAGCACCATTGACCTTCCTCTCCATGTGTGGTGTCCCACACCCCGTCTCCTTGCTCTTATCAGTCATTGGATTCAGGGCCCATCCTTACCTCGTATGGCCGCATCTTAACGTGGTCACATCTACAAAGACTCCATTTCCAAACAAGCTCATGCTCTGAGGTCCCAGGTAGGATTGAGTTTGGGGGGATGCCATTCAACCCCTCACTCATCATCAGCTCCCCCCACCAGTGTTGCTTTCCGCTCTGGAGCCACTTGTGGGCTCTTGCCTTCTGCCTCCTGTTGGCCCATTGGAAGCTTTCTTGACCTTTGGGGATCAGTCTCCATGTGGCCACCTCCGTGAAGCCTCTTCCCTTCCCCAGGCACGTGAAGGCTCCTCCCATGTGAAGGCCCTGCATCTCACTCTGGCCTCTCTGGGGCTGTTGCCCATACACTGCCCCACTGAAGGTGTATAAAGTTTTTTCTTGTGTCCCCCCACCCTGGGCCACACATGAGTTCCTGAGCTGGGGACTTCAGTGTGACTTTATCCTCCTTTATCCTCAGAGGTCCAGCTCTGTGCTGGCCATTAATTGTACTGGGTTTTTGACCTGTGTTCACTGTTGAATCCTCATAGCCACTCCAGGAGGCAGGGCTATTGTCATTCCCATTTTACAGATGAAGAAACTGAGGCTCTGAGACATGGTCACATGCCCACTAAGGTTGAGGCTGGCTGGGCTTGACACTAAGGCCTCTTCAGGCCTATCAGTGAGTGATCTTCATGGGCTGTCCTAGGAACATGAAGTCCTAGGGCTCTCCCCAGGCAGAGAGTTTGGAGTTGGTTCATTTATTCAAAAATTGTTTCTCAAGCGCCTTCCAAGTGTTCTGCCTTAGGGACCTAGCAGGCAGCTGGAAGCCCCTATCTTTGCCACATGGATTTATGATCTGTGAAGACAAAGACAAATGCTTGTCATTTATCCACACTGTGAAGGGCACTGGTTTTGCCACTGACCACCTTCTGTGACCTGGACCAAGGGCAGCTCCTCAGGGGACCTTGGTTTCCCCACATGTGCTCAACTGATCCTTGTGGGCCCACCCTTGCAGCCTGAGAAGGAGCCTTCTGTGTCCAGCAGCCCTGCCTGTGGCATCCAAGGTGGCTCAGGTAAGACTGGAGTCCTGCATCCTGAGAGGCCCCAGATGGCCCACCGCTGGCCCACAGCAGTGATCAGGTGGAGTGCATTCTCCCCTAGTCCCCGGCAGACTCAGAAGCCTCCTGCACAAAGGCCAAGTTGGAGCAAAAGTGGTTTTTTAATCCCCCTAGGCCTGTGTTCCGGCCCTGGGAAAGAATCCAGAGGCTGTTTCCAAGTCCTGTGACTCAGAGCTCCCAGCAAGGCCGCCAGGTCAAGCTCCACACTCAATAGGGGCTTTCAGAGCCCCGCGGAGCTGGCCTGGGCTGGGACGTGGCCGCTGTAGGGCCGATCTTCCCACTGCCTGCACAGGGGAAGCCGGGTGCATGCTGGCTTACCTGGGAAGGGCCACGGGGGTCCAGGAATTGAGGGAATGGGACAAGCTTCGGGCAGAGCCAAAGGTCAGCAGGCCAGTCTCCCACCCACCGAGGACACGGCCGCCAGCCACACGGAGCCACTCAAGGAAAGCATGGTGTCCGCATCGCTGGCCGCGCATGCAGCTGAGGGACCCTCGGTACTGTGGGTCCCCTGCCCCCGACCTGAACACAGTGTAGCCTGCAGGGGAGCCCAGTTCACATCCAGTTTTCTTTTTAATTTTTTAAAAAAGTTTAATTGGAGTAGAGTTGATTTACAGTGTTGTGCTAGTTTCAGGTATACGGCAATGTGAATCAGTTATACACATACATACATTCACTGCATTTTAGATTCTTTTCCTGTTTAGGCTATTACAGAGCAGTAGAGTTCCCTGTGCTACACAGTAAGTCCTTATCAGCTGTCTATCTTCCGTAGAGTAGTGTGTATCAGTTCAGTTCAGTTCAGTTCAGTCGCTCAGTCGTGTCCGACTCTTTGTGACCCCATGGACTGCAGCACGCCAGGCTTCCCTGTCCATCACCAACCCCGTGAAGCTTACTCAGACTCATATCCATTGAGTCGGTGATGCCCTCCAGCCATCTCGTCCTCTTGTCTCCTTCTCCTGCCTTCCATCTTTCAATCATCAGGGTCTTTTCCAATGAGTCAGTTCTTTGCATCAGGAGGCCAAAGTATTGCAGTTTCAGCTTCAGCATGAGTCCTTCCAATGAATATTCAGGACTGATTTCCTTTAGGATGCACTGGTTGGATCTCCTTGTAGTCCAAGGGACTCTGAAGAGTCTTCTCCAACACCACAGTTCAAAAGCATCAATCCTTACTGTGTATATGTCAATCCCAATCTAGTTTTCTTTAGTGAAAGCCTTCATCCCAGCTCACTGCACCGAACTCGACTCAGGAGGGAAATGTGACGTCTGAGGGTGCTTCAGAGGCAGACCACAAATGTAGGGGCTGAAAGCAACACAGACCTACTCTCCTATGGTTCTGAAGGCCCGGGGGCTGCGGCGAGCCTTCAGGAGCTAAACTCAATGGTGCAGGGCCTGTTTCCTCCCGAGGCTCCGGGGCAGGGTCCAGTCCTCACCGTGTCCAGCATCTGGGCTCACGGCCCCTCCCTCGCACCGTTCCAACCCCCACCTCCATTGTAACCTGTCCGGTTTCCTGCTCCATGGTCAAGTCTCCCTCTGCCTCCATCTTAGGAGAATATTGTGGCTGCATTTAGGGCCCACCTGGACCATCCAGGATAAATCCCCACCTCTTGCTTAACCCCATAGCATCTTCGAAATCCCTTTTGCCGCGTGAGGCAACATGTTCAAGGTTCAGGGAATTAGGATGTGGATGCCTTTGGGGCTGTTCGTCAGCCCACTGCAAAGAATCTCTTGGCCAGCTCCGCCCAAGGCGTCTGCATTCTCCCGGGAGTACAGGACTCCAGTGCATCGCCACCCACACCCCTGGCTTGTGGGGTGTCCTTCTTGGACACACGCCTTCTCCCTGACGGGGAAACAGCAAGTACTGTCCCAGTCGGGCCTTGAACTTGGGTCTCCCAGCTCCTTCTACTTGGAACGGTGGCCCCAGAATTCAGAAACGGGTGGAGAATTTAGAAATAAAGTGCAGAATTTGGAAACGAAAATCAATGCTGCTGTGGACAGTCCTCTGGTCCCTTGTGTGCAACTGGTACCCACACCTGCCTGGGAGCCCTGCTCCTGCCTCGGCCCTGAAAAGTAAGGGTCTTCTTGCTCATAGCATCCAGGAAACAGCCTCAGAGGGAAGCAACGTTCTCAGGGGCCCTGGGTGAGCTGGCTGGGCTTCCCCAAGAGAGACCCACAGGGGACAGAGGATCAAAGTGCCAAGGGAGTCTGTGTGTGGTTGTCCCAGGGCCTGGAGGTGGGGGGACAGGCCGGAGGAGGGGGGCAAAGGTCAGGTCACACGGTGGGGGCTTTGCCCACATGGGGCCTCTGGGGTTCTTTCTCTTCAGTTTGGAAACCACTGGGGCCGGGAGCACATGAGACTTGTGTGATCCAGGCCTGCTCACAGCCCCAGCCTCAGACTCAAGGAGGTTCATCGGGCAGGGCTGGGGCAGGCCCTGCCCTGTGAGCTCAGAGCTGGTGGCGTGATGCTGGGTCAGGGCACCTGGGAGCAGGGGCCGGCACCTGGGGGATGGTGTGGTAGTGTGGATCTGTGAAGCTGGGAGTTTCAGGACCACAGGACTTGAGAGATGCTGGTGTAAGTGAGGCGGAATCTAACCCCAGGTGGGAGCGGAGGGCTGGCGAGCCAGTGGGTCAGGGATCGATTTAAAGCTGAGCGAGGCGTGGGAGGGAAGGGCCCCCTCTTCCGGCTCCTCCTGGCAGCGCCTCTCAGGTTCTCAGACACCCACCATCCCCGGGGATCTTGTTAAAATTCAGGTTCTGATTCAGTGGGTCCGGGTGAGGCCGGATGCTGCTTCTAATGAGCTCCCAGTTGACCCGCGAGGCTGCTCCGTGGGTTGCTGTGAGAGGCAGGGCATCAAGTGGCTTCGGCTGTCCATCTGGTGGGAATGTCCAGACCCTGCTGGGTGGACCTGGGGAGCCCCAGGGACGCGGAGGCTCCTAGAGGGGTCGTGAACTGCTGGAGGTCTCACAGGAAGGGGAGGGGTCCAGGCTTGGACACAGGGGCTCCACCAGGCCATCCTGAGAGTGGGTTTTTGCCCAAATCACCTAGCCAGTCCTGGGGAACAGGCGGGAAGCCTCGTCAAGGCTCTTACAGAGTGGGGTACAGCTTGGGGGTGCGGCATCTACATGAGCCAGTGTCCACAGGCAGAAGCAGCAAGGGGGGCGCCATGCTTAATGAGCACCTACTACATGCCAGCCCCCTCGTGTAGCACCGCGTTCATCCTAGGTACAGGGACAGCTGCTTTCTCTTGGCTCCTGCAGCGTCCAGCACACAGTAGGTGCCCAGGGAAGGTCGCGACGACTCGGGGCATCTCCCAGCCAGGCCCGTGAGGGCCGGAAGCGCCTGCTGGAAGCCGCAGCAGCTCCGGAGACTCTGTCAGTTGCTTCATGTGCCTCCTGGCTTCTCTGAGGCCCCTTGCTCTGCGAAGATGGTGCCCGTTTTCAGATGAGATGTTGGTGTCGTGGTGGGTGTGGGTCGGCCAACTTTTGCACTAAACCTGCTTCCTCTTGGGCTCAAGGGAGCGCAAAGGAGACATCCCAAAATGGAGCAGGGCCCTGACCTGTGTGCCTGTGTTTCCGGAGGCCAGATCCAGCCTCTGCCTTGTAGCCCCAACCCTGTGGCCGCGTTTCCCCACCGAAGGCTCCAAGCCGGTTCTTTCAAACCATCTGAAAGTAATAAGGAAGCAGCTTATGGATGGAATGCCTTCAACATGAAGCTGTATCTTGTGGTCAGTGTTTCTTTCTGTCCAAACATTTCTCCTTCTCTGAGCTGGGCTGGGGAAGGGGCCCAGGAAAGCTGTGGGCCTGAAACGAGCAGAGAAACCAGCTCACACCTCCTGGGGCGGGAAACGGCAGGGCTGGTCATTGAGCTGATGTTTCCTCCATCTCTGCCCCCTTGGTCCGGCCTCCAGGCTGCCGGGAGAGCGTCCTAAAATGAGAGCCGACTGGACGCGTCCCGGCGCCAGAGCCTTCTGCGGCTTCTGCTGTTTTGGACTGTTGTCTCAGTCCCCCCATCATCTTGGGTTTCCCTCATAGCTCAGCTGGTAAAGAATCTGCCTGCAATGTAGCAGACCCCAGTTTGATTCCTGAGTCAGGAAGATTCATTGGAGAAGGGATAGGCTACCCATGCCAGTTTTCTTGGGCTTCCCTGGTGGTTCAGCTGGTAAAGAATCTGCCTTCAGTGCGGGAGACCTGGGTTCGATCCCTGGATCAGGAGGATCCCCTGGAGAAGGGAAAGGCTACTCACTCCAGTCTTCTGGCCTGGAGAATTCTATGGACTCTGTAGTCCACAGCGTCGCAAAGAGTCAGACACGACTGAGCGATTTTCATTTTCTTTTCACTTCCCCATCATCTGATTCCTCTCGACAGCCCTGTCCCCTGAGAGTCTTCCCAGGGTGAGGAGTCTGGGGCATCGACCGTGCAGAGGCCCTCACTCAGGGATAGAGCCTGAGAGCAGCCCCCTCCCCATCACGGCCCCCTTGTTCCCGCCTGGTCCTGGCCCTGTCTCTCCCCCACGGCCCCACACAGCCACCCCGGGGCTGCTTTCATGCCCAGCCTCCTTCCCCGCTGGAACCCCTCCTCCCCTTCCCTCAGCCAATCATGACTCCTACTCTAGACTCCCCAGACTCCGCCAGGCACCCGTGCTCCCCAGGCGGCCCTGTCAGGCCCTCATCGTGCCTTCTTATGCTTTGTTGTCTGTCAAGCCCTTGAGGCTGTGAGTTCTGTGAGAGCCAGGACTTGTCTGTGGTGTTTATTCCCCAGGCCTGGCAAAGGGCCTGGCACATAGTAGTTGCTCAAGAAATGTGTACTGAGTGGGTGGACAGATGGATGGATGGTGGATGGATAGATGGGTGGGTGGATGGGTTGACGGATGGATGGTGGATAGGTAGATGGATGGATGGGTGTGTGGATAGGTGGATGGATGAATGGTTGGTGGATGGGTGGATGGATAGGTGGATGGATGGATGGAGGGTTGGATGAGTGGTGGGTGGATGGTTGGTGGATGGGTTGATAGATGGGTTGGTTGAGGATGGATGGATGGGTAGATGGAGGGATGTATGAGTGGGTGGGTGGAGGGATGGATGAATGGATGATGGATGGATGGATGAATGGATGATGGGTGGATGGATAGATGGATGTTGGACAGGTTGGTGGATGGGTGGTGGATGAAAGAATGGATGGGTGGATGTATAGTTGGACAGAGGATAGGTTGATGGGTGGATGGATGGATGTTGAAAGAGTTGATAGATAGGTTGATGGATGGATGGATGGGTGGATGGATAGATGATAAATGGATGGATAGATAGATGTCAGACAGGTTGATGTATGGATGGTAGATGGATGGATGGGTGGATGGAGGGATGGATGAGTGGTGGATAGATGGATGGATGGGTTGATGGGTGGATGATGGATGGATGGGTGGGTGGATGTATAGTTGGATGGTGGATAGGTTGATGGGTGGATGGATGGATGGTGGGTGGGTTGATGGATAGATAGATGGATGGGTGGATAGAAGGATGTTAGACAGGTTGATGGATGGATGGTGGAGGGATGGATGGTGGATGAATGGGCAGATGGAGGGATGGATGGGTGGGTGGATGGATGGTGGATAGGTAGGTGGATGGATGGATGATGGATGGATGTGTTGATGGATGCATGGATAGGTAGATAGATGGTTGGATGAGTAGGTGAGTGAGTGGACAGTCTCATGACTGAGTTTTATTTGTGAATAATTTTAAGCCCTTCATAGACGCACATGAATCCTGGGCTTAGTCAAGTAGGATGACCTGGACCTCGCTGATTGTTGCAGGAGGCTACATGGTCTAGGACCACAAACAAGAGGAATCAAAGCCGTGGAGATGTGTCCAAGGCCTGTGGATACAGAGCAGAGCTGGACACAGTACCTGCCCTTTTGGAGCTCACTGTCCACTGTGGGAGATGGGGAGGGGAATGCCACGGTGGCCCACTGTGTTTGGGTGGTAGTGGTGATGACGTGCCCTGGGACACAGAGAGGGAGGGGCTATTCTTCAGGCCACTCTGAGGAAGGCTTCATGGCAGAGGTGACATCTGAACAGGCTTTGTAGGATGAGTAGGTGTTGGCTGATGAAGCTGGTGGGTGTAGGAATTCTTGGTAGAGAGCATCATCAGAGTGTACATCAGAGTACAAGGCATTGTCCGGAGCAGAGAGGAGAGCTCTGTGACTGGAGGTTAGGAGGAAATAAAGCTAAGGAGGTGGATTGAGGTGCCATCTGCCAGGGTAAGGACTTTGAACTGGATCTTGGTAGCAGTGGGGAGCTATGGAGCATTTCACACAGAAAGCATCTACATTGCTTCACCCAGCCCAGAGCTGGTCAACAGTGCCAAGGTCAAATCCACCTTCACACTTGAAATTCCAAAATTCCTGGGAAGTCTTGTCCAGGACAGGCCCCACCCACCCCACCCTTCTCTTCTCATCACCATGCTGTTTCAGCCCCTAGTAGCAGTGTGATTGGAGAAGGCGATGGTCCCCACTCCAGTCCTCTCGCCTGGAAAATCCCATGGACGGGGGAGCCTGGTAGGCTGCAGTCCATGGGGTCGTGAAGAGTCAGACATGACTGAGCGACTTCACTTTCACTTTTCACTTTTATGCATTGGAGAAGGAAATGGTGACCCACTCCAGTCTTCTTGCCTGGAGAATCCCAGGGATGGGGTCGCACAGAGTCGGACACGACTGACGTGACTTAGCAGTGGTGTGATAGTCGCTCAGTCATGTTCACCTCTTTGTGACCCCATGGACTGTAGCCCACCAGGCTCCTCTGTCCAGGGAATCTCCCAGGCAAGAATACTGGAGTGGGTTCCATTCCCTTCCCCAGGGGATCTTCCCGACCCAGCGATTTGAACCCAGGTCGCCCGCATTGCAGAGAGACTCTTTACCGTCTGAGCCACCAGGGAAGCCCTGACAAGAGGGTAGGAGATGTCTTGCTTTTAGTGGTTTTTGCACAGGTCTACAGTTCGTCTGGGAAAGGAAGACAAAAAGAGACCTGCTTTTGTTCTGCACCCCCCCCCCCCCCCGGGAGAGAAGGGAATTTTACAGGGAGGGAGGGTGCTTTGATAACCCGAACATTTCCCCGAGAACCGAAACACGTGAGAGCAGTGTCTCCTGGAGGTCCCTTCATCAGCGCGCACCCACCCCTACACCCCGCCAACCCCCGACCTGCCAGAGCTGCCTCCAGGGATGCTTTGTGGCCGGGCTTTCTCCGCTCCCCGGTCTGGGGGCTGGCCACTTGGCCTCCCTCCTGCTCCCGCCCTCTCCCTCACCCTGCTGTAAATAGGAAGAGGCCGCTTCAGGATGGCAGGTGTGTCTTGCTGGAGGCAGATGGGCTGGAATTTCCAGGACTGGTCATCAGCAGCCCTCCTTCCTCAAAGGCACACAGCCCCGGCCGGCTTTCCAGGCGGGTCTCTGGCTGGGCTGCGTTAGCCCATTCACATGTGAAGAGCGTGAGGCTCGGGGAGGCTAGAAGATCCGGGTTCCCAGCCTGACGGTCCAGCGGCTCTTCATGCAAAGAGGGGTGCCTGGGCCGTGCAGGACGGAGGAGGCTGGAAGGCCAGGGCGGGGACCTCCACTGCTGGGTTTGGAGGCCGCCTGGTTCACGTCTCAGCTCTGCCCCCTACTGCCCGGGGCTGGCAGTGCCTGGCTTTCTCACTAGGGTTTGGAGGAAAGGTAACTGATGACAGCTCACTTCTCCCCCAACCCTGGCTGTCCACTCGAGTCCGCTATTTTTTTTTTTTTTTGGCCACACCACAGGGTTTGTGGGATCTTAGTTCCCAGCTAGAGATAGAATTTGTGCCCTTGGCAGTGAAAGCATGGAGTCCTACCCAATGGATCACCAAGGAAGACCCCTCGGTCCACTTTTTAAACCAAAATCTCAGATAGGTGACAACTGCTTTCTTCTGTGCTATGACATGCTCTGTCATCTGAGGGTGTGGATGGAAGTCTTCCTCCCGTCCTGGAGGGGATGGGCTACCCCACCTCCCAGGAGAAGAAACTAGATGAGCTAGAGGAGGCCCCGCCTGCCTTTTTGTGACCACCCCCCACCTGCTCGGTTGATGGAAGGGAAGTGACCGTGTGTCTGGCAGGTAGTTCGGTGACCTGGTGGGGTTGGGGGGCTTCTGGGAGGAGGTGTGAGCCCAGCCTCCCTGTGATGACTGTGCTCCCGGGGTCAGGGTTGGCCAGGAGACCCTAACTCTTGTAGTCCCTCCTTGGGGCTGGGGAGGGAGGGGGGTTCAGGGCTACGGCCTGGGCCAGGGTGAGCAGGGGGCTGAAGGGCTCGTGTCTGCCAGGATGGGGTTCTTGGGTCCTCGCAGACCCTCATGCAGATGCTGAGAGCAGCTGGCCCCAAGGCGTGAGGCAGCTTCCAGGGTTCAGAGGATCTTTGTGCTCTGGGCTCAAGGCCCAGCTGGCTGAGTCAGAAAGAGTGCAGAGCTGGGACGGACTGCCCCGGACCTGGACTCATCACCAAGCTGCCCCTGTTCCTGCCTGAGAAACAGGAATTAAGGCCGTTACGGGCAGCATGGTTGTAGGAACTACTGAGATGACAGGGGCCAAAGGGCTGTGCAAACACTGCATGCATGAGTACTAAGTTGCTTGGTCATGTCCAACTCTTTGTGACCCCATGGACTGTAGCTCTCCAGGCTCCTCCATCCATGGGATTCCCCAGGAAAGAATACTGGAGTGGGTTGCCATTTCCTTCTCCAGGGGATTTTCCTGACCCAGGGATCGAACCAAGGTCTTCTGCGTTGTAGGCAGATTCTTTACCACTGAATC
Organism: Hydropotes inermis; assembly: GCA_020226075.1. Taxonomy (NCBI): domain Eukaryota; kingdom Metazoa; phylum Chordata; class Mammalia; order Artiodactyla; family Cervidae; genus Hydropotes; species Hydropotes inermis. The sequence continues at coordinate 44,078,755 of CM035298.1, forward strand.
ACCAGGAAAGTTTAAAAAATGGGCTTCCCTGGTGGCGCAGACAGTAAAGAATCTGCCTGCAATGCAGGAGACCTGGATCCGATCCCTGGATCAGGAAGATCCCCCAGAGAAGGGTATGACTACCCACTCCAGTATTCTTGCCTGGAGAATTCCATGGACAGTTTAATAAGCACTGGTGGCTAAAGAGGCAGGAAGGCTTAGTTTGACAAGCTCCTGCTCTGCACATCAGAGCCCTGTGGGACCTCCCTCCTACCTGAGGATTCCTGTAGACAGACATTCCCTATAGAATCTCAAAGTGTCCGGGTCACAGGGGTTTTCATTAATCCACTCATTCGCCCGTGTGTTCATTCACTTACAAGGATTGGACAAATACCTGCTCTGTGGGGACCTGGTGGGAAGGTCTGGCACGCAGTACTCATGGGGGGAGGGTGTGTTCCTGCTTGTCTGGAACATGCAGGCTGGGGGCCGGGAGACACGCTAAGCGGATAATTGCATGGGTAATTGGTGACGATAGTGATTGCTGCTAAGAGGAAGGAGAGTATGTGGGGAAAAGGGCAGGGGCTGGACCCGAGGGCTTTGCTGGGAACATGACCTGTGGATAGATATGTGATGGGTGTTCAAGCGGAGCTGGGAGTGGGGCAGGGCTGCAAGTGCAAAGGCCCTGTGGTGGGAGGAAACCTGGCCTGCTGGAGGAACCGGCAGGCAGTCAAGTGTCTGGCCAGGGGCCTGGTGGGCAGGCCCTGTAGTGCCTTCTAGCCACAGGAAGGGGCTTGGACTTCGGAGATGGCATGGAGCCCCTGAAGTGGCTCCTCACTGTAGTGATGGGGCCGGCTTTGCAGCCTGGCTGTGGTGTGGAGAATGTTTGCGTGAGAGCTCAGACACTCACTCGTGTCATGTCTGACTCTTTGTGGCCCCACAGACTGTAGCTCACCAGGCTCCTCTGTCCATGGGGTTCTCCAGGCAAGAATACTGGAGTGGGTTGCCATGTCCTTCGCTAGGGGATCTTCCCAACACAGGGATCGAACCCGTGTGTCTTGCATCTCCTCCATTGGCAGCTGGGTTCTTTACTGCTAGCGCCACCTCGGAGAATGGTTGCCAGGCTCTAAATCCTGATGGAAGATCGGGGTCTGCGTGCTCTCTGCGGCGTGTGTGGTGAGGTCCACACCCCTTGGCAGGGAATGCCTGGCCGCCCAGGAGCCGACCCTGAGCCTTCCGTCCTGACTCCCCTCCAGGTCCCTGGGGGCTCCTTGGAGTTTCCAGAGCAAGCATCCTGTCTGCGGGTCTGCAGTGGCACATGTGGTTCCCCTGCCGGAAACACCCTTCCCTGACCCGCGAGCTGCCCGTGGGGTCGCCTGTGGGTCCCTGCAGGTGCTCTGCGGCTGTCTGTGTACCCCATCCCCGGCCTGTTGTTGGCTTCCTCTGGGGGCCGAGCTCCCTGGTGGCAGCACGGAGCCTGGCAGCTGCAGAGGCACCATGCATGCTGGTTGACTGAATGACAAGCATGCTGGGCTGTCTAGTCTGTGCTGAACGGAGCTCACGGGCTAAGAGGCCATCCGGTCCCAGTCCCTCTGCGCCGGTGTGGAAACCGAGGCTGAGCCACCCAGAGGCTCAGGCGGGGCCGGGTGGGAGGCTCAGGGACTCCTGGTCCAGTGCTCTTTCTGCAGCATATTCTGGCCTGCCCCCCCACCCCAGCACCCCTCACCCCACCCCACGCTGCGGTCCCCATCCCTCAGCTCACACATAAAACGTTCATGCCCTCACTTATTCTTTAAAAATTAATTTTGAGATATTTTATGCACCGCCTCAATCACAGTTGGAAACCATTTATTTAATCCCGAGTGGCAGGGCACCAGTCACTGGCATGATGGGCTACAGTTCCTGGGGCCGTGCAGCTGCTACTGGGGGGCACGTCGGTGGCTTCTGGGGAGCACGTGGCCCGCATGGCCCCCAAAGCCCTTCCCACAGCAGGAGCCGCTGCCTCCACGGAAGACGTGCAGAGACCCGCAGACCCGCCGGGCTGCTGCAGGGCAGGCTCTGGGGGGCACTGCTGCGCCCCTCGGCCACCCCCACAAAGACCCCGTCTGAGAGGGGCCTCCCCAGCTTCCCTGGGGGCTTCCCAGCAGGTTGATCATCGTGACTTTGATGCCTCACATGTGACGCTGGGGGTTGTCACCTGTCACTGTGCTGCTGCCTGGATTGGGGGTGCGGCCCCGTGGGGCGGGGAGGACAGAGTGTCGACCGGCTGGGGAGAAAGTTCAGCATCACAAGTTTCGGGGTTCCTTGCCTTGTTCAGGCATCACCCCCATCTCTGCCTTCATCTTCACATGACACATCTTCTCCCCGTGTGCCTATATCCAAACGTCCCCTCTTTGTAAGGACAGCAGTCGTTTCGGGTTAGGACCCACCCTATTGACCTCATTTTAACTTGATTGCCCTGGTAAGGACCTTATCTCCAAATTAGGTCACCTTCTGTGGTGCTGGGGGTTAGGGCTCTCATGTGAATTGGGGGTCACAGTTCAACTCCTAATCAAGTGTAGTCACTCAGTCATGTCTGACTCTTTGCGACTCCATGGACTGTAGCCTGCCAGGCTCCTCCATACATGGGCTTTTCCAGGCAGAATACTGGAGTGGGTTGCCATTTCCTTCTTCAGGGGATCTTCCAGATGCAGGAATAGAACTTGGGTCTTCTGCATTGTGGGCAGACTCTTTACCATCTGGGCCACCAAAAACTGGCTCAGTTGTCTCTATATTTGCAAGTCGGGGGGCTGGGAACTCGTGGGATGACTGTCCCGCAAAGGGGGTGAGGGTCTAGGACAAAGAATTGGAGGAGACATCCTGGGCTGAGGCCAGGCCGCAGCCAGGAACCGCCAGGGGCAGTTAGCCCCATCCCGCAGATGAGCAGCTGAGGCTCGGTGGGGCGAAGGCCCTGGCGGGGCCAGAGATGACACAGTATGGATGCTGACCCGGTTCTGACTTGTACATCAGTGTGGGGGGCAGCCGGTAATGGGGCTGAATGTGGAGGAACAGGACAGGACCCTCAGAGACCCACGGGCTGGCCGAGGCAGTCCTGGCTCGTCAGGAGAGCAGGAGGTACCCTGTGGGTGAGGCCAGGGCACGGCGGGGGTGGGGAGCAGGGACTCTGATGCAGAGTTGCCCATTGGGCTTTTCAAAGAACTTTCGCCCTGGGCTCCCAGGAGATGGACGAGGGCTCCCGGGATGTTGGCTTCGAGTGAAAACAGCCACACGCTGTCTGGTCATCTCCCTTTCCTGGGCTTGCCCCTGTCTCCTGCAGCCCACCTGGGCAGGCTGGCACCCAGGGAGGTGGGGATGTGGGGGAGGTACAGGCTGATGGGAGCCAGGAGGCCTGCTCTGGTCCCTGTATGAGGCAGGGCTGGCGCCTGCCAGGCACAGTAATCACAGCAGCTGGGCCTAGCCTGGCACGGCTGCCCTAACCTTGCTGGGCATCAGGGAGCCATGCGTGACTTTGGTGCTGTGGACTCACAGCGGGCCCCCGGGTGCCAAGCATGAAGCTGGGTCTGCCAGTGCCGCCTCAGGGACCCGGAAGCGCCTGCAAGATGGAACCCATATCTTTTTTTGCTTGTTTCAGTTTTATTTATTTTGGCTGCACTGGCTCTTCATTGCTGTGTTCAGGTTTTCTCTAGTTGCAGCAAGCAGGGGCTATTCTAGTAGCTGCGTGCAGGCTTCTCATTGCAGTGACCTCTCTCGTTGCGGAGCAGAGGCTCTAGGCATGCAAGGCTTCAGTAGTTGTGATGCTTGGGCTCGGTTGCTCTGCGGCCTCTGAATCTGCCCGGACCAGGGATCGAACCTATGTCCCCCTTGCATTGGCTGGCAAATTCTTAACTACTGGACCACCACGGGAGCCTGCGCTCACACTTTTATCTGACAGATGTGGCAACTGAGGCTGGGAGGCAGATTGACAGTGCCTCGGTCCCACAGGTAGTAAGGGGCTGGGTCAGGACCTGGACCCGAGCCTGCGTGGCCCCTGAGCCCCACACAGGACCGCCTGGAGTGGTGTGTCAGCGTGCCACCCCGTGCCATCATAGTCGGAGGGGCTGGGCTGGGCCAGTTTGCAGTGACCGCATGGTCACTGGGCGCCCAGCTTGTAGAGAGTCCTTCCCATTTCATCGTCAGGGCTGTTCCACCTGCCCACTGGGCCGTTGGGCAGGTGCCCACCCTTAGCCCCCAGCCCTGAACTCGGGGGGGCCCTGTGCTCAGAGGGCTTCACCTTCAGAGGACCCCCAGTGGGAGGGCCGGGTGTCTAGTTTATGCTGCTGCTGCTGTCTTGACATTCTGAATCATTTCTTAACAAGGTTCTGCGTCTTCATTTTGCATGTGGCCTCTCAAGCGATGCAACCGGCCCTGTATGGATCCAATGGGGATGCGTGACTGGCTTCCTTTCTTTGGTCCTCATTCGGCAAACAAGAGCCGAGTGCGGGGTGTGGTGGATATGCCCGGAGGCAGCTGTCTGGCAGGCCAGGCTGTGTCCTGGCATCCTTGGACACGCGGGTCTGCAAGGGTGGTGTGACCTGCAGGGCCCCTGGCCCAGCCCGCTCAGCATTCCAGAGCTCGGCACACAGAGCCAGCCGCGCGAGACTTTTCTCATCCTCCCTTTCCCAGGCTTCACTCCCTGAAGGATTTTTGAAGCCTGGGTAATGATGTGTCCCCTATAAATGTTCACATAAAGTAATCTGCTTTAAAGAAATGGCCCGGGAGGGGTAATTGGCCTCTGACGTGGGCAGTCACGGTGCTGGTCGTTAACCCCCAGAGCCGTGAGTGGGGCGACTGAGCTGATGTAGTATCTTCAGTGGTGAATCGCAGGTGCCGAGGCAGGAAGAAGATGCGCTTACCGTGAAGGTGGAGACGCCTGCCGCCCTGGGCGCCAGCCTGGTGGAGGGACAGGATCTCAGGGACGTGGGAAAGATGCTGCGGAAGGGTGTGGGGAAGTAAGGGTGGGTGCGGGAATAGGGTGACGTTTGTTTGACAGCCGCTATGCATCATCCTCTGCTGGGGCTCTTCCCATCAGATGACTCTGCAATCAGGACCAGGTGACACTGAACCTCAGATAAGCCCAGGGTCTGGCCCAGGATCACCCGGCTCAAACGATAGCGCCAGGCGTGAGCCTGGTCTGACTGTGCCATTTGTGGACATGCCCAGGCGCTCCCGGGGACTCTGAGCGCTGGTTGAAAATGTGAGTTTCAGACAGATTCTGGTGGTTTGGGCCATCCTGAGTGGTGGCGGGCAGGTTAACACTGTAGCTGGAACTTTGCAACCGGGGGTCTCGTTTCAGCTCCTGGTATATCCACACACTCAGCTGAATGATACTGGTGAAGCAGGTAACACGTCTGAGCCTTGGCCTCGGCATGTGTAAGGCAGATGAAGCCGTCCTGATACCGGGAGGCGGCAGGTGTGATTCAATGTGGGCAGCACAGCCCTGCGCCTGGCATGTGAAGGGTGCCTGTGAGCTAGTCTTGTTCCCCCGCCCCCTCTGCAGAGGGACTTGACCTATATAAGTGGCACAGTGCAGAGAATCAGGCGTCTGGCTCCAATTGAAGAGCCCAGAGTGGCTATTTCTACCTGAGTGACTCTGGGCACATTTCCCGAACCTGCCTGCCTCAGTATCCCCATCTGGAAAATAGGGCTAATAGTACTAGTACCTGTGTGCATCATGTTTGGAGGATTCAGAGAGTGGATACATGGAATATTATAAACGGAAGCTGTTCTCCACTTACACAGCACCTTGCCTGGCCTCACCTGTGTCCCCGAGGGGTGCAGACTGGTCTCGTTAGGAGCAGTGTGGGGTTTCCAGGTTCTGTGGCCAGTCCGAGGCAGGCAGCTGGGAAGTGGCATGGCCAGCAACCTCTGAGAGGCCATCTGTAAAGTTGGAGGGAGTTGGTGAGCCTCTGTGGCAGCTGCCCCAGGGGTTAGTTGCCTCAGGCCTGTGAGTGTAGACTTGCCTTGGGCGGTGGGGACGGCGTGGTTTGGACGCTGGGTCCTGACACCCTCTGCCCTGCGCCCTCCATTCTGCACAGACCACTGCTGCTGTAGTGCCGTGGGGACCTCAGGACTTCAGCCAGCATGATGGTGCCTCCCCTCCCCTCCCCCTGGGAGCTGGGGTCTCAGTGAGCTCTCTCTGCTGAGTTGTCCGGTCCTCAAGAGCAGAGGTTGAGTGTTCTCCAGGGGCCACTGGGCCCCCAGCAGCTTGGCCTCGCCTATCCCATGGAAGATTCTAGAAATGGAGGAAAACCGGGTGACTTGCCAAGCACCCTCAGGGCTTTCCTTCTGGCTGGAAGGAGACGCTTAGACGGAGTGAGAGTCACAGTCAGGGTGCTGTTATGTTACAACAGGGGTCCACCCTGGTCTAGTGGACACTCCAGAAGGCAGCATTGGAGCTGGGGGCAGCGAGGAGGGGGAGGGTGATAAAGACAGGTGCCACCCCTGAGTTGCTCAACTTTCCTGGCACCAGGAGAGGCCAGTCTGGGCGGTCCCTGCCCCAGAGGGACTGAGAGGGACGCATGGAGTGAGGGGCAGCAATGCACCCTTGACCAGCAAGCTCTCTCCAGACACGGGCAGGAGGTAGGGAGCGGGCTGACGGGTAACTGGAAGGAAGAATGGGCTCTGGCTTGGAAATGAGGCTGATACTGTTGTTGTTCACTCAGTCGCGTCCGACTCTTTGCGAGCCCATGGACTGAGACACGCCAGGCCTCTCTGTCCTTCGCTATCTACCAGAGTTGGCTCAAGCTCATGTCCACTGAGTCAGTGATGCCATCCAACCATCTCATCCTCTGTTGCCCTCTTCTTTTCCTTCCCTCAATCATTCCCAGCATCAGGGTCTTTTCCAATGAATCAGCTCTTTGCATCAGGTGGCCACAGTATTGGAGTTTCAGCCTCAGCTTCAGTCTTTCCAATGAACATTCAGGGTTGATTTCCTTTAGGGTTGACTGGTTTGATCTCCTTGTTGTCCAAGGGACTCTCAAGGCTGATGTTGCAAAGCTCATAAAAGCCCATTCCACGTCCACCCGGCTCCCCCCACCCAGACTCACGGTTTATTTGCACAGAGGAACCCAGCTGAACCAGGGTGGGGCCCAGGATTCTGGGGGTCAAGGCTTTGGAAACTCTGGCCCTGCCTTCCAGCTCTGGGGGCCCCCCAAGGCCCCCACCATCCTGGCACTGCGGGCCCCTCCTGGCCGGTTCCTCCGGCTGCTCTCGGCTCCCACGGGCCGGGGTGCCGTCCGCCCTGCTTTGGGTCCCTGGCTGGAGAAATGCACTCTCCCTCCAGGGGCTAGGACGGGTTCCAGGAGGCTGAGTGAGAATTTTATCTTGTGATAAAAATGTCACTCAGACCGGGTAGGGGGCCTGATTTCCGAGAACTTGGGACTTGCAGAAGCTTGTTCCGGAGAGCGGAGACTGTGGTATTTATTCCTGCTTGGCATCTGTTCTGAAGTTTTAAAACTTTGTAATATGTGGCACAGGAAAGGCTGAGCTGTGCTGCGCTCGTAAGACCAATATAAACCTACAAAACACAGATTAGATGGGATTTCAGGGCCGCAGAGCTGGTCTTTATTTAGAATCGCGCATGCCGTGGTTGGAAGGAGCTGCAGGGGCTTTGCCAGCAGCCCCATCAATACAGCCGCCCCCAGTGATGGCTTCCCTGTGGCTCAGATGGCAAAGAATCTGCCTGCAGTGCGGGAGACGTGGCTTTAATCCCTGGGTCAGGAAGATCCCCTGAGAAGAGAATGGCAGCCCACTCCAGTACTCTTGCCTGGAGAAGTCCACGGATAGAGGAGCCTGGTGGGCTGCAGTCCATGGGGTCGCAAAGAGTTGGATACGACTGAGCGACTGACACAAGAACGATCAGCGGTGGATGGCATTTTGGGTGTCTCCCAACTGCCCTTCCAGTGCTCTGTCCAGGATGACGTGTTGGTTGTCGCTGACTTTGTGCTCCGGCAAAGCCACTGGCCAGCCGTGTGACCTCAGGCAACTCCCAAGACCACCCCAAGCCTCAGTTTCCCATCTTTGAGATGAAGTGACCATAAAAACCTGACTGTCTCTCTTTTCTGCTTAAAATCTCCAAGTGATGGCTTTTTACATTTGAGGTGATCTAAGCTTTGGAAAAGGTCAGTTTTCATTCCAATCCCCAAGAAAGGCAATCCCAAAGAATGCTCAAACTACTGCACAATTGCACTCATCTTACATGCTAGTAAAGTAATGCTCAAAATTCTCCAAGCCAGGCTTCAGCAATGCATGAACCGTGAACTTCCAGACGTTCAAGCTGGTTTTAGAAAAGGCAGAGGAACCAGAGATCAAATTGCCAACATCTGCTGGATCATCAAAAAAGCAAGAGAGTTCCAGAAAAACATCTATTTCTGCTTTATAGACTACACCAAAGTCTTTGACTGTGTGGATCACAATAAACTGTGGAAAATTCTGAAAGGGATGGGAATACCAGACTATCTGACCTGCCTCTTGAGAAACCTGTATGCAGGTCAGGAAACAACAGTTTGAACTGGACATGGAACAACAGACTGGTTCCAAATAGGAAAAGGAGTACGTCAAGGCTGTATATTGTCACCCTGCTTATTTAACTTATATGCAGAGTACATCATGAGAAATGCTGGGCTGGAAGAAGCACAAGCTGGAATCAAGATTGCTGGGAGAAATATCAATAACCTCAGATATGCAGATGACACCACCCTTATGGCAGAAAGTGAAGAGGAACTAAAAAGCCTCTTGATGAAAGTGAAAGAGGAGAGTGAAAAAGTTGGCTTAAAGCTTAACATTCAGAAAACCAAGATCATGGCATCTGGTCCCATCACCTCATGGGAAATAGATGGGGAAACAGTGGAAACAGTGTCAGACTTTATTTTTTAGGGCTCCAAAATCACTTCAGATGGTGATTGCAGTCATGAAATTAAAAGATGCTTACTCCTTGGAAGGAAAGTTATGACCAACCTAGATAGCACATTAAAAAGCAGAGACATTACTTTGCCAACAAAGTTCCGTCTAGTCAAGGCTATGATTTTTCCAGTGGTCATGTATGGATGTGAGAGTTGGACTGTGATGAAAACTGAGTGCTGAAAAATTGATGCTTTTGAACTGTGGTGTTGGAGAAGACTCTCGAGAATCCCTTGGACTGCGAGGAGATCCAACCAGTCCATCCTAAAAGAGATCAGTCCTGGGTGTTCCTTGAAAGGACTGATGCTGAAGCTGAAACTCCAGTACTTTGGCCACCTCATGGGAAGAGTTGACTCATTGGAAAAGACACTGATGCTGGGTGGGATTTGGGGGCAGGAGGAGAAGGGGATGACAGAGGATTAGATGGCTGGATGGCATCACTGACTCAATGGGCATGACTTGAGTAAGCCCTAGGAGACGGTGGACAGGGAAGCCTGGCGTGCTGCATGCAGTCTGTGGGGTTGCAAAGAGTCAGACACTGCTGAGCGACGGAACTGGCCTGAAGGACACTGACAAAACTGCAGACCAGGATCCCCCCGCCCCCCACTTCAGTTTCGAGTGTCACCATGAACCTCATGCTCTCTTATCTCTGAGTTTTTCCTCTTGTTAGTCATTTGCCTGGAATACTTTCTTCCTCTCTTCCCTTCATCCTCTCCCAGCGATCTTTTCTCTGGCCAGTTCCTTCTCTTTCTTCAAAGTCAGTCTAGCTAAAAGTTTATCATGTCTATTTATTTTCTCCAAGAATGATATTTTGGTTTCATTGATTTCTTTCTATTGCTCTTCTGTCATCAATCTCATTTATTTCTTCCATGATCTTTAGTATTTCCTTCCTTCTGCTTACTTTGGTTTTGATTTTTCACCTCCTTTTGTAGCTTCTTGAACTTAGATGGTTGATTTTAGATTTTTCTTGCCTCCTAAAATAAACATTTAAAGCTATACATTTTCCTCTTCACACTGTTTTAGCTGCATCCCTTACATTATGATGTGTTGTGTTTTGTTTTCTTGCAGTTCAGGATCTTTTCTAATATTCCTTGTGATTTCTTTTTGGATCCATGGGTGTTGAGAAGCGTGTTGCTTATTTTTCAGTGTTTGGGGGTTTCCTAAATTTCTTTTTGTCATGACCTCTAACTTAGTCCCATCGTGGTCAGAAAACATATCTTATATGGCTTCAACCCTTTTGTATTTATTGAGTCTTATTTTACAGACTAGCATGTGAGAGAAGGTTCTCTGTGCCCTAGAAAAAACAGTTTTTTTCTGCTGTCATTAGATTGAGAGTCTGATAAACGCCAGTTGGGTCAAGTGGGTTGATAGTGTTGTTCAGATCTTCTATACCCATACTGATCTTCTGTTCTAACCGTTACTGAAAGTGGAGTATTGAAATCTCTGACAGTGATTGTTGAATTTACTTTTTCTCCTTTCAATTCTGTCAGGTTTTCTTTACATATATTGGGGCTGTGTTGTTAGGCACATGTACATTTGTACTTGTTCTATCTTCCTGTAGAATTGATGCTTCTCCTCCAGCCTCATTAATTGTGTCACTTTTCCAAGGAGGTCTTCCCAGATCTTCACTGGCACCAATTTCTCCTGCTGTGAGTTCCTTTGACTCCTTCTATTTACCCCATCATAACCTTCATCAAACTATAGCTGCTTGAAAGGACCATGGAGCCAGGGAGCTTGTCAGACCGAATCAGCTTTGTGCGCCCAACACCTAACGTGGAGCCTGTCCATAGTCCTAGGAACTCTGCAAATCTCTGCTGATCGAAAATAGGATCATGTCTATGAGAAATACTTTATTAATGTTCATTATTCTTATTCCTATCATGCAGCATTGTCTTCACCTACAAACATGAAAAAACCGGTGCGCAAGGACAGCTATGACCCGGCCCACTTAGGTGCCATATAAAAGCTTCTTGAACAGAACTGATTTACGATAAAGCCTTTGTCCTGAGGAAGGCTGTCAGGGCAGCTCCTCCAGGTCTTCTGTGTTTCAGACCGCTCAAGTTCACTTGTCTGAGTCGGGGCACCTGGCCCAGTCTCCCCTACTGTGGATTTGATTTGTCATTGGCTTTTCTGTTGATGCTATCCATGTGTCTCTTTGCATGTGGTCTCCTTGGCAACCCTAGATCTTTTAAAAGTGGACTTCCCATGTGCCATGCCTTATGCCAGGTGTTGACAGTGCAATGACGAATAAGAGTAAAACATACCTACCATGTGTCAGGCATTCTCCTGGACCATCTATGCACCTGTTTCAGCCTCATGACAATCCAATGAAATAGGGCTTCTTGTAGTCCCTTGCACATGAAGAACTCAAGGCCCAGGGAGGTTCAGGATTTTACCCAAAGTCACACAGCACATATAAGCAGAATTGAAAAGCTCACCTGAGTGGTTCCAAATCCCGTGCTTATTTCCACTCTTCCCTTCTCCCCTGAGAGGTGAGGAATGCTACTCTGCTTCTGGGGTGTGTGTGGATACTTTCTCCCCAGATCAAAGCACCATGTATTTGAACCACAGCATTTAAAATGGAGATGAAAAATTATGTAGTAACAACATTTTAAGGCAAATTAACCTTGATAAGATCTTTAATGTCATGTATGAGACTATTTTCCCTTAGCAATGCATTAAAACTGTCAAACCCGATATGATCACACAATTAATGAGATTACACACGATGTAAATTTCAATTCATTATCACAGTGTCTGCGCTAATAGACTTGAGATTAACACCCAGAAACCATGCTAGTTCAAAAGGACAACATTTTTTGTGGATCATATGAAATGAACAGGCAACCAGTCTTGATGAACTGGAGTGAGGATGCTTTCTGCAATTGTCTAACGACGTCCTAAGATTAGCCGTCAACGTGGAGTTAACTGAAGGGTCCTGCCTGTGAGGCTGAGCAGGGACGTGAGATCAGCTGCCTCTCTGGGTCGCCCTTCCGGAATTCCTGGGGAAATGACTCTCTGTTAACTGTGTATCCTTCAGGCAGCTCATTCTTCCAGCGCTGCTGGCTCTCTCACAAGAATTAGGAAATTGGATTTCGTTCTGAGAAAGCAAATCATGTGAGGAAGTTCTTCTGTGAACTTGAGGAATAATGAAAATAACTCATATTTCTTAAATTCTGACAGTATGTCAGACACTGGAATCAGATGTTCATGGTGCATTTGTGTATTCAACTCCCCACCCCCCAGGACCCCCCAAAGTCTGGCTCCTCTATCAAACCCCTATTTTTACAGTTGATGAAACAAGTTTCCAGATGCTAAGGAAGTGGACCAAATCACATGGCTGGTAGAGAACAGATTTGAATTCTCTGTTTTCATTTTCATAGGTTTTCTTTTTCAAGGTTTTGGCTGTGCTGGGTCTTCCTTCTGGGCGTGGGCTCTTTGTCCCACTGGACAGGCTTCTCTTGTTGTGGAGTCTGGACTCTAGAGTGCGCAGCCTCAGTAGCTGCGGTGTGTGGGTTTAGTTGCCCCATGGCATGTACGATCCTAGTTCCCCGACCAGGGGTGGAACCCACGTCTTCTGCCCTGGGAGGTGGATTCTTAACCACTGGACCACCAGGGACACACCCCCTCCCCACCGTGTTTTCAACAGTCGTCTTTTTCTGCCTTTTTGCCATCAGAAAGCAAACAGGAGAGGGCTTACATCACTGGACTCAAGTTTGGAATATGATGCTAGCATTCTCCTTGGTCCTCCGCAGAGGATGCCGAGATATACACCCTTCTCCATGCGTGTGATTTATTGGCCCTACAGAGGAGAAACTCAGCTTCATGGAGCACCTACTTCATGTGCCAGTTGCTAAGCTGGCGCCCTGAGTGCATTAGGCGCTTCATCTTGCCAACAGGCTTTCGACAGAGGAGCTATTTACACGGGGAAGCCGAAGCCCAGCGGCAGCTGAGCGGAGCTGCTGACATTCAAGCTCCAGTCCAGCCCACTCCAGTGCTCTTGCCTGGAGAATCCTAGGCGCAGAGGAGCCTGGAGGGCTACCGTCCATAGGGTCGCAAAGAGTCGGACGTGCTTGAAGCAACTTAGCAGGCACGCACGCACGCACGCACACATGCACGCACGCACGCACGCACACACGCACGCACGCACACACGCACGCACGCATGCACATATGCACGCACGCATGCACGCACGCACACAGGCACACATGCACGCACGCATGCACGCACGCACGCACGCACGCATGCACACACGCACGCATGCACGCAAGCTCCAGTCCGTCCAGCACTCTGGCCCTTTCCTCCTGTGCCTGGGCTAGGTGGGGGATGGGGGAGTGGCTAGGGCCCGCTGCCTAGGTGACAATGCTAGACAGACTCAGACCATCCCTGCAGCGTCTCAGCTTTGTATTTTAAATACCCTGAGGGGTCCTTTGCAAACCTGTTATACATCCCCTTGCTTGCCCCACATGCATTTTATCCACACATTATCATTCTCTTGGATGCCTTGGCGGCAGATTTTCCAAAAGGGGCTGGGAGCACGTGAACCGAAGGTTCAGCAGCCAGCAAAAATGCAGCGGAAGGGGTCTTCTCCACATGTTTCGAGTTCCTGCCCTGCTGTAAATTGACGCAGCCTCTTTAAAGAAATCACACTTGCCCTGTGATGGGAAAACCCTACTCTGAATTTCTCTGAAGACACTAAATCATTCGCAATCGGGAAGCCATTCCCAGCAAAGATGTTCACATCAGTGTTATTTATGGTGTCACTGACGAGGAGCCAACAGCAGTGGCCTCTGTAGGACCGTCCCTAAGAAAATTGATTGACTTCTTGTTATGATCAACGGTCAACAACTTTAAATGACCACTTGGAAGACCATTAAATGGACTTCCCTGGTGGCTCAGATGGTAAAGAATCCTCCTGCCATGCAAGAGACCTGGGTTTGATCCCTGGGTTGGAAAGATCGCCTGGAGAAAAGAATGGCAACCCACTCCAGTATCCTTGCCTGGAGTATATACTTGCATGGGGAGGAACCTGGCAGGCTACAGTCCATGGGGTTGCAAAGAGTCAGACATGACTGAGCGACCTAACTTTCACTTTTCAACGGGAAAAAGAGCTTATGATATGTGGACAATGGGGTGAGTCCTTGGGCAGGTTTGGTAGGGCGTCCGATGCTGTACTTGGGAATTCTGACCCCCTACATCCTGGCCACGTGGTCACCTCCTAAAGGGTGCCTGCTCAGTGCCAGGGTGCAGCTGGGCTCCCCAAGAGCTTGCAGAGCCCAGGGAGCCACTCAGATGGTCAGGCAGGCATGTTTCAAAGGAGCACGGGGGCCGCTGGGTGGATCCCCAGAGGACTGTGAGGGAAGGGGCCCAAAGGCCAGACCCAGGAGGCCATCAGGGTGGGGCCTGGGCCAGCTCCACCAGGGCGGGGCTGGAGCTGCAGAGGTTTCCACCAAGGCCACAGGCAGGCCTTCTATCCTGCCTTACTCATAAAGGACTACTGGCCACAATTGCTTTTTTAATTGGCTCTGAAAAATTCACTGCTCTTAATTGCAACTGTAATCGCTAATCTCCTTATTAGAGTTGAGCTCACGTAGGAACGTACCCCTGGGGTCGGCTTCCTTCATCTGGGTTTGCTCAGCCCAGCTGCCGTTCCTGGCATTCCTCTGAACATGGGGGCCGGCCCATTAACGCTCCTTGCTGCATCGTCTGGGGGAGGGGATAGGGGAGATACTGATGGGGGCTGGGCAAGACCAAGGAGGGGCCGTGGGAGTGCTTGGCCAGCCCGGGGCCACCTGCAGTCTTGTCGGGGTGCCCCAGGCTGGGGTTCACACATCGGGGTGTCTCTGGGCTCACTGCTCACACTTGCACATCGCCCTCGCCTTGCAGCGTGTTGCTGGCAAGTGGGGTTGGGGGCTGTGTCCTTGTGGCTTGCACTCACTGCCCCCACTGTCCTTAGTCTCCCCAAGCCTCTGGCCAACGGGCTGGAGGGAGCCCCCTGCCCCCCCCTCCGCCACACAGGGCTGGAAGGTGAGTGAAGGAAGAGCTGAGGGACCCTATGGATGGGCCTGCAGCCAGGGGGCCCTGGGCCTTGGGTGGAAAATCAGAGCTCCAAAGTAACCCGAAAACCCAGGTTTGACTTCGCTCTTCAGCCAAGCCTTCGACCGCCTTCCTTTCACGACGGGGAGGTTTGCCGTTGGTGGCGTTCGGTGCCTCTGCGCAAAGTGTGAGGCTTTGATCAGTCTTTGTTTCTCCCCGTCTCATCTTCTGTTTCCAAACAGTATTGAGTGATAGGAAAACACAAACATACGCAGGAAAAAACGTCCCACATTTTACTGACAACACTCAGTCTGTTCAACACTTTATCTGTCCAGCTAATGATGTTCTACTGGTTTGCGTAATTCCTGAATTGTGGGAGGGGCCCTGGACTCACTTGGAGGGACCCCAAGCCGGGTCCAGGAGCCACACTAAGGTGAGGCCTCCCCCCGACCCCCCCACTTCCCTATCCCCTCCCCCGCTCAGGCAGACCCTCCAAGGAACCCCTTCCTGCTCTTCTGGGTTTATGGTGTCCTCCAGGCTTCTCCGGGCCCTCCCTCCCTGGCCTCAGGACACATTCTTCTGGTTTAGGACGACCTGTGCATACCTTTGGACAAATAGCTTTGCCACATGGTCTGTATCAGCCAGTGTAGGTTTGCCGCTGTAACAAACCACTTTACACTCTAAGTGCTTACTATTTTTGCTTATGCAGCAACCAGCCTGGGTGGTCCTAGGGGGCTGGGACTCTCACAGGGGGTGACAGGGAGACCAGGCGCCTTCCTCCTGCGCCTGCGTCTCTCTGCTATGTCCTCCAGTCCGGAGTCCTCTGGGAGGGGGTGCACATAGAAAATGTAGGTCCAGTGGAGGCAGCTATGAATGAAACCCAGGGGAAGGAACACCCTCCCAGTGCTGGGAGCCTCAGGCTAAATGCTTGCAATGGTGGGAATAGGAACTGGAAGGAGGGGTGGACCCACTTTTCTGCACCAGGGCTCAACTCCACTTCCCGGGAGACTGAAATGTTGTCTTGTTGTGAGCCCTGGGGGAGAAGGGAATGGCCTCTAGGGGAGAGCCAACGCTTTCTTCTTCCCAGTCCATTCTCCTTGCCTGAGTGAGATCTGGACATCAAGGAGCCCAGGCCAGCCAGTGGGAGGTGGGCTTCCTTACCTGGGATCCCTCCTAGCCCACCCTCTCTGACCTCTCTTTCTCCCCTCTCCCCCTGGTCTCCTGGTCCCAGCCACTCAGGCCTCCTTTCTGTCCACTGGGTCCCCCGAGCTTATCGCTGCCACAGGGCCTTTGCACTGACTCCCTCTTCTCGGATCAGTCTTCTTGTGGCTGCTTCTTCCTGCAGGTCTTTATTGTCACTTCTTCAGAGGGTTTCTCATCAGATGGCCCAGAGAAGAGCTGTTCCCCAGACTTCAGGGCCACCCCCGCTGCCTGCAGAGCTGGCCCCTTCTCTGCTGTTTCCCCCAAGAGCTCATCACCATCTGACGTAGTGTGTACCTGGCTTATGTATTGCTTTCTTTCTACGTTGGCCTGTCTTAGTCTTCTCAGGCTGTTGTAAAAAAACACCACAGACGTTTACAGGGGCTTACACAGCAGATGTTGATTTCTCACAGTTCGTGGGGCTGGAAGTCTGGCATTGAGGCGTGGGCAGATTCAGGGTTAGGTTAAAGGCTGGTTTGTTAACCATCCTGCTCTGTACTCATCATGTAGAGGGAGCTGTCTCTCTGTCTTCCTCTTCCTATAAGGGCACTAACCCCGGCATGAGGGCCCCACCCTTATAATCCCATCTAAACCTCATCACCCAAAGGCCCTACCTCCTAACACATAGCCTGGAGGTTAGGGTTTTAGTGGCCAAGTTTTAGGGAGGCACAAGCTTTCAATCCATAGTAGCCCCATTCTGCATGCATTGCAGTGTTAACAAGAGGGGAGGGCCTGGTCTGTTCTGCTCAAAGCCACGTCTTCAGGGACTGAGTTGGCCCCGGGCACAGAGTAGCCCCAGGAATGCTTTCTGAAGAGCCAGTGTGCCTGTGAATGGATGGCCCTGGGGTTTCTGAAGGTGCCTGTGGTCCTGGGCCCAAGTCCATCCAGGGGGGAGACTGGCCAGCCAGCTGCTCAGCCCCAACGCAGGCCAGACATTTTATATCCATGATCTTGGGGAATCTCTCCAATGAACTGAGAAGTCATTCTGAGCCCATGTAGAAGAGTGAGCTGGGGTAGGAATGGAGCTTGCTCGAACCCTGCCCCCTCCCTTTGTTCCGGGGCCTGCTGGGGGCCCTGGCTGCTCTGTGACCTTCTGTCTGCTTGGTTATCTCCAACTCTGTGCCTCTGACCGCCTGCCCCTGGGACTCGGGAAGGTTCCAGCTCAAATCTGCCTTCAGGGCCCAGCCTTTGCTCTTTTATTTGAAAAATCTAATTAAAAATATAAAGCCTTTGCATATTGGCGTTTCTATTGGTTCCTAGTCCCAGATGTGAAAATTTGGATTGTTTAATGAGGGGACAGAGCAAATAACAGACTCATAGATCCTGAAAGTTTGTCTAAAACTTCAGCTGATGGTAACTGACGTGTGCTGTGAGGTCCTGGAGGTGGTTATCAGAGTTCCATCCAGGCTCCGGGGGCTGGGACACTTCGCTGAGGAACTGGATTGAAGGAGGTGCTAATTGCACACTTAGAGTGTTAATAATCGCTAATCGGCAGCACTGCTAATTGAGTGATAATTTTGTTCTTTCAAGGTGACTTAACCTTTCCAAAGTGAGACTTTTTAAGAAGATTCCTTGAGCTAATATGAGCTCTGTCAGGGGAAGATAGAGAAATACAAATCCTTCTTTGATTTTCAATGAGAGGTTTAATTTTGGCGTGATGCCTCGGGTCAGGCATGCAGCTCCAGGCTGGGTGGGGGATGGGGGAGACACCCCCACCCCTCTCCCTGGCCTGCTCTACCTTGGGGTGAGGTGGAGCATCTGTGGACTGTGTGTTCTGCCAGCATCAGCTCAGATGACCAGAAGGAAGGACGGTGGTTCCTCCTGTTGGGGACCATTTCAAGGTGGACCCCTTGGGACTCTGTTTGCTTCCACCGCCTCTGGTTCCCAAGGAGGGGAGTGAGCAGTCTCGGGTTTCCTGAATATGTCAGAGAAGAAATACTACACCAGGTCTTGCTGATGTGGAATCTGTTCTTTATTCAGAAGGGTCCCAGGGAAAAGCTTTCTTTGCATCAGTACAATGTTGTCTGTGGTGACAGAGTGAGCGAGGGATCAGTCGGTGTGACCTGATTAAGAAGGGGGAGGGTCACTGGCTGACATTTGTGGAATGCCTGCTATGTACTGGAACTTGGTCCATGTCATCTCTGATTCTTGCAATAGTGCTTGGGTGGATATTAGTATTCTCATCAACCCCGTTTTACAGATGACAACACAGAGGCTCAGAGAGATTACCTTTCCCCAAGTCATGATCCTGAGAGGCTGGCGGTGTTGTCATAACGACTGTCGGCTCATTACTCCCATTTCACAGAGGAGGACACTGAGACCCAGAGAGGTCACAGTCCTGTGGGCCAGGCCCTCTGTTATTATGGTTACGAGCAGCATGTCTGGTGGCTCAGTCGTGTCCGACTCTTGGCAGCCCCACAGACTGTAGCCCGCCAGGCTCCTCTGTCCACGGGACTCTCCAGGCAAGAACACTGGGGTGGGTAGCCGTGCCCTGCTCCAGGGGATCTTCCCAACCCAGGGATGGAACCAGCATCTCCTCCGTCTTCTGCGTTGGCAGGCGGGTTCTTTACCACTGGCCCCACCTGGGAAGCCCCTTTACACCCTACCCTGGGTCAATTTTTGTGACTGTCTCATGGGTGATAGAAAAGATGCTTTGTTGGCCTTATCAGTTAGCACTATGTTTTTAATAAAATTTAGGTCTTCTGTGTCATTTCCTAGTTTTTCCTCTTTCCATCTGACCAGAGCTGAGAGCAGGAAGTGCAAAGGTCCCACACGAGTTTCACGATGTCCACACGTCTCTTTCTCTCTTGGCATCTGTTGTAGTTTCCGCTTGGTGACAGTTGATGCTGTGTGATCTGATGATAGAATACCCGTAACTGTTCTCATGAATCACAGCCCTGGCATCGTGCAGTGCATTTCCCAAGTGCCTCTGAGGGGCTGGGTGCTGGGCTTGGGGCTTGTTTTCTGGCTCTTGAAGCAGTGGACACTCCCTGGAACACCTCTGGGAAATGCATAACGGTGCACAGAATAAACTAGATGCATTGGAGTCTTGGGACTTGGTCACAATGCTACAGGGTGTGGGTGTCTCCCTTCGCTATAGAGGAGGAGGATGCACCTGAGCTCAGAGAGGTTAAGTGACCTTTCTGGCTCCGGAGCCAGAGTGGGCAGGGTAATTGCTGCCAGACTCGGGGTGGGGGTGGGGGTTGGCCTGCGACTTGGGACTTTGCAGGTTTAAACACCACTGGTGAGGCTCTGGCCTTGGCTTTGGCCTTATTCTTTCAAAGTCTTTTAGTCACCCTGTACAGAGGATGAGATGGTTGGATGGCATCACCGACTCAATGGACATGAGTTTGAGTAAACTCCAGGAGTCGGTGATGGACAGGGAGGCCTGGCATGTTGCAGTCTACGGGGTCACAAAGAATCGGACACGACTGAGCGACTGAACTGAACTGAACTGAAGGTCACCTCCCTTGTGAAGCCAGGAGTCCATGCAAGTCGGGGCAGGACAGAGGCTGCAGAGCCATGGCCCACGGCCTAGCCTGATCGACGGCGCTGCTGTCTGTCACCCACGGCACTCCAAGCACTTGAGAATGAATGACTTCATCTGTTTTCCGGGGGCTGCCGGGATAGATAACCCCAGCCTGGTGACTTCAACAGTAGAAACTTCTTATCTCCCAGTTCCGGAGGCTGGAAGCCCAAGGCCAAGGCATTGGCAGGGCTGGTTTCCTCTGAGTCCGTTGGGGAGGGCCTGCTCCCGGTCTTCCTCCTTGACTGGACCTATCATCTGGCCTCCGTGTCTGTCTCTTTCTCTTTACTCGGAGCACTTCTTTCTAAGGACAGCAGTCAGGGTGGGTTAGCACCACCCTACGCCAGCAGGGGGCTTCCCCGGTGGCTCAGATGGTAAAGAATCCACCTGCCAATGAAGGAGACATGTGGGTTTGATCCCTGAGTCAGGAAGATCCCCTGAAGGAGGGCATAGCACCCCACTCCAGCATTTTTGCCTGGAGAATCCCATGGACAGAGGAGCCTGGCGGGCTACAGTCCAAGGGGTCATAGAGTCAGACACAGCTTAGCAACTAAACAGCACCACCAGCATGACCTCATCATAACTAATTTAAGACGGTTACAACAGTCTTATTCCAAACAAGGTCATGTTCTGAGCCGCTGGGACATTAGAACATCAAGATATGAGTTTGGGGTGGGGCACAATTCAATTCGTCATAATTAGCGACCTTTAAAAAGTGGGAGCTATGGCTTCGAGTCTGGATGTTCAAGTTCTCTTGAAAATCAGGAGGGTCTAGCCATCTTGGGCATCCAGCTTTGCATCCCGGCCACTTCAGGGTGAGGGTCTTGCTCTCCACACTACATCGTGTGACCTTTGGGATACCGGCTGCAGGCACAGGCTGTGTGGTCTGCAGACCCAGACCTGAGTCCCAGTTGGCCCACATCACAGCTGGGTGAGCTCCAGCCAGTCACGGAGTTTGCTGGACCCTTCTTGTGTCCATCACATTCACACAATCTCCGTTCTCAGGGTTGGGAGCCCGTGACCTAATTAATGCGGGTGACACGGGATCGTATACGTGGTCTGCTCGGGGCTGTCCTCCTTATCATTGACGATAATAGTCTGTCCAGGCCTGGGCGGGCCTGGGGAATCAGGGTCAAGCTCAGAGTCAAGACACCCTGCTCAAGGGTCCCCATTTGTGAGTGCGGGTGTTGAAGCTTCTCCACTGAGATATTTTATCTGACAGCTGCGGGTGCTCAGGGATGCTGAGCCTCGTGATGCCGGGTAATTTATTTTTAGGAAAAACCACTCAGGAAAAGTGCTCAGGGGCACCACTGTTTGTTTAATTGGCTTTGTGTAAGCAGGGGCTATGGTGGGATCTAAAAATACCCCGGCCAAGTTCCTCTTCTGCACTCCCGCCTGGAAGGGACCCATCGAGTTTCTGAAGATCTATGCTGGAGATCCCGACAGCCGGCGGAAAATGCATTCAGTCTGACCTTTGCCGGCTGCTGTTAGAGCATCGTTCTGTGAGAATGAATTTATTTTTCCACGGAGCGTATTCCGCTCGATGGCTGTAGACATGAATGTAGCTGGGATTAAAATCAGGTCAAGAGGATTGAGAATAAATAGCACTTCAGCCTGCAGAATACAAACGGGCCGCCAAGAGGCCAGCCTCGGCTGAGAGGAGGCCCTTCTGGGGTCAAGATCGTGTCCCGGGGGGACTCGCGCTGCAGGAGGCAACAGAGGGCCAGGGAGGAGGGCAACCTGGGGCAGAGGGGCCCGGCCGCTCTGGCTGTCGCTGGGAAAGCAGCCACCGAGAATAGCAATTATGCCGAGTCGCAATAATGGTAGCTATCACATTGAGCCCTTCAGTAGCCAGCGTGTTAAAATGATCACAGGCATTATTTTAATTAATCCTCACAGTATTTTTTTTATTTTAGCTAATGCCCCATGAGGTAGATAATTATCTTGTTAATATTTCCACCAATGAGCAATATCAAATGCCATCGATCTGCCGGCTGTTTGCCCCACAGAACGCATGGCGCTGTTTCGGCGTTGGCTTAGGCAGCCCTGGTAGCATCCGTCACAGCGCTGCTTTACTTCAATGTTACAGACAAGGAAGCTGAGGCTGGGAGAGGTGAGGTGACCTGGCCTCATGTGTCGCAGAGGACAGTGACAGGGAAACCATCTAGTCTTGACATTGTCCTCCTGTCCCCCACCCTTTCTGCTGGGCGGTCCTGGGTGGCCCCCATCCCCTGCAAGGTCCCTTCCATTCTGGGTGGCGCTCTCTCTAGCTCCCAGCTTCCCCCCGCCCCCCAACCCAACCCAGAGTCCTGTAGAGCCATCATACCCTTCTCCGGAGGATGGCGTTGAGGTCTGCTGACCGTGGCCGCCCTTCCCTGGCCCCTGCATCCTTCCCCTCACAAACCAGGCCTCCTCCCCTGGACACCAGCGGAGGGCAAGGCCAGCTCAGAAGGGCCCCCGGAGGTGGTCTGACTAGACTGAGAGGAGCAGGACCATCGCCTTCCTACTTTCTGCATGACTAAGCCTTCCTGAGCATCACCCCTCCTGGAGGCCACAGGAAGTGATCCATCAGGCTATCTGACGACTGGCTCATCCAAATAGCCACAGCAAGGCCATGCATCCCATCCTGACCTGTGGCTAGAACGGGGGCCTGGTTGACGTCACCGGTCTGGATCAGCTCCAGCCTGCCTGGACTGGTGGGGCTCCTGCGGGGAGGATATGTGATATGTTTGTTCCTGTCTCCTCCTAACGGGGTGGGCGTGGGTCCCCTGTGCCCCGACCCCAAGGCCTGACAGATGGCCCCGTGGCCCGTGGGGACAGCAGGGGGCCAGGGAAGACCTGTCCCTCGTCCTGGGGGGTCCATGTCTCCCACGCCAGCCCTGGAGTAGGGGGCCTGCAGCAGCTGCCCTTTTAGGGTGTGTGACCTGCAGCCCGGGGTGGGGGAGGGAATCCCCACACGTGGCAGCTAGATGGAAGCTGTGAGGCCACAGGAGCCGACACTCACCACATCTGATGTGTTGGCGAGACTTTAGGCCAGGGCTGTGCAGGCTGGGTACCACAAGGGTGCGGTCAGGCCCCACAGGGTCTATACAGGTGGGTGCCAGTCATGGGGGGAGATGCTCCCCTCTGAAACATCACAGGGAAGCCGCATTCACAAGTTGTGAGTTATGAAAACAACAAAAGGAGAAAAACGACTAAAAACTTTTGCGCGTTTGAAACATCCCCGACTCTGCCCTAGGTATATTGTTATCTCTCTTTGTTGCTGTTGTTCAGTCACTGAGTTGTGTCCGACTCTTTGCGATTCTGTGGACTGCAGCGCGCCAGGCTTCCCTGTCCTTAACTATCTCCTGGAGCTTGCTCCAGGACGCTGGGACTCCCCAGGAAAGAAAACCAGGGACCTTCTTCACAGAGTATCTCATAAATTCATAGCCACCCGTGTCTGCCTTGCTTGGCAGGGACCACAGACGCGGCTGCCAGGGCCGCCCCCTCCCCCCGACCCCCGCCATCAGACAAAACAAGCCCGGGGCTATCGGCCCGTGCCGTTTGCCCTCAACAGGTATGGGAGGTGTGCCTTGTTCTTGTGTGTCGAAGCGATGTCCATCGGCCTGGGCACCAAGCCTGGGCATCAGGAGGCGGACGTGGAGGGCCGGGCCTGGGCGAGGCTCTCAGAGCATCCCTGCAGCCTCGTCCTCCTTGGAGTCTCCGGTCTGTCTGTGGATGAGGAAGGAAAGGCCGGGAGGCCCCCTTTTGACCTCTCTTCCCCTCTCTTTCTTCCTCCCCTCCTCCTCCCGTCCTCCTCCCTTCCCCCTGCCCTCCCCCCTCCCCTGCACCCCTGTCTCTGAGAGGCTGTCCGCATCCCTCGCCCTGGCCCTTCCACTGCCTTCGTGGCCATGGTGGGCTGTGTGCTCGCTGGTCTGACTCAGGCCACTGGGAGATGAGGGGAGGCCCCGGCTCGAGTCCATGTGCCGTTTAACGGCAAGCCTGGCGGGAGGGACTTAAGTCACGGGAGCAATTTTATGTGGATGCATGTAATTTGTGCATCCAGGTTCCCAGCCCCGCCGTCCCAGAAGCAGGTTAGAATAGTCCCAGGCTTTCTGTGGAGCGCCAGCTCCCCAAAGGGGAATTGTGTGACACTTCCATCCCAGGCCGCATTAACAGAAGTATTGGGCCTACGGCCAGGGAGGTGATAGTCTGTGGTCTGTTTCAATGACCTGAGTACCTTGAATACTGTTCAAGTGAGGTCGCACTTTAAGAGGGGTGGCAGCAGTCTTCGGGGTGTCCAGAACACAATGGCCAGAATGGTGAGCCGGCAAATCCATCCATACAGCGGAGAGGCCCAGGGCGCTGGACTCGGACAACCTACGCCTGAATTTCTACCCTGCCGCTTGCCAGCTATGTGAACACTGGCAAATTCATTAACCTCTCTGAATCTCGAGTTCCTCATCTGTAAATAGGAATGATCTTATCTCTGCTGCAGGGTTGTTGGAGAATTACACAATAGCATCTTTGTGGAGATGGCCAGCACAGGAAGAGAGGACAGGACACAGTAGACAGGGGTGATTTTCGGGCAAGTTCTCAGGGGACCCTGCCACCCTCATTGTCGTTCAGTGGCTGAGTCATGTCTGACTCTTTGCGACCCCAGGGACTACAGCACGCCAGGCTCCTCTGTCTCCACTGTCTCCTGGAGTTTGCTCAGATTCAGGTCCACTGAGTCGGTGATGCCATCCAACCATCTCATCCTCTGTCGTCCCCTTCTCCTCCTGCCCTCAGTCTTTCCCAGCATCAGGGTCTTTCCAATGAGTCGGCTCTTGGAAGTCGGCCACATCGGGTGGCCAAAGTATTGGAGCTTCAGCTTCAGCATCAGTCCGTCCATTGAGTACTCAGGGCTGATTTCCTTTAGGATGGACGGGTTTGGTCTTGCAGTCCAAGGGGCTCTCCAGAGTCTTCTCCAGCACCGTGATTGCCACCCTTGGGGGTTGCTCGTTCCGAGTCTGCGAACCGCTGACAGGCCGGGGTGCGTGCGCACTCAGGAGGCGGCGTTGGCTCTGACACTCGCTAGGAAATTGCTTATTATGGGGCTGTGAAACCGTGCATTGAATTCACGCAGTTTATTTTTAAATAAATTTGGGGGAGTGGGAAAACAAAGAGAGACAATTTAAAAAGAACATTCTCCAAGCATAATGAAGGCTTTGGCAGGGGCCCAGAACCCGACCCCGAATCGCAGCTCCAGAGCGCAAGCTGGTGACAGACGCCCCCTCTCGCCCACCTTCCCACGCCACCCGGGGGGCTGCATGTCAGCTGCATTTTCAGCTTTGCCTCTGAATGGCTGAGCTTCCTAGGGCCTCAAATCCTCTGCTCTGGGCTGCAGGAAGATTTAAGGGGGATTGGAGAGCAGCTTAAAGACAGAAGGATCCCTTTGCCTACAAAGGGCTTTTCAGCCATCACCGCCTGCCCCAGATTACGTGTCCCCTCTTCATACATGGAGGGGGTGAGGGGGACAGTGCAGGGGGCCTGTAATATCACAGGGCCCGGCCTCCTGAAGGAGGTGCCCCATTCACCTCCAGGGCTCCCATCCAGAGCACCCCCCTTGGGTGCAGCCCCTGCAAGTCTTCCCCCACCGAGGACAACCCCTCGGGCTTTAAGGATGTGTCAAGTCATGTCCCCCGTTTGGTTTGGAAGTCGTGATTCTTGGTCCCCAACGTAGCATTTGTGGATGAAATCGGCCAAGGGCAAGTGAATCCCCCTCTCTAAGCTCCGTTTCCTCATCTGTGAAATTGGGAGAGTAGTGACAATAATAAACCAGAAGTGCTAGGATAGTGAACAGGTAGCTCCTGCAGGGGAAAGTCCTGTTGTGGAGCGTCTGCCGTGTGCCCGGCCCATGCCGGATGCCCAGGACAGGCGGGCTCGGAGTTTCCTATCAGATCATCCCCTTCAGTGCCCAGAGAGGGCATGAGCTCTGCTCACGCTCACCAGCCTCTCGTGTCTGAGCTGGGGTGCGAGCCCCTGACCTCCAACCAGAGCTGTGCTGAGGTCACCCGGAGGGCTGGGAATTAGGATTGCCGCCGTTTTTCTTCTATTCTGATGAGCGAGCCCAGGCAGAGGGAGGGAGCGATGAGCCCCCAGTTTCCTGCCCTGAGTGTGCAGGCTGGCGCCAGGCATGGAGGAGGCGAGAGGGAGAAGTTTGTATTCAGAGGACCGACTGGTCCATCTGGGAGCTTCGTCATTACTGTTCTTGATAATGAATTATACGGAAGCTGAGGATAGAATTAACAGCTCGGGTAAAACCATTTCAAATGAGGGTACTTGGCAGCTCGGCTGACTAATTTTGATTGCAAAATTATACATCAACGCCGTCAAATCTTTCCCCCAAAAGAAACAGTTTTGCCCATCACCATCGGGCGGCTGTTCTGGCCGCTTCTGGCCTGTGAGCGAATGTGCCGGTTTGTGGGGCTGCAGCTGGGCATTTCAGGAGCTTCTCTTGCATCTGCAATTGTTCACCGCGCCCCATGCTGCTCGGCCTCATGCCCAGCTGAGGTGGCGTTTCTCTGGGCGAATAGACTGTTTTCCACTTGCCCGGCGCCTTCTGGCTGCAGCCTGGAGTTGCTTTTATGCTGCGCTTTGTCCCAGCTGCGCCCGGCCGTGGTACCACGGCCGTCCCCGCCTCGGTGTTCGTCACCATGCCCTTTGCTCCTGCTCGCCAAGGTCCACCGGCTGGAGCATCCACACCCCGTCCCCCAGACCGCTCTGCTGAGGCATCACGCCTCTCCTGGGTGTCTCCACCCCAGGACCCTGCCCCAGGCCTCGGTCTGACTCAGGGGTCTCTCCCCATGCTGGGGAGCTCCTGGAGGCAGAGAGGGGGCGTCCTCAGCACCAAGCAGAATCGGCCTTTTGCTGAACATTCTTGGGGCCTCCTGCACAGAGCTGGGCTGTTTATCCTGAGGTCCCTTCTGCTGCGTTTCTGTGGAGGTTCTCAAGGGCTATGCCCACCCGTGTACTGGCTGCAGACTCTGGGGGCACAGGGGCCCCTGATCCTGGTTTGAGAGGCTGCCCGTTCTCACCCCAGTTGGTGGATGTACTGAGCAGATTCCGAGACCAGGAAGGCCCCGTTCCGCCATCTGCTCTCTCAGCCTTTCCAGTCCCGGAGCACCAGCTGAAGGGCCCGCCTTGGTCCTCCCAGAGAACCTCATGACACCTCCCTGGTTTCCATGGTGATGTCAGTTTCCATCCTGACTACTCTGGAAAGGGATTATAAATTCATTATTTCATACTTGGGTCTGGTGCGCCGCCTTCCTCAGCCTCCAGGTTTCAGAGTCTTGGTGGGACTTTATTCATTCATTATCTGATGGGGAAAAAAAATGGATTGAGTTACAGCCAGAGTTATTTCCTTCTCCCTGGGGCCTGAGGATTATCGTGTTGGAAGATGAGCAGGGACCCTTGAGAGGCTGGCCGGGCAACCTGGAACTTCTGGAGTGCCCAGAGGCATGGGAACCGCAAGCTTTAATCACTGGTGGATGAACTGAGCTGCCATGGGTCGCCTACACATGGGCCCCGGGAGCCACAGGGGTGGGGGGTGACCACTCACCGCGGATCGCGGCCCTGCTGGTCACTGGGTCACTTGATGTTGCTGAGTTTTTCCCATGGTAATCGGTTGCAGCAGCAGCGGGGTACCCCCCAGGCTCCCCGGGTGTGGGATTTTCGGATGATATGGCCTGACTCACCCATTTTCTCTCTTCCTATTCACACTCTCTGGCCAAGCTCGCCTCTGACCCTGCATGGCCAAGTGCCTGCTGAGACCAAGGCTGGCGTCTCAGTGGCCATCAAGGTCTGAGGCCTCGTCTCTGAGCAGACCGTGCTTTGCCGTAGTATCCTGAGGGGCTCGAGGATACTATGCTGTCCCCCTGACTCTGCAGGGGCCGTGTGACCCTGCCACCTCTCTGCCCAGGTGGATGACGGCTGGGAGGAAGGGCCTTGAACAGGGACACCCCAGCCAAAGCGTGCCTTCCCGTGGGCCTCTGCACTTCGACTGGGGTTCAGTTGCAAATACATTGACAGATGGTTGATCTGGGTTGGGACTGGAGGGAATCCTCAGCAGGAAGTGTCTGACCAAGTCCATCTATCACCGGGCTCCCTGGCATGTGATGAGAAAGGCCCAGGGGCAGGATGAGCGAACGGGATTGGGGAGGGCCTGTGAATCTGCCTGGTCCAGCCCCGGCTTGGGTGATTTCCCATGGACACCTCATTCAGGTCCTCCCCCAGATGTGTGCTTGCCTGCCCCTGGTGATGGGGGGCTCACTACCACGATGAGGGCGACTCAGCCTCGGATGGGAGGCCGTGTCTTTTCCTACCTCTGAGTCAAGCATGGGGGTGCAGAGGCCTCCAATGGGGTGCTGGGGTCTGTATCAGCATCTCATTCAGAGGATAAACAGAAAAATCCAAGAAGCATCTGGGCCAGCTCCACAGACCTCCCAGGACATGAAAACCCCCACGTTCCCATGGGCTGGGCTGGGTAAGCACTCTTCCTGGGCCCGGCGGCATCGTGGGGACAGCAGCAGGGCACTGCTGTAGACTTTCTGGAGAGAGGGCTCCCCAGGGCCAGTGGTGGGCACGCTTGTCCCGTGCATCCAGAGAGGACTCCCCAGGGCCAGTGGTGGGCACGCTTGTCCCGTGCATCCAGTTCTTGATAACAGTGCTGCTGAGCGGGAGTGGGGCTCGCCTACAGTACCTCAGTTTGCATGCAGGAGTGTCTCAGTTCGGGCCGGACCACCCGGAACCAGCCTGGGCCAGCCCAGCGAAAGTGGCAATAACAGCTAAGCAACAACACAAAGGAAGAACTTGGGAATGGCAGCCTTTGGAGAAGGGAATGGCAACCCACTCCAGTATTCTTGCCTGGAGAATCCCACGGACAGAGGAGCCTGGCGAGCTATACAGTCCATGGGGTTGCAGAGGGTCGGACACGACTGAGCGAGTTTCACTTCACTTCAACAGCACAAAAAAAGCAACACACACATTTGCACATTTCAGCCGTACTGAAATAAACATCCACCTGCCCAAGCGTCCTTAGAGACGACAGATCTGAGAGTGACCCCAGGGTGGGGGAGAGGTGGCAACAAATGTGGCTGATTTCTTGTCTGGTAGACCTGGCCGGTCTCTCCATCTCATTCAAACCCCTTTCTCTCCCGTCGGCTGCCTGGGACATGAGTGTGAGTTACCTAACGGCTCTGTACCTCAGCAGTCACAGGGATAATAGGAGGGCCTTTTGTAGTCATGGGGTCGTTATGAAGATTAATTTGGGTGAATGCTTACAGTTTAGAAAGTTCCAGAGAAGTGGCCTGCAATAGAAACACAAGAGCCGGGTGAATTCGATGCAAGGTGATGTGTGGGCAATTCTTGACACATAACAGGAGCGCAGTGGGTAGTGATCTCTGCCTTCCCGGCCACCTCAAAGCTCATCTGGACAGAGCTCTGTAACCATACACAGCTGTACCCACCTCTTCTGTCACAGGACAGCCCCCCCCCCCCCCCCCCAGGCTGTAAATCATACAATACACGCCTATTGCAGATACACTTGCAAGCGTGCAAAAGAGAAAAGAAAGCAATTCGCTAATAACCTGTTCTTACACTCGGATATGTTTCCATCTGGTCTGTTTTCCACGTCTGTGCATGTGCGTGCCCAGGCCTTTGTGCACTCACACATAGGTGTGCGTGAATGTAGTTTTTAGCAGTTACAAGGATCACCATTCCCAGTTAATCAGAGCCTCCTCCTCAGTACTGGCCCTGCAACAGGGCTGGGACCTGAACATGGTGTGGGTCATGCTGGTTGCCTTCCAGGAGTTCACAGTCTCCTGGCAGAAACAGAGACACACAGGTTTTCCAGGTACTTGTGGAAGTGCAGGAAAGACCTGCTGTGGATTGAATCTCAAATGGCTCCTGTAACAGTGTGTATAAGTATTTTCTGATTGCGGTTTGACTCTGATCTCGTGATGTGTGTTTGCCGATTGAGTTAAATGTTCGCACTACAGTTGATTCACCCAATAGACTCTGCTCTTGGCTTGCTGGTCTAAGCTGCGAGATGACATGCAAACACAGCTTCGGGTGTTGACAAGTGGGTGTGTTAGCCCAGCCCCAGAGCTGGGGGCAGCGTTGGGCTGACAGATCAGACTGTTTGCTAGGCGTCTGATCCTGGTGGAAGGAGGTGCTCACAAAGCCACACGGCCATGGTCTCAGCTGGAGTTCCCATGACATTTACCACCAGGGCCTCTCATCTGAAAGCCGAGACTACATCTTGATGCATATTGAGATCGTTCTGCCAAATTTGCCCCATCATTAACTTTCAGTCGCTGTTAATTTTAGACAGGGCTCTTAATTCAAGTTTTTTGTCTTTGTCAAGTTGATGGAAATGGGTCTGTTTTTAGCCCTGGTGGGAGGTGGCGGGGTGGTGCCCCTTCACCCTGGACTGTAGAATACCCTCCGACACAGCTGGTGATGAAATGCCAGGCTTGTGATTTAGGGAAATCGGCTCAGGAAGTTTATGTGTGGAGCTGGATTTGACAGGTCTGCTTTATAACAAGTCACTCCTGTGAAGGCAGCATTCTGTCTGAGATATGTGAGGTGCGATTCAGCCAGATGTTTGGGTCTCAGACAGAATTGTTCCCATCCTTGTCCTTTGGAGGAAGATAAAGTGACTTCACCCCAAGGAGAGGTTGTAAATTAGATTTCAAACATGAAGGTCTTTTTGTGTTCAGGAACCCAACCCTTCCACCATTTTCTTCTCTTCAAACAAGTTACCAATATATGCCAGTTTTCACGATGAAAGACATATAGATATATTTTTCCCCCTCTACTTTTAGCTAGAATTCCTTAGACCAACCTGAAATATGGAGAGAAGCAGGGTTGTCTTTATTTATTACAGATAATATATATGTGGGAAGATGGTGGCTGTTCTTGGCTGTGAAAATGAAACCAGTTTGGCTGATGAAAGTGACCTTGAATGAAAGGAACATCTCTGCTGAAATTTACTCGACTGCTTCTTCTCCTGGCTGATGGTTATTATTAGGGATCCATTCAGAGGACATAAAGCTCCTGTCTGACGCCTTCCCTTCCCGCTGTTCAGGGGACCCCTGGGCCAGGCTTTGCCCACAGCATCCCCGGGTTACTGACCAACTCCACCACTCCCCTCCAGACCCACTGCTCACTGCCACAGTCACTGACAGCTGTGGATAAGCCCAGGTCTGCCCCACCCAAGCCTGGGTTCCATCTGTGACAGTCTTAATTAGAGGACAGGTCATGTTTCTCCTCTGGCCCCATTGTCCCACACAGACACAGATTAATTCTTGGCATTTGTAATTGACCTTGGCTGAGAAGGCAGCAGGAGAGCCTTTAATCAGATCCTTCCCCATTTTTCAGTATCATACAGAACCCATCTTTTTTTGATCTGGTGTAATCAGCATGTTGGTCACACATCTGAAACACAAGTGTGCAGGTATCTTGGAATTCTGTGGCCCTGGACCCTGTGCTGGGAGGGCGGTTGAGGATGCCTGGGATGGACGGAGGCAAACTGGGGGACAGGTCACTTCTCTGTGTGGACTTGCTTTGAAAAGAAGGACTCATTTAGAAATCTCAGGTGGGGTCTGGCTCACTCCCTAGTTCACTGGTTTGCGGCAAGTTCAGCGGGAGCTGGGAGACTTGAGCCTCGGGGTAGGGAGGAGGGAGGTCAGGACTGCTGTTCAGGGGTCAGATGCAGCCTGTGCTATCCCGAGGTAGAGCTGGGGCTGAATGATAGACCCTCGGAGAGACAGGCTCAGTTAAACACAAGGAGGAGCTTTGACAAGTAGGGAGCTTCCGGTCATATGAAGCAAGCAAGCTGAACGACCACTTGGCTAGGGTGCTGCAGTTGCAGTGGTGTGTGAATGAGGCTTTACCTTCCACAGGTGAGATTTATGTGGTATTCACCTCCCCATTAAATATTCTTCTCATGCAGATATCATTGGAATCCCATTTTATAGATAGGAAGCCCAAGGCTGGGAGTGATGGGCAGCTTGCTCAAGTTGCTTAGCTAGAATGGGGCAGAATCTTGTAGACCCTAAGGTTTTTCTGGACTCTTTTTCTCAGCAGAGACAGGGACTCACTAGAAATATGTTGCTTTGTTTGGAAGATTTATACTAAGACCACTCTGAAAGTCCCACATTCTTTTAGGCTGTGGCATGCTTAGAAAACATGGTAAAGACAGCTGCAGGCATTTGCTTTTTAGAAACCACCCAATGTTATTTTAAAAATTCTTTTCTTAAAATACTTAGTCTCAGACATTCAAAGCATCCACTGTGATGGTTTGCTTCTTCACGGAGCTGGTCCTGCTCCCACCTGTCCCCCAAGTCTGCCAGCTCCATTCTGCCTCCCCAGCTGCCCAGTGCCAGCTGGGGGCCGGGTTAGGACAGGTGAGACATCTATGGTCACGGGCCTCCGAAGTAGCAGCCACTTCCAGAAAAGGTGTGAACATCTGATGCTGCCCAGGGCAGGGAGGTGGTTTCTGGGGGTGTCGCCGGTATAATGGGGCAGAATCTTGCAAAGATGCCACCTCGGTGAGCATTCTTGTGCAGCAGAAGCTGAGATGACAGCTGACAGAGGTGAGGGGTCACTGTTCTCAAAGCCACGCTCAACATCAGCCTGGGGTCCAGGACTGAGCCTGAGCCTCTCTGCACCCTCTGTTTAGACACTCTGTCATATCCAACTCTTTGACGGTGCCGATCTCATAGACGCCAGCCCTCCAGGCTCCTCGTCCATGGGATTTTTCAGGCAAGAATACTGGAGTGGGTTGTCATTTTCTCCTCCCAGGATCTTCCTGACCCAGGAATTGAACCTGTGTCTCTGGTGTCTCATGCACGGCAGGCAGACTCTTTTCCACTGAGCCACCGGGGAAGCCCTGTGTGCAAGCCTGGCTCAATTTGAAGAGAGCCGCTGCTCACAGATAGGAATCTGGCCCGCACGTCCCCCAGCTCTTTGGCTTTCCAGAAATAGTGCTCGCAGGGGCTGAGCTTCTGCGGTCAGCCTGGTCTTACAGAAGCGGAAGTTGCTGAGGCTTGTCAACCATCTCACTGACGCTTCTTGTCTTGTTGGAGTTCTGTTGGTGAGGTGGTGAGCTCCCCGTCACTGGATTTCCGGGTTGCTGGGGCCATGGCAAGGAAGCTGGGTGTGTCAGGGATCCTGTATTCAGAGAAGCTGGGTGTTTTCTCAAGAGTGGAACTTTTGCCGTGGTGGAGGGGCCGGGACAGGGGCATCCAACGACACCGGAGGCCTGGCAGGGGCCACACTCTTGAATCTATCGTCCTAGAGCCTGGCCCTGGGTGAGCATGCCTCTGACCACGCTCTGCATCCCCTCTTGTAAATCGAAGGCAGCCCCAGGCCCTGGGATCGTCTTGGGTGAACCACACAGAACAGAAGAGGATGCTTTGTTTTCGTGGAGTTGCTTTGTGGGTACTTTCCATTGACTTCCTTGTCAGAGTTGCTCGCTTTTCCATTTCTAGAAATGGTGTCAAAGTTTCCCATTTAAGTAAAAGTGAACTGTTATTTGGTCAGTGGTGTCCAACTCTTTGCCACCCCATGGACCGTAGCCCCCCAGGCTCCTCTCTCCATGGAATTCTCCAGGCCAGAATACTGGAGTGGGTAGCCATTCCTTTCTTCAGCAGATCTTCCCAACCCAGGGATCCAACCCAGGTCTCCCACACAGCAGGTGGATTCTTTACCATATCTAAAAAACTTCCAAAGGTGCCCTCCTGGTGGGTGATTCTGGTGCAGACGTTGAAGGTGACTCCTGAATGATCAGACACGGGTGTTTTTGAGGCTAAGCGATGCCGACAAGGATTCCTGGCTCTGTTTGGGGGGGACTGGGGTGGCCTCCTTGACCTGCAGCCCAGCTGAGAGAGCGTTCAGGCATGCGCTGTGAGAGAGACGGGGACCCCAGGGCCAGGAGATGAGCTCTGGAGGGGCAGGCTGTGCTCGAGGCTGACTCACATTAGGGACAGCTTTCCCCAGGATGTGACACCAAAGGCCTGCCCCCCAGCTCCTGCCACTGACAGCTGCACCTAAAAGGTCCCCTTTTGGAAGAGAGCCCTCCTCTTCCTCCTCCCTGGGGAAGGCTGAGTTCCCCCAAGGTGATTGAACGAGTGGGCCCCTGGACAGAAGGAAATGCCCCTCCAGCTGCCCTCCCCACCCCTACCATTCTCTTTCCAATTCAAAGTATGATTTAAACCTTCTTTGAAGGAATGTCCCAGAATAGTGGGTAGTGGACATGGCTAATCTCCAAACTCCCGAGACGTCCCAATGAGAGCGGTGGGGTCATCCCCACCCTCCTCTGCCCTGACAGCCCGACAACTCTGGTGTACCAGCTGTATGTAGCCTGCAGCTGCGCACAGCCAGAGGACCTACTATGTGCCAGGTGCTGGGGAGGCGGGACGGGCAAGTCCTTGGTGCCTGTGCTCCAGGAGGGACGGACCCCAACTGTGAAGTGTCAGAGAAGAGGCGATGCCATGCGTTCGGCAGTAACGAAGAGGAACAAACCTGCTTCTCCAGGAGCCTCTGCGGAGAAAACGGGCTGGTGAACGAGGGTGGGCTATGAGGAAGAAAGTGACACAGGTCAGAAGACAGGGTGTCATCGGGAAAGCCTGAGACAGGAGAGGCACCAAAGTCTCCTGAGGAGCGCAAAGGGGGGATGGCATCTCTTGGGTGGGGGGAGGCATCTCAGGGCCAGGATGGGGGTAAAGCTGGTGCCTGGGGCTGAGTGGGGGAGTGATGGAGGGGGGCGGTCCTGGCCTGCAGGTCTGGGCTGCAGGAAACAGGGGGGTGCTCACGCCTGGGTGTGCAGGCCTCTCCTTCCGCGTCTACATTGATGCAGCGCTGGGCATAAAGCTGGTTCCCGGGCGACGCCTCCAGGCCATCCGCACACTTAACGCAAGGCACAGAGTCCAGGCCCCTCTGGAGGGGCCCCGAGGCTGGTCAAGGCCACCGATATGAGTTTGAAATTGATTTCCTATCCGCCCTGCTGCAGAAGTGGAAAGGGCTTATTGGCCCATAGATTGATTGGGTCCCAGTGACATTGAAAAAGTTGCTCAGTGGTGCCCGACTCTTTGTGACCCCATGGACTACACAGTCCATGGGATTCTCCAGGCCAGAATACTGGAGTGTGTAGCCTTTCCCTTCTCCAGGGGATCTTTCCATCCCAGGGATTGAACCCAGGTCTCCCGCATTGCAGGCAGATTC
This sequence comes from Hydropotes inermis, assembly GCA_020226075.1. Lineage (NCBI taxonomy): Eukaryota > Metazoa > Chordata > Mammalia > Artiodactyla > Cervidae > Hydropotes > Hydropotes inermis. The sequence continues at coordinate 44,113,679 of CM035298.1, forward strand.
TTTACCAGCTGGGCCACAAGGGAAGACCAATAATAATGGGGTGAGAAAGAAATAGCAACCCACTCCAGTACTCTTGCCTGGAAAATCCCATGGATGGAGGAGCGTGGTAGGCTGCAGTCCATAGAGTTGCAAAGAGTCAGACACGACTAGGTGACTTCACTAGCATATTCCTTCTCCAGGGGATCTTCCCAGCCCAGGGATCGAACCCAGGTCTCCCGCATTTCGGGCAGATTCCTTACCAGCTGAGCCACAAGGGAAGACCAAGAATACTGTAGTGGGTAGCTCTTCCCTTCTCCAGCAGATCTTCCCAACTCAGGGATCGAGCCCAGGTCTCCCACACTGCAGGCAGATTCTTTACTAGCTGAGCCACAAGGGAAGCCCAAGAATACTGGAGTGGGTAGCCTATTCCTTCTCCAGCAGATCTTCCTGACCCAGGAATGGAACCAGGGTCTCCTGCACTGCAGGAGGATTCCTTACCAACTGAGTCATCAGGGAAGCCCCATACTGGGTCCCAGACTGGTCTGTAAACCCTGGAATGGAGCGGAAAATGGTGCTGATGCGCCTGTGTGTTTATAGGTTTGCTGAGACACTTAGCAGGGTCTCCTTCCAGAGAAGAGGGTCCTCTGTCCTCCCAGGTGAGGGGGCAGGTATTGCTGACCCGCCTGTACTTGAGAACCCAGCAGGTGAGGGGGGCGGGGGGGTAGGCTGCAACTGGACAGCAAAGGTGGTGGGCTGGCGGGGGTCTCCTGCAGACATGGGGCTCTGTGCCAGGGCCCACGACCCATTTAGAGACCCACAAAATAATGTTTCACTGTCCTTTAAAATCAGAAGAAGAAGAAATAAAGTTTTAGGTCAAGGAAATGTTTTGATGTATAATAGGAATATATTCTTCTTTTTTTATATACCAATGCAGCTGCAAAATAGAAGTGTTAATATCTTTTATGGAGGAAGTGGCCCACAGAGGCCCAAATGCCTGAGGCCCCCAGAAGTCATTTTGCACCCCAGATGGCTGAGAGGAACTGATTCTGGAAATAGGGACAGAATCCGTCGTTGGTCTCTCCCACTGGCTTTCTTGGGAGATAAATTCGTCTTTGCAGGTCTCAGAGGGGCCCTGGTGGCTTCTTTCCAAGCTGGTAGCTAAGCCACCAGCCTCCCTGATTTCCCGACCCTCCTGAGGGACAGGTCTTTCTGGGTGACCTGCCTGTCTGGACTCCGTGAAGTCAAGAGACCCGTTCAGGGGCTGCTGCTCCCCAAAAATCTCAGCCTTCCTGGCCAGACGCAGCCAAAGTCTTCACTACCCCATCGCCCGCGCTTCCTTTGTTCTGGGCTCCTCTGTTCTGATATGACAGCATCTTCTCCAAAGAGAAATTCTTGGAAGTAAGGAATGTGCAGTTTTCTGACAGCGGACGGGTTGGGGTGGGGAGGTGGCGGGCATGGGAGCGTGGGGAGGGCTTTCTGCTTTAGAACCAGTATCAGCAATTTCCACCCCCCTCCAGGAGATTCCCTGGGCGTGCTTTATGTCGAGAGAAGGTGGCACCAGCAACATCACAACTTCTCCAATTACCCTTTATTACCATAAGTAGATCTGAAAAATGCCAACTCTTCCAGGTAGTAGGAACGCCGAGCATCATTTTGAAGAGTGACAGCCAAGAGGAAAAAAAAATAAGTCCTGTAATTTCATTAAAAATTTTACTTCGAGTGACTGGTAAAAAGGAGGGATGTGTGAAATTAACATTCAATCAGGTCATGAGCAATGGAGGGTAAATGATATTTTTAAAGGACAGCTGAGGTGGAAACGATGATGAAGACCCACCTATTAAAATACACTTTATCCCTCAAACAGATATGATGTAAAAATGCCGTTTTCCACAGATCAGTAATGTTCCTCCATTTATTTTCTGCTGACTGATTTTGATTTATAGGGATTCTTTCAAAGCTTAGTTCTCAACTCTTTTCTTTAAACCCTGGGCTGCGTGCCTGTGAAGGCGGCTGATTGATGGAGGGGTTGAGCGGGCGCTCACCTGCTCTCTGTTAAGGCCCAGCCCAAGGTGGGAGCCCCAGCATCTCCCAAGGGGAACTGGTGGCAGGGAGTGAACAGGGGCCCCCAGGGAGCCTCCCAATGGCCCCTGCTGTCTGGGGCCGGCTCTCTGTTTGAAGGGGCACCTGGACAGTGGGAGGGGTCCCTAACTGCGGAGTCAGGCAGCCCCAGGTGGAGACCCCAGCCCTGCCCATTCCCAGCCGTCACCTCCTACAAGCTGAGCCTCAGCGTCCCCATCTGGAAGATGGGCGAGTGCCTGTATCAGTGTCCTGGGGCGGCCATAGCAAAGCACCACAAACGGAGTGGTTAAACAGCAGAGATTTTGTTCTCCCAGGGTCTGGAGGCTGGAAGCCCAAAGTCAAGGTGTTGGCAGGGCTGGTCCCTCCCCAAGCTGTTGAGAGAGAGTCTGCCCCAGGCCCTTCCCCCAGCTTCTGGGGGTTGCTAGTCATTCTTGGGGTTCCTTGGCTGGTAGATGCATCGCCCCGATCTCTGCCTTCATCTTCACATCTCCTGCCTGTGTGCAATCTCTTCTCTTCATACAGACACGTGTCACTGGGCTTAGGGCCCACTCACATAATCCAGGATACGCAGGAGATCTTCGGCGACATCCTCAAAGGCCCTTTTCCCAAAGCAGGTCACGTCCACAGGCTCCAGAGGGACCCTTTGTGGGGGCTGCATCTAACCCACCATGTCCTGGGTCTGTGGGGGCTCAGAGCAGGCGGGCAGAAGGTTCCAGAAGTCTTCCCAAACAGACTTGCCCGGGAGGAGTTCCTGGGAGCAGTTAGGAAGTTCCCGGGGAGGAGAGGAGGGTGGGGCAGGACACGGGCGCTTAGGAGCACAAGCTGAAGGCTGAGCGCAGCGGGGTGGGATCAAGAAGGGCGAGGGGCGGGGCCTGGTGTAGTGGGCGGGGCCTGTTTCAGGTAGGCGGGGTTCTCTTCCTGGTGGGCAGCTGTCTGTTCTGCCTGATTGGCACGTGCGGTCCACCTGAGCGTACACTTGCTCATTCATTCTCGAACCCTGGCGAATGCGGCCACAAAGGCGGGCTGGAGACCCGGCCCTGGCTCTGGATGCTCTGGGGGTCAGCTTGTCTGTGTGGTGGCTTTGAGGCATTATGAATAAATCAGCCTTAATGTAGCCTTTTGTTTGGACGAGGGCTCTCGGAGGAGTGGTGAAATACTGACATGCGGCCATTTGAAATTGGAACCGTAAAACATCCAGAGCAAAGTCAGTGGAGAGCCTGCTGGGGACTTGGCCGGGTCGCAGTGGGCGCGCGGTGGGCTAGGGCGGGAGGGGCGCCACTGCCCGGAGCCCAGCCTGGTGCCCAGGGCCTGACCCTCCAAGGTCAAGGAAAGCCCATCAGGGTGTCAGCTGTCAGGCAGCACTGGGATCCAAGAGCCGGGGGTTCCACTGCCAGCTAAGCTCTTTAGCTCCAGCAGAGCTCTGAGCCTGCTTTACTGGGCACCTCCAGGGGCCAAAGCTCAGGATGGGAGTTTGATCACAGCAGGAAGTGTGCTTTGGTGTCCTCCAGCCTTACACTGGTGAGTTCAACCAGGATGCACTGGGCAAAGGGCCTCCTTTCTCCCAGCCAGACTTCCAGAGGCCTCAGGGCTATGTTCTCAAGTCAGGGCAGCCTCCCTCGGTGTGTCCCCACGTGCCTACCTGCAGAATGGGGACAGAGTGGTTCCCGGCAACCAGGGCTTCTGGGAGGATTAAAGGAGCTGACATCTAGGAAGTGCTCAGCGTGGGACCCAGTAAAGTAAATCTGTCTGCTTTTCACGCATCATGATGATCGGGAGGTTTTCCTGGTACGGCGCGCTTGCTGCTGCCGGGCTGGGCCCTGTGGGCTGGAAGCGAGTCTAGAGACACACCTGCTGCCCACGAGGGCTGGGCAGCTGCATTGGGAAATGGGTTCAGGAGAACAGCATGCCCCTGCAGACGACCACACTTCAGCTGCCAGTGTGGACACCGCGGGGCCCTGGAGAAGCCCCCCGGGACCCTACCCTGGGGCGCCTGCCTCTGGCTGTCTCTCCCAGGGAGAAGGGGCTGTGGCCACTGGTGGGCAGGGTCATGGGTTCAAGGCCACGGCGCCCGTGAGCTGTTCTTTTCCTCTGACGTTCTCTTTTACTTCTTGCATCCCCGGTCCTGGCTGGTCCACGGGTCCAGGCCTGCCCATCATGCAGAGGGACCCCATCATGGCTGCTGTTACAATGGCGTTTTTATGGGCCTTGGTTTCCAACACGGGCTGGGTGGAGAGCGGGGATGGATGGTAGCCGCAGGCTCAGCCGTGTTTCCGGGTGCCCTCGGGGTGTGGGGAGGTGGGAGCTTGCATAGTCTCCATCTGTCTATTTATGTGTACATCTGGCTGGTGTGTCTCCCAAGTCTCGCTTTCTTTTTATTTATTTAAGAATAACAAGAAGTTACAGAAACAGTGCTGAGATCCGTGTTCCCTTTACCTGGCTTCCTCTGATGACGTTGCTCAATGTATCCTCAGTGAGCCAGCAGACCCAGGAAACGGACGCCAAGCCTCCTTTGCAGAGAATCCCTGCCTTTGGGTTGAAGCCGGTGCCCAGATCCAAACTGCCGTGTCTGCCTTGGTTGGCCAACAGCCTCTGTGTGCATCTGTGTCCTTCCACCTAGGAGGGAGAGGAACCAGTGCCCTCCTACCCAGAGCCTCACAGAAAGCCCCCTCCCCCTCCCCAAGCCTCCAAAAGGCCATCCTTGGATTGCCTTGTCTTGGTAGAAGCTTCTGAACAAGGGGCTTCCGTGGGGTCACCTGGCTTCTGCATCCACAAAGAGCGGCCATCACCCCTTCCCAGGGCCACCTACCTCCCTGCCAACCTCCTCTGCTCCTGGAAGCGCCAGCTGCTCTCTTCCTGCTTTCCTTAAGCTTGGGGGTGGGGGTAGGGAGGAGGGGTTGCTCAGATGCCAGGGAGATGAAGTGCGGTCCTACTTGGGACTTGCTGGGTGGCCTCTGACCTCTATTCCTGTGACCAAGACAGAATGACTGAATGGGGTCAAAGCCCTGTGACCTCAGAAAGGGATCCTATGTGGGGCTGGGTGTCTCGGAGCATGGCAAAGCATCCCCGAGGGCCTGAGTTTCACCTTCGTTGTTGAGGAGGGAAGGCACAGTCCATTGGCCAGCCCCCCTGGTTGAGTCAGTGGGGTGCCAGGCCCTCCACATATGTTATCATCACACTTCGCCATCACAGCCACTCGGAGGTGTGTGGCCTTTATCCTCCAGGGCTGTAGATGAGACCCTAGAGCAGGGAGGGGCGTGACACAGCAGGTGCAGGTTCACCGACCCGTGGGGTCGCGTCCAAGGCTGTGTATCTTCCCCTGCCATGGGTCTCACCCTGGTGCTGGGCTTCAGGGCAGAGCAGAGGGTGAGGGGATGGGGCTCAGCCCCCAAAACATTGTGCTTGAGCTCACGCCGACTGTCAGAAAATCTGATGTAGTCACATCAGCAACCTAGTCTGGAGACATCCTCAAAGGCTACCTGGAGGAGGTGGCGGCTATGCTGGCCCAGTAGGTGGAGAGGTTCAGGGGTCGGGGCCAGGGGAGAAAGGAGGATGGGCACAGAAGTGGGCAGAGGAGATTATGGTGGTGAGTGGGTAGGTCTGCCCATTCATTGATTTTATAACAAGCTTCTCACAGATATTTCATTGTCACCTACACTAACACATACAATGCTTCCCAGGTGGCTAGATTGTAAAGAATCTGCCTGCAGTACTGGAGACCCAGGTTCAATCCCTGGGTTGGGAAGATGTCCTGGAGAAAGGAATGACTTCCCACTCCAGTATTCTTGCCTGGAGGATTTCACGAGCAGAGGAGCCTGGTGGGCTATAGTCCATGGGGTCTCAAAGAGTCAGTCACGACTGAGTATCTAATACTTTCACTTTCACTTCATAGCGACTCACCTACACTGCCACACACATGCTTCTCACAAGTATCATTAAACAAGTGCTGCCCAGACCATGAGATGCAAAACAGTATTTCACAGAGAAGGCCCATGCTGCCACCTCCGGTCTCACCCCAACCCTGAATCTAGCCTTTGTTAAAACACTATTTGTCCCCAAACTTTAAACCTAACCATAACCCTAAACCTCACACAAACTGTAACTTGAGTGCCAGCTATAACCCTGGCCCTAACCTAGCTCACTGTGGACCCACCACCCTCATTTCATCTCTGCTCCAGTCCTGGGAGCCAACACAGCGTCTGTGTCACAGATGAGGAACTGAGCCCCCGGGAGTACAGGGCTCCTAAATCATAGAGCCAGGGTTCAGACCAGATCCCTTGGGCTCTGGGAACACAGTCGGCCCCCTGTGAAGTCCTCCGGGCTCTGCAGTGGAGCCTGGAGCCAGGGGGCCCCGGGCACTGACTACAGAGGGAGGGTGTGGCAGATGGGGACCCAGGCTCTCTACTCTGTGGAGGTTTCTGCTGGAGGGAAATGTCTGGGGCCATCGGCAGCGTTGACAAGTGCTTTCATGGCCCAGCTGGGAGTGAGAACCTCCAGGGAGGCTCCCAGAGCATGTGCAGAGTCCCCCAGCGTGGAGAGTCCAGGAGAGCTTCCTGGAGGAGGGGGAGAAGGCAGGCGGGTGAGCCTCCTGGGGTCACAGCAGTGAGTGAGGACACTCACGCAGTCCAGGGTGTCTCTTGGGAAGCGCTGGGCTCTGCCAAGGCCTGACTCTGGAGAACTAGCACCCGCCGTGTGGCTTTCTGAGCTTGACAGATCCTTTCACCCTTCCCCTCGGGGGCCTTTAGCAGAGAGAAACAGGATTCCCCTCCCTGGTAAATAAATGCGGAATTGATTTCTCTTAACAGGAATTGACTTCTTCATGGAGGATGCATCTGGGCGAAGGCGTCCACTGCTGAGCCCACGGCCTTCCTGGGGGGTGGGGAATGGGCGGTCCGGCCGCCTTGTGGTCAGCAGGAAGCCCCTTCCTCTCCAGCTCGGGCTGTGGAGAAGTCCCCAGGAGGCTGTTCTAGAAGGAGCCACGGGCTCGGCCTTAGGCCAGTGGGTCTGGTTATAGTTCCGCAGTCTCTTGCATGTGCCTCTGGGGGTGGCCACTGCCCCACCCCCCTCGGCTTCTCATCTGCAAAGTGGGGACCAGGGGCCCATTTACAGGGCTGTTGGGGGAAACGGTGGGAGAATGTGCATTCTCTCTTGGCCTCCTGCATGCAAGCTTTATAGGAGAAGCCTGGTGCTTTTCGGGGGCAGGGGTCCGCTCCCTCCCCCATATCGTGATTCACAGCCATGTCTGGGTGGGGGGTGGGGACCCTACGGGTGGGGCCATCCTTCTGTTTTCCTTTACCTCGTCCGACACCCTCGCTGCCCCCGAGGGAGCAGGACTGCCTCAGGGTCCAGGCAGCCCGGCTCAGTTAGGAAGGGATTTGTCAGCATGCTTCACTGGAAGCAATTATTAAGCACCAGCTGAAAGCTTTCATCAGGGTCTAATCTTTGCCAGCCATGTACGCCAGCCCCACCAACATGAAAATGAGCATTTTTTTTCATGTTTTGAAGGTAGGAGGGAGAAAGACTGTGGCCAGATAGGAGGGTTCATCAGAGGAGAGGTGCCCTGGAGTGGCCGTTCGGCCTGAGGTCACATACACACACACACACACACACACACACATGCACGCATGCCCCTTTTGTGTGGAGTTGGAATTGCTGACCCAAGCTCACACACACACACACACAAATATGCACATGTGCACACGTGCCCCTGATGTGTGGAGGTGGAGTGGCTGGCAGGCCAGTGGGCTGCAGATAGTAAAGGGTCCCCAGTGGAAACCTCCCCTCCCCCCGCCAGCCCTCCCCCTCCCCCAAAGACCACCCTGTAAAAAGTCTCTTCCATCCCCTCTAGCACCCCCTGTCATCACATGTCTTCAAGCAGAAATGAGTATCAACTCTCATCTTCGCTCCCTTTTTCAATGGAGGTAAAATTCAAGGAACAGAAAACCTGCCATTAGAACTGTGCTGAAGAGTTCAGCTCAGGGGGCGCCTCTCCCATGCTGAACACAGAAGGGACACAGCACTGTTCCGCCCCGGCTCCACTCGCTGAGCTGGCCTCCTTGGGGCGGGTGGGGGGGTCCTTTCCGCAGTCTCCGTGGTAAGTCTTTGCTCTTGGATGCCGCCCCGTGTTCCTGGGGGCAGCTGAGTCCTGGCGAGTGGGCCGGGCCTGGGGTGGGTCTGCACGGAGCTTCCAGCCTGCAGCTGTTATAGATGGTGTGCGGGCAGTCGCCCAGGACACCCATCAGTCCATGTGCATAGGGACATCCATGGAAGAGCTCCCCGGGCGGAAGTGCCGGGCCGCGGGGCCGACGGGCCGTGAGTCTGCCGGCTGTCGTGTTCCCGCCGCAGTGTGTCCCGGGGCCCGGAAGGAGCTGCATCGTGAGCCCATCCTGCTGCATCTCTCCCATCTGTCCTGGTCCAGCCTGTCCCTCCCTCGGCTGGCATCCTTCTAAGTGCAGGGAGTGAGTGAGGACACCAGGGCCCTCCAGGGCTCGTCCAGGAGGAGGTCTTCATCCTCGAGAGGTGGGCCCAAGAACAGCTCTGCTGTTGGGTGAGGCATTGGCCGAGTCCTACATCATCCCCATGGACAGAGGGGGGTGCTGGACTCACAGAGACCAAAGGCTGTGATGACACGAGGCAGGTCCAAGGCCCAAGGCGGGGAGGTGCCGACGGGCCTCCCGGAAGATCAGCCAGCAAGCTGCTATCCTGCAGACATGCCCTAGCCAGGCCAAGGCCACAGCCCCGTGTCCTCCAGGAGGTTCACCCGACAGCCCCCTTTTCAGCACCCTTTGTAGGTCAGCCTTCCTGCCCAGGGCAGGGAGCCCTCACCCAGGACCCAAGTCCCATCTGTACAGGAGGTCAGGCGCTTCGTTGCATTGAATGAGGCTGTGTCTAGGCTCCTCTGGGGCCCCCAGGGTGGTCTCCTGAGCACAGAATGTGGATCTCTTATGAAACTGGTGCAGTTTCCAATTCCCTGTGAATGTTCAGGGGATTTTTTCTTTTTTCAATCAGTGATATCAAAATGCCTCTCTCCTCTGTTTTTGATCATCAGCCCCCTTGCCCTGGAAACTGGGATTTCCTGTTAGCTCAGACAGTAAAGAGTCTGCCTTGAATGCGGAACACCCGAGTTCGATTCCTGGGTCAGGAAGATCCCCTGGAGAAGGGCATGGCAACCCACTCCAGTGTTCTTGCCTGGAGAATCCCACGGGCGGAGGAGCTTGGCAGGCTATAGTCCACGGGGTCGCAAAGAGTCGGACATGACTGACTACACTTTACTTTTCTTTCTTTTTGGCCCTGGGAACTAATGCTTGCATATGTGCATGCTCAATCTCTCAGTCGTGTCTGATTCTTTGGGACCCATGGACTGTAGCTGCCAGGCTCCTCTATCCATGGGATTTTCCAGGCAAGAACACTGGAGTGGGTTCTCCAGGCAAGATCACTGGAGTGGGTTTTCCAGGCAAGAACACTGGAATGGGTGCCACTTCCTCCTCCAGGGGATAGACCCAGGGACTAAGGGACATGGAGCTTGGAGGGTCTGCCCCCAGAGCAGAGGGGTCTTCCCACTGCCCACTGCAGAATCAGGGGTGTCAGCTGGGGCTGTCTGGCTCTCCTCACCCCCAGGCTGATCAGCTGGGCAGTTCCATGGGTCTACCCCCGGGCAGGCACAACCTGCGTCCTGGCCTCGGGACCCCAATTCTCCTCCTGCTAGTGGGTCAACATGGTGCCTGGAGGGCACCCCCAGCAGGAAGATGGGTGGCACCCCCTTGATGGAAGAGTGGCTTGTGAGCAGGTGGCCAGGGCACCTGGCTCTGGCTGGCTTCACTGCCTTCCTTGTTGTCAGTTTGGGAAATGCCACCTATATTTCTGCCAACAAGCAGTTTGAGTGCTCGCTATACAGCAGGCTCTGTGCCCAGCACTGGGACATAAAACAAGACACAGCCCCCCTCCCTCGAAGGGCTCGTGACTCAGGGTGGTGACAGACCTGTGACTCAGGGTGGTGACAGACCTGTGGGTTGTGCTGGGGGAGTGGGAAGCACAGGGTCTGAAGGACTTTGGAGGAGACAGTGAATCCAGGGGAGGAGTCTGGGGGACTTCCTGGAGGTGGTGTCAGTTGGCCTACGATCTGAATGCTGAGTAGGATTTAACCCAGGCATTAGAGGTGAGGGTGGGGGGATAGGAAGAGGGTCCCAAGATGAGGACCAGCTTGTGCAAAGGCCGGAGCTTAGAATGAAGGGGGTGGGCATGAGTGGGGAATCTCACCCAGAGGGAGTGGGAGGGGGAACCCCTTGGTGGTGGCGCACTGTGGCAGGACAGAGTCCACATGGGCAGAATTTACCGGGAGACTGAGCTTGGTGCACAGAGGGGCACAAGCACCAGGCCAGGGGCTGAGCTCCCCGCCGCCCAGGTGTGCAAGCAGAATCCAGATGGCAGCCGCTCTCCAAGGACTCGAGGCTGGCAGTTTCACCTTGGATAGGGCCAGATTAAACAGACTTTGAGGTCCTTGCCAGCTGTCACGCTCCCGCTTCTTGAAATCCCCTCTGGGAACAGCAAGACGATAAAATATAAATCAATAGGTTAAAAATACGCTTGTCTCCTGCACGTCCAGGGCCTGTCACTCTGCTGCCTCCCCCAATCTTCAGAGGATTCCTGCTTGACTCGGGCAGCCTGAGAGCCCAGCAGGAGAAAATCGCTTTGTTCCCGAGCAAGGCAGGCCAATCGCGCCTCCATTGACAAGACCTCGGGTTTTTTTTTTTAATCATCGCTGCCTTTAAAATGCACACTGTCCCATTTCACTTGACATCTCCTCCTTGTATCTTCCCTGCTTTAATCACCAGGGAAAGAAAGATCAGCCAGACTGCGGCAGTGACTGTGCCCCCAAGACGGAGAGCAGAAAAGTCCTGCTTGCCAGAAGGCACCAAGCTTGGGGATGGCCCATGTGGTGACCCCGAATTAACCAGGCCGACCACTCTGCTGGGACCCCGGGGGGCTGTTCCTGCTTCACCTCCTGGGGTTCCCATAGCAACAGGGATGTTAGGAACCGCTAATAGGGTCTGGCAGTGAGTGAAATGAAATTTGATGTAGAGGCTTGTGAAGTAATTGGGGAGAGGGGGCCCCTTTCTCTCCTGGCAGGTGAATGAAATCTCATTCCCTTGCTGTTCATACATTTTTTGGGGGTGGGAAACGTTCGGCTGCTTACATGCATTTATTTTCATTTTTATAAACAGTTGTATTTCCTGCCCAGGCCTGGAATGAAGACGCTTTGTTAAGTTAGGGCCCAGTGTGTGCAGTAAACAGTCTAGCACCAACGACAAAAAGTGTGTGTGCCTTTGATGATTCGTGCCCGCCTCCTCCCCACCCCCATGCCCCCCAAGGTCCCAGCTGTCCCCGCCCGCCTCCCCAGCCCGCTGTCATCAGCTCTGCCCTCCGCCGCCGCTCCAGGGAACGTTAATGACAGCACGTCCTTCGGGGCCGCCCTAGCCTCACCTGCAGCCCCCAGCTGCTGTTTCTGGCCAGCTTCTTGTTCTCGAAGGTGTGGGTGGGGACAAAGCCTCTCTTGCAAAGCCTCACCCGACCCGTTCCTGCTCACCGGGTCCACCTCCTCCTTGGCTCCCTGGGGCCAAGTCTGAGATAGTCCAGGGCTGAGTTGGGGAGATTCCTCCTGAGAGGCAGGTACTGCTGGATGGACCTCCCGGGCATGGGATATTCCGAGAGTCATTGTGAGGCGCAGAGCGACTTTTTGGAGCAGAAACCAGCCTGGGGTCTGAGTGCTCTGGGGCTTGGGGGCTGGGGCTCGTGGGAAGAGCACCCCGCTGCCCCATCCTGGGTGGGGAAGGGTCACCATACCCCCACGTCAAGAGCCCTGAAAGCCCCTGATCTCTGCCTTTGTCTCTGTTGCCATCACAGGTGATCTTGATCCTGACCAAGTATTACCACGCAGACATGGGGAAGGTTCTGGAAAGCTCTCTGTGGCGGTAAGTCGGCCCGAGGGCGGGCGTCATCTCCTCCTGTACCTGCGCATCTCCAAGGCTGGGGCTGAGATCCTGGGGCCTGGCTGGAGCAGCCCCCTCTCACTGGCGGCCTCTCGACTTCCCTTCCACTGGAAAACGCGTGTAGGAGAAGGTGAAGGCCAATAGGAGTGCCGTCAGCGGCGCACGCAGGGCTGCGGCACAGACAGGCGTTGGAAGGCTCTCTGCGGTCTTCCCTTTCTGTCTGGGCTCCTTTCCCCTCGCTGTCGCCCTCCCAGGGGAAGGGGGCCTGCCTTGTGAATTCAGGTCAGTGCACAATTTCCTCTGGCTGTGCTCCGAGCTTCCCACGCAGCTCCTGGAGTCCCCCAGACACACCAATTATCCTCACGGTCCAGGGGTCTTTCTTTCTCCCTGGCTCAGTCCAAGAGCTTGGAAAATAAAGAACCCACCACTGCCAATGGGCACTATCTGTCTGTATGTGAAAGGTGAATTCAGTCCAGGAGTTAGGCGGCCTCCTTGATGGTTTCAGGGAGGTGGGCGAGGAGGAGGCCTGGAGATGTCATTTGGGTTATGATCAGCTTTGTATTTGTGTTTGCGGCATGGCAACCCACTCCAGTATTCTTGCTTGGAGAATCCCATGGACAGAGGAGCCTGGTGGGCTACAGTCCATGGGGTCGCAAAGAGTAGGGCTGAAGTGACTTAGCTCACAAGCCCCCTGGAAGGGGAAGGAAGGATCCCAGCGTTTTGGGCTGGGGTTTCAATGCATCTCTCAGGCGAGGACGCTGTGTCCTGGGGGCACCGCTCAACATTTCCACATTCTCTGCGTGTTGAACCGTTTTGCTTTCCAAGACATGTTTCTCGAGTGATAATTAGCTCATTTTCTTTCTATTTGAAATCTATTAAAAACACAGAAACATGCTGATCAGGACTCCTGACATGCGCATCGCCACCTTGAGTTGATTTCCTGTTGGCCTTTGGTTTTATTTTTAGCGAAGGGGCTTCATGATTGATTCCCAGTTGGTTCTTACTGAGGGATTGCCCTGATGCCCCTGCAAGTTGCTGAAATGACCCCTGAGCTGGGTGCATCCTTTGCCAGATGAGGAGCAGGGTGCCCTTGTGGTGGCGGGCGTGGTCGCCCTGGTGCTGATGTGGGGAGTGGGGAGCCTTGCATTTTCCTTCCTTTTTCCAGCAGAAGTGCCTTTCCGAGCCCGCCCCTCTCAGCCTCAGATTTGCCTCCCCTCCCCAGACTCCCGTCAGCCTGCTTTCCAATTCCACGCCAGTCTCAGGATGAGGAGCCCGCCATAGATTCTTTCCAGCCAGGACCCCCCGCTTCTTTATGTGTTGGGACATTTCAATCTCGTGCCTTGAAGTAGCTCATCCAGCAAGGAGCCTGCTTTCAGAAATGCTCCTCTGGGGGTGGATAAGGCTGTTTGTTCATTGTTTGGGATGAGAGTGGAGAGGGGCCTGAGCTTTAAAGCTCCAGTGAAATCTCATTGGTTTCCCTTCGAAGGTTTGCATTTGGGGACTAGTTTCGGGGCCAGGCTTCTGGAAGGTTCCCCCTTCCAGATGGGTGGTCCAAGGACTGGCCCCCTTGGCTGCAAAGTAGAGAGAGGCGCTCATCCTCTCCAGCTCCAAGCAGAGTCCTTCTACTAAGTCAACTCAGTCTCTAGCACCTGCCTGTGAGCCCAGGTCTCCATGAATATTTGTTAATCCCCTGGAATGTGGGAGCCGGGTTCTGTCTGCTCCTGCAGCATATTCAGAAGCCAGGGACAGAGAAGGTGAGGTTATTGTGAACGTAGCTTGAGGAGCCAGCAGTCCTTCCTGGTGTCACTGTTCTGCTTCACACAGAGATGCTGGGTGGAGTTAAAATTTGTGGCAAGTCTTCGTGGGGGCTTGGTGGGGGTGGAAATGACCTTGGCTAGCCCTCCAGTGTGGCCTCAAGACTCAGAATTCTTCATGTACAGGTAGGGAAGCCAGGCTGTTACCAACCAGGGTTCCTGGCCCCCTTAATCATTGGAAGGACTGATGCTGAAGCTGAAGCTCCAATATTTTGGCCACCTGATGTGAAGAACTCATTGGAAAAGACCCTGATGCTGGGAAAGATTGAAGGCAGGAGGAGAAGGGGGCAGCAGAGGATGAGATGGATGGCATCATCGACTCAATGGGCATGAGTTTGAGCAAACTTCGGGAGATAGTGAAGGGCAGGGAAGCCTGGTGTGCTGCAGTCCACGGGGTCCAAAGAGTTGGACACGACTGACTGACTAAACTCCAAGAGGCCAGACTACAAACGCAGGCAATGTTTTACTGGGGTTCCTGCTGCAGCAGGAGGGAGCTAGATCAAGTAACAGGTTCCTTTGCTCACTTCTGGAGGTGGGCCAAACTGGTTCTTTAAATGGGTTCAGGGTAGGGCTGTGTCCGAGGGTCGGGCAGAAGGGCTGGCTTAGGTGGTTTGCCCACCCTGTCGGCGGTGTTGAGTTCAGAGGTCAGGCGCACTACCCTGTTTTGCTCCTGAAAACCTCTTTTTGCTCCTGGCTCTTCAGACATGGCTTCCCTGATTGACTCAGCAGTAAAGAATCCAGCTGAAATGCTGGAGATGTGAGTTCAATCCCTGGGTTGGGAAAATCCCCTGGAGGAGGAAGTGGCAATCCCACTCCAGTATTCTTGCCTAGAGAATTCCAGGACAGAGACTGGTGGACTACAGTCCATAGGGTCCAAAGAGTCGGATAGGACTGAGCAACTAAAGAGTAACAAGGGAATGCAAACTAGTACAGCCGCTATGGAAAACAGTGTGGAGATTTCTTAAAAAACTGGAAATAGAACTTCCATATGACCCAGCAATCCCACTTCTGGGCATACACACCAAGTAAACCAGATCTGAAAGAGACACGTGCACCCCAATGTTCATCGCAGCACTGTTTATCATAGCCAGGACATGGAAGCAACCTAGATGCCCATCAGCAGATGAATGGATAAGGAAGCTGTGGTACATATACACCATGGAATATTACTCAGCCATTAAAAAGAATTCATTTGAATCAGTTCTAATGAGATGGATGAAACTGGAGCCCACTATACAGAGTGAAGTAAGCCAGAAAGATAAAGACCATTACAATATACTAACACATATATATGGAATTTGGAAAGATGTTAATGATAACCCTATATGCAGAACAGAAAAAAAAAAAAGACACAGATTTATAGAACAGTCTTTTAGACTCTGTGGGAGAAGGCGAGGGTGGGATGTTTCAAGAGAACAGCATCGAAACCTGTATATTATCTAGGGTGAAACAGATCACCAGCCCAGGTTGGATGCATGAGACAAGCGCTCGGACCTGGTGCACTGGGAAAACCTAGAGGGAGCGGGTGGAGAGGGAGGTGGGAGGGGGGATCAGGATGGGGAACACATGTAAACCCATGGCTGTTTCATTCCAATGTATGACAAAATTCACTACAAATAAAAAAAAAAAAACATTGTAAATCAAGTATACTCCAATAAAAATTAAAAAAAAAAAAAAAAGAGTAACAAGGATTCAGACATGGCAGCTGCGGTTTTTGGTCTTTGGGAATCTTGTCCAGAATTAGCGCCAACGATGCATGCACGCAGCTGTTCTTAGTCCCTTATATCTCTGCACTTTGCTGCTCGAGGAGACATTTGTCCAGGCAAAAACTCTGCAGCAAAGGGTTCCCGGTTCCAGCCTGTCTCAAGGAAGACAAACCACCCACCTCAGAGTCTCCACAGGGAGCTCTTTTGCCTCTCAAGAGCTTCCGTCTCCTTGTGTGTAAAGTGGAAACATCCTTGGATGGGAAATCGTGAGGACCGAGGGAGACTGCATACGAATCATCCCCAGAACAGCACGCAGTCTAAATTTAGTTTTCCTCCGAAGCAAATCAACAGATTTTAATTTTCCACATTCTTTTCTCATCAGTCTCTAGACTCAGACATTTCCTCCTCTTTATTAAAAATACATGCAGAAGCATCAGTTATTTCCAGAAAGTTCATCTACATCCCTACCTGTCAGGCCTGATTTCTGTGTTTATCTCATCTTTCTTGTGCTGAGACTGCTGTAACCGTGAGACGCAGAATCAAGGTGCGCACCTTCTCTCTGTCACACATGCAAGGTGCTTCCCGTTTTTCCATGTGGTATTACGGGCCACGTGATTATTTTTAATGGCTGTGCACCGACCCCTGGGATTGATTTGTTCTAACTCCTAGCCCTGCCTCCATTGTGGCTCAGATGGTAAAGATTCTCCCTGCAATGCGGAAGACCTGGGTTTGATCTCTTTGTTTGGAAGATCCCCTGGAGAAGGGCATGGCAAGCCACTCCAGTATTCTTGGCTGGAGAATCCTGTGGACAGAGGCGCCTGGTGGGCTGCAGTCCGTGGGGTCGCAAAGAGTTGGACACGACTGAGCAACCAACACTTTCACACCATTCCCAAAACTCCTAGGCCTGCTGCGGTCACAGGACATTTCAGCATGATGCTTTCCTTTCCGCTTTGTTCCCTGGGAAGCGTCTTAGGGAGTTCCATTTCTGAGCCAGACAGTCTGAGCAGATTCATGGCTGGCGTGCTGCAGCCAAATTCTCTTCCGGGAGGAATGCAACCCTCCACGTGGGGCAGCGCCCTGCCTCCTGGCCGCCTTCGGGCTGACAGCTTTTCTGGAACTTGCTAACCTACTGGCCCAAAGGGAGGCAGTGCTATTTCCATACCCCTAGCGAGGGCGAGTGGTTTCTGGATTTAATCGTGTTTTCTCTTGTGAGTATCCCCTGCTCACATCCCCCTGCATTGAGACCATGCAAGCTTGTTTAGAAGGGGCGAGACTGCCATTGGCCCTTGGTCAGGGTGTCACCGCCCGCTGTCTGCCGTTAAGGGCGTGTATGGAGGTTCAGGGTGCTGGGATCTGACAAACATGTATTCAGTGGGGTTATTAAAGACACATTTATTGAATGTAGCACCCAGACTCCTAAGAATTCTCCTGTGTAATCGCAATAAATACATTTTTAATGACAGATGTGGTATTTACAGTCTGGAAATGGCTCTCTGAAATCTAAGCTGAATGCATTTTTAATTGTCCTGCCTTTTGTGGGCCCCATGGCGGGAGTGTCTCTTCCTGGCTGGTTTTGAGGGTGCAGCCCTCTGCCCCTTCCTTCTCTGTGGGCACTGTTCTCTGCTCAGCCTCTCAGCCAGGAGGAGGGGGGAAGTGTGGGAGCCCCTTCCCCCGAGAAAGCTGCTGATTGGCCTCGGGGGTTGGACAAGCACAGAGCTGGTCCACCTCCCCTCCTGGACCATCCCGAGGTGAATGGTAACTAGAGGAGCCAGCTGACCCTGCCCTGGCCTGCATGTCCAGTCTCTGCAAGTGTCCTGGGGCTGATGGGGCAAAGGACCAAAGTCTAGGAGCTTAAAACAAGAAGAATGTTCTCCCACCGTCCCACGGCCCAGTAGTCTAACATGGAGATGCAGGCAGGGCTGGCCTCCCTCTGGAGGTGCTGGGGAGGATCCTTCCTGCCTCTTCCAACTCCTGGGGACTGGGGGTCAGGGGCCTTCATAGCGGCTGCATCTCTCCAGTCTCTGCCTCCATCTTCACGTGGCCTCCTCTGTGTGTTCCTTACAAGGACACATCTTTGGATTTAGGGCCCACCCGGGTGATCCAGGGTGAGCTCATCTCGGGCTCTCTAACTCATTTCATCTGCAAAGGCCTCTTTCCAAATAAGGTCGCATGCAGTCTCAGGGGGTTTGGATGCCAACGGAAGTGCTAGAGGTAAAGAATCCGCCTGCCAGAGCAGGAGACTAAGAGATAAGTGTTCGACCCCTGGGTTGGGAAGATCCCCTGGAGGAAGGCATGGCAACCCACTCCAGTGTTCTTGCCTGGAGAATCCCATGGACAGAGGGGCCTCATGGGCTAGAGTCTGTAGGCTTTCAAAGGGTTGGACACGACTGAAGTGACTTAGCACACACAGCTTTCTGATGCCCCTGCTCAGCCCAGGACGCATCCACCACGAAGCTGCCTGGATCCGGTCTCCCCAGTGACTCACAGCGATGCGCTGTGTCATTCCCCCCTTTGGCCGCTCCATGCTCGGCGGGCCCAGCAGCCCTTCCCAGCTCACCCCACTGCTGCCCCCCAGACCCCTCTCCTTGTGGGGCCTGAGGGACGTGACACGCACACTCGCCCACATCTGGTCCTGCCCGCTCACCCCGGCTGCCTCCACTCGTATATCCCAACGTCCTGTCTGAACTTGGGTGGGGGAGTTCAGTGGTCAGGGCCAAAAACTGCAGGGGTAGGTCTGCTGCTGCTGCTAAGTCGCTTCAGTCGTGTCCAACTCTGTGCGACCCCATGGATAGCAGCCCACCAGGCTCCTCTGTCCACGGGATTCTCCAGGCAAGAACACTGGAGTGGATTGCCATTTCCTTCTCCAGTGGGGGCAGGTACAGAAGAACATAAGCGCTCACAGGATACCTAAAGCCCTGGTGTGCAGTTTGTATTTTCTCCATGACAGACCTGTGATGGCGTTAAGGTCAGGATAGACAGTCCTGGAAATACAAATGCTAGGACAAGATGATCCATACGTATTCCCTGGAGAGTGCCCATGGCCTGCATCTCTGGGCATCTCTGGGCAGCTGCAGGGCACAGAGTTTCAAGAGCCCAGGTTGCTGCCAGCCACCCAGGCTGGGGTCCTGAGAGACTCATTTGGGGTCTCCAAAGCTGGATCCCAAATGGCCAGTGGGGACTCAGCAGCCTCATAAATGCTCCCAACAAGGTGGACGCAGCCCTCAAGAGCTGAGCAGTGGCCAATGTGTAGATAGGGAGTCCTCAGCAGGAGGTACCTAAAAGTCTCTTGAAAAGCTCTTAAAAACTGCCACCCTGCCTTGGCAGATGTGGACTCAGTGTGGGGATCTCTCAGAAGTGCCCCAGGGGAGACCAGCCCCGGGAGAGGCCGCTCCAGGGCGGGGGTCCTCAGGCTTCCCTGCTCTGCGTGCCTACCAGCTTTCCAGGTGCGGCCCAGGCTGCCGCTCCAGGGACCACACTTTGAGTGGCCAGGGGCTGGGCTGACTAGGAGTGAGGCTCAGCAGGCCGCTGGCTTCCCAGGGCACCTGGACCAGCACCCGAGCCCCACCCCCTGTGGGACGCTGTGCCCCTGGTCCCCACCCCACCCCCTGCCCCCTCCTCCACTCTCACCCTCCTCGGTCTCCAGCCACCCAGCCTGCTGGCTGAGCCTTGCCCACCGTGTACGGTCCGACCCTTCTGTAGCGCCGGCATGGTGTGCCCTTGGTACCGAACATCGGGTACTGGTTCCTCGTGGATGTTTCGTCTCAGCGTAAACCTCTTTTCCTCAAAGAAGCTGCCCCACTGCTTGGCATGACGCAGACCCCAGGCACTCTTTATCACGTCTCTCTTGGAGGGTGGGGGTCCGTGCGAAAGGTTTGTCCCCTGTGTATGGCATGGTGCCCCCCTCGACCCCTGGTTGCCAGAACATACACAAGTCGAGGATGGAGACCAGCAGGGTCCACTGCGATGATCTCCCAATGCCCAGAACCTAGGTCAGATCTGGTACAGAAGGTGATGTTGGGCATTGGGTGAATGGGTGGATGGACAGATGGATGGATGGATATGGAGATGGGTGGATGGGTGGATGGGTATGCAGATAGGTGGATGGATGGATGGATATACAGATGGGTGGGTAGATGTATGGATGGATGGGTGGATACATGGATGGGTAGATGAGTGGGTGGGTGGATGGGTGGATGGATATATAGATGGGTGGATGGATGGATGAATATATAGAAGGGTGGATGGGTGGATGGAT